>CM035770.1:74090590-74675590 GCA_020466155.1 Pachypeltis micranthus
GCCGGAAACTGTGGCGGCTGTGGTGAGAGAAGAGCTGCGCAGGGCAATTGCCAGCACCCCAAGCTCAAGAAGCTCCAATGAGCTGGGGTGGTACCCCAGGTCCCTCATATGCAGCAGTAGCCACTACTAAGCCCTCTTCCTCCCTCATGGAGCCGAGGCTGAATGGCAGCCTGCCAGGGCCAGGAAGCACAGGGGAAAAAAGAACAAGACCCCAACAAAGCAGGACATGCAGGCCGAGGGCAATGCATAAAAACAGATGAAATTAAAAAATAAAAACAAAAATAAAAAGCCTACACCGCTAACCAAACTCGACCATAAAAACCCATGTGGTAGTAGTTAGGTGTACGTGTGAGGAAGGAGAGGCTGGTCCCTCCACCCCTGATGCAAGGGAAGCCCTGATGCGGGGTGTCCCGGCTACGGACCTCCAAGCACTATGCCTCTGAGTGCTTGACATCTGCACTGCAGTGGAAGGTGGCGCCATCATCTTGACGGAAACTTGGAAACGGCCAAGGCGCTTACGAGCCATATTTCCACGAAGAAGGAGTTGAAGCTACAAGCCGACCTACAAGAAGAGGACCTGGCCCAACAAAATGTTGAGCACAACCCTGCGTTTGGCTTCCAACACAGGATGTCAGGCCCTTCTTCACAAAAAAGCGTGGCAGGCAGAAGGATTATGTGATCGAGGTGTCTCTCGGCCTACACAAAAAACTAGAGGGGGCAAGGCACTTCCAAATAGCCTGGCAGTGGTGCAAAATCCATAAGTACCAAGCCCCTACACAGTGCTACAAAGGCCAGCGTTATGGCCACCTAGCAGTAGCCTGCACGCACCCTGTTGTGTGCGCCTGGTGTTCCTGGCCAAATTTGAGCCATTGACAAAGTCATTGTCTCCCCTAACCCCTCATACCTGCAGAAATTCCAGCTCTGCAGTTATTTCTAACGGCAGCGGATTTTCCTGAAGTGGGTTTTTTCTTTCTTTATTTTCCCACTCCTCAATTTCAGATTCCTCTCCACAAGAGACAGCTCCTCTCAAACTCATTCATTTACAAACTCTTGAAGTAATTAAACAGTTTATATATATTTTCCCCTAAAAAGGTTATGGACCCTACGTTGAAGTAGGGCTTTGGTTAATTGAGAGAAGATGCTGAAGCAGCTAAATGGGAAGACGCAGATTTGAAAACCAGATCATATCTCATTTTAGCGATTAGTCCTTCGGAATTGAAGCAAGTTGTTCATCCCCATGAACTTTGTGCGAAATTTCACGAAATTTATAATTCGAAAGGACCAGTTCGAAAAGCGACCTTGTTGAAACCCTCTTCTATCAGGCCCACATAAACTGAGTGAATGCTGAGCTGCGATTGATATCTGGACGGAATTGGCCGCAACAGTAAATTTTCCAGCCTATCTATTTCGTTCGATTCAGGGAAGCAACCAACGAGAAGTAAGGCTGCTAGAACAAAACAGAATGATGTTTATAATAATTATAAAATATCTGCGGGTTAAATAACTAGAGCTGTTAGTGTTGACCGATACTATCAATCAGAATGACCACGACTGATGGTACTTAACGTTTATTGTGATGGAGCCCATGCTCACTGGCACGTTAATACTATTGAATACAATATGTGCAAGATGCTTACCCAAAATCCTGTAATAGCAGTCTGGTGCATGCTGTCATTAACACATTTTAGCACAACAAGCATGCAATCCAGAGCTTCTTGGAGTTCACAGCACCACTTTTTTCCTTCACTGTGGCTAAGCAAATCCTTGAAATCAAACAATACGAATCAACGAGAAGAAGAGTAAATTAACTAGAAGAACTATGCGCTTAAGTATTTTGTGAGTCTTACCTCCAAAAGTAATCGATACTTCGTTATCCTTTGTACAGGTTTGAGGAGGTAAGCAGCCAAAGGAAGTTTATGGCCGAGCTTCGTTTGACAGGTGCGGAGGAATGGGTGATCCCCGATGATTTCCCTCAGTCTCTCTGAATGAGGAGTATTTTGGCAGTAGGTGCTGTACAGTTTGTGCAAGGCGTTTTTCTGTCAATTTTGAAGAGAAAAGCCGTATATCAGCACTTCGTAGTGTGTGATACAAATATGGTATTATAATGTAGATGAAGTGTATCAAAGTTCTTGGGCTGCCTAGCGTTGGGAAACAGTTTCACACATCCCTGAACAGCATGCATTACTAGATGTTTGGACTGCTGATAGTGGAAATTCATTATCACCCTTCTGAATTCAATAATATCCTATTTGTAAGCGCTGCATCTTCGTCCCATGAATTTTCACAGATATATTTATAGCGATCAAAAGTTAGGGACCATTTAGTGTACTGCGGTGCTTAGTGGTACCGCCCCTTACTGGGTTTCGTGTGGAAAGGTGGGGTATACCCTGCCTGGATCCTATCAGCATAAAGGCATCTGGCACTTTCCAGGACCAAAGCTGATATGCACTTCATCTTTTATGTTGTTGTTTTTACTTTCTGCTACCTAAAGTGCAATGAAAGTTTAGTATCGTGCAAAAAAGTTGAATTTTCTTCGTATCTTTACGTCTTGAGACCTATAGAATTCTCAAAACCTAATTTCCGCGCATGGTCCATGTGTGTATATGTGTGAAGTGTGCGTCGACCAAAGGGGGTCAGCCAGTTCTCAGTCAGACAGTCAGATCTGGTGGCACTAGCCATCACCAACCTCCTAATAGTGATCGATGGTAACACTGTAGAGGGGTATACGACTTATTTTAATAGATCTTTGCAAATGGGTTCTATGCACTCGATATTGTCCATCCCGCCCCGTGAGTGATTAAAGAATAATGCCTCCTAGGCCCTGGCTGCCCTTCGGCACCCGAGTGTTCAGTGAGGCGCACAGAGCAGATACTTACTCCATCACCACCACCATAGACGACTGCTGGTGGTGGTAGTGCCCGGGCATTCAGAAACGTCAAGGGCCTAAGGACCCACGCCTGGTACCCTGTTGAAAAGAATGAGAAGAGAAGATTAACGTCGATAGGACTGTGTACAAGTATGCTTCTTAGGAGATGTGTTTCATCGCATTTGCTGAAGCGTAGGCAGCATGGGAGGGGGTATGCGATGTCGAAAAACATCCAGCAGAGCAATTCCCTTCACATTCTGCAGCAGTGATTAAAGCCCTGTGCCAGACGCCAGAGTATGAGCAGCATGTGGAGCCCAGCCTCCAACCGGGCTCCCCCAGCCTCTCCCATTGCAGACGTGTGTTAGCAACCCCAAGAATCCTGGCCAGACCTAGCACAGCCTCAGACTCCTTGTTCCTTCAGGGGAAGTGAGATTCTGCGGCTTGCTGACCAAGTGAGTGGAGTGAAAGGTTGTGAGAACCCTCAACTGCAGAGTTTAGCTAGGAGGGCTGTTTCTAGACTTGTGTTTTTATGGACAAGGTTGCACACAATCTGCGCTGCAATTTCACAAGAGTTGAGAACCCACCCAGTGGGGGAAAAAGATTTTTCGAATTCGCCCCCTGCAAGTGGTAATAGGGCAGCTAAAAGGTTGAGGCCCATGGAGTAGAAGGTACCTGGGTGGAGTTGCAGCTGAGGTAGTGGAAGGTGCAGGGTAAGGGGAAGTTCAGCCTACTCTTCTGGTGTTTGTAACGTTTTGGGGCCCTCTCTTGAGTACTTCCAGCCACAGTGTGTGGTATCCCCTGCTCCCTCCAGGGAATCCTTAGCCAGCATTAAGTGTTCAGTCCTTGAGAACGGGGCACATAAGACCCTTGTCAGCAACCCTAATTCCGCTGGACATGGTGGTATTTCACCCTGCGTTGGGCCCCAGAGGGGTGACCCCTGTCTCCTATAGTCTTCAAACTGGTTATTGATACCGTGCTGGGTAAGCTACCTCTGGAAGCAGAGTTTTATCTCGTCCCAGATGCAGGGAGGCCGCATTAGCCTTCACAGGTGATGCCGTTCTCCTTGCAGGTACCAAGCGGGGCTTGCAGATCGCCCGTGACAAGTTTGTCAGGCAGCTAGGCATGTGTGAATTGGCCCCCTCACAATAACTAGCACGAGACCTGTGGTGAGTGCCTGGTGAGCCAAGCCACATCTTAGTGTCCGATTGCGTAGAAAGCAAATTGCCACAGGTCTCGCATTCTACACGAGACGCACACTGTACCAATCGTCAGCCAGCAATTGCTCTCTAAGAGTCATGAGTGGATTATGAGTAGGCTAAAAACGGTCGAATACTAGCAGCACAACACAATTAAGACTTCCCAGGTATGGCTGAATTGCTGCAAAGTACACTTACAAGAACTGTACATAGGTTCCAAAACTTTTGCTCTGAGATCGCAGACACGAGTGGTGGCTGGAGCACGAATTGGAGCCAAGGTGGCAGTGGCCTGCATTGACCCGTAGCCAGGCATGCTCGCACTCACCCACCTCAACAGCCAGCACTTGGCCACTGTGCTCATCCCAGCTGGTTTTAAGATCATTTTACTTGCAATTCAGCACACCAGTAGCTAACAACCTTAAACCTCTCGAGTAGAGTCTAGCAGCACTATCAGGGAAAGCCTGCATAGTCTGTGCTGATGCAAACGCCAGATCACCACTGTGGGTATCCCCGACCCTTGACGGGGTGGGCGAGGTGTATATAGAGCTACTTACCAAGTACAACATGGTTGCTGCTAAAGATCCCATAATTGAGGCAGCCTATGATGGGCCAGGAGGAAGCTTGTGCATTGATGTCACAGCCCTTGTCTCACACCCAACTACTCAAATGGCTCGGTGGAGAGTTTTACCGGGTGCGATGCAGAGCGACCATATTCTTGGGACTAGGCCATTGAGGATGACATCATTCTCTACACAGACAGACGTGAAAATCGATTCTGCACAAAAAATGCCGAATGGCCATAATTTGAAGCAGAGAGCTCTGAGAACCCTTGGGGCAGAAATTATAAGTCTTCCATAGGAAAATCAAACGTCGAGCAGGTCTTAGCTGCCATGCAAAATGAGTCAGGCTGGGTCTGCAGCGTTGAATGTTCGCTGGAAACCCTCCTTGAGAAGGCGTTCCCTGACAACGAAGTAGCTCAAGATACTGAAACCCAGAGGGCGGCAAGGGAGCTGATCATGGACCTTCCGAATGAGCCCAAAGTCTCATTGTGGGCAACAGGTGACCTCGGCAGGGTTAGTGAAAGTCTGCGCCTGTCATCATTCTTCAAAAGGGAGGCGACCATAATCAGTAAGACCCTCAATGATGGAGGCCACTCTGCTTTCGTTCCGTATTAGGCAAAACTGTACAAATCTTGATGTTAGAGTCTTTGGTTGCAACCTCACAGGCAATACGGGTGTACCAAAGGAAGATCCATGCAGGATGTCATTGTCAAAATTCGACATGTTCCCTGCTGGCACTGGCTAAGTATGTTGTAGGAGTTCTGATTTACATCAGGGGAGTGTTTGACAAAGTTTGGTGGCCAGCACTCTTCAATGAGCATAGAGATAGGAGAATCCCCTGCAACCTATACTAGCGCGTCAGACAGAACTAGTACGACTGAATGCAGGCATGTCTCCGTCCAGAGAAAGATTGACTAGGTGTGCCTACAGGCTTAGTCCTTGAACCAACACTTTGGAATACCTTCTTGTCAAAGGTCTCATGGAGACTGACTGTGAGCCATACGCCTATGTGGATGGCCTGTCTGTGCTGATCTTTGCAGTATCAGTACGCCGAATCAATGCAAAAACCTACCACGTGTGTTGTACCATCACCCATATGTCGAGATGCAGATGACTGAGGAAAAACCCAGCTAATCCTTAATACGCTTTGGGAGCCACGTGCTTCATCTTGAAAAGCATGGCAGGTATTTAGAAGTGAATATATGTCAGAGGTGTGGCTTCAGCCAACACCTTCAGTCCCTTAAAGGCATTACCATTGCAAGGTTTGCCTGACTGCGTGCAACAAGTTCCTCACAGGACATGGTGACTTCAATCCACTTCTTTTCTCTCAAAAACTCTCCATTATCCTGCGCCTCCTGCATGCAGGAAACAAGAAACCACATGCTGCTTCACTGTAGTTTCTTCAAAAGTGAGCGACGGTTGTTGAGAAGGCAGGCGAACTTAGCAGCATTGACAGCTACAAAGCAAGCCATTTAGCGAAGTTCATGAAGAAGGTGATGGCTAAGAAACGTGGTCCTAGTTGATCTGTCCCTTTGAAATTTGCCACCCAAGTAAACAGTTGGATTAGATGATAAACCAGATGAAGAACTCCCCCCCCTCCCCCTCCCCTCCCCCTCCCCCCAGATGGTACTGGATTCCTCAGGCTTTCCCCATACTCCGCGCAGTAACACATGAGCAACAGCTCTCTACCAGGATACTGGCTAATGATCAAATACCTGACATACCTCTGCAGGTCTGAGCTAGGCTGATGCTGCAGGGGCTGGCCTGCTAAGTGGTTATTATATCTCCCCTTTGCCCTTCGTGTAGATTGAGTATTGTGAATTGGTAAGTTTCAATTCCCAAGTGATATGTATTGAACGGAACACTTTCTATAGAAACGTTATTTATTATGTAATAATTAGATTGTATCAATACGCAAACTGAAAACTGCTGATGCCAAAGCTATAACCTTTTCCTGGAGGTTCTCTAACCTTCCTTCATGGATGCATCCATGACACCTCCTTCCCATAAAAATTGCACAGTAAGTTGTATGCTTTTTACAAATGAATTTAGATATATAAATTTAATAATTATTTAGAAACATTCAACTCTCACATCACAAATTTAGGCGATTAGGAGGATGGTGGAGGCGACCTGTTCTTCTCAGTGTAGTTTCAACTGCTGGTGTTGGTGGCGTAGACCTCTTTGGCCTTTCCTGGGCAAATTCTCCTGACGATCGTGACTCAGGTGGGCGTGGAGCCGCAGGTGACTGATCATGACCAAAAATGTCTACCTGGATCGGAGGTTTTTCTTTGCCTTTTTGTTCCAGATCTGCTAAGATTGCTGGTCTTGGTAACCAATTAGTTGGTGTTCCAACTTGCTGTGTTGCCGGCACCAAAGCAGGGGCTCCGTCTTGTGCTATGGATGTCCGTTGCATTTGATCCACATGGCGATGAACTGACCGACCACCACTGGAGATTACGTAATTCACTTTCCCATTCCTTGATGTCACCACCCCTGGTACCCAAGTTGGTTCTCCTGAGTAGTTACGGTACACTACTGCCTCACGAATATCAAACTCTCCGCACTTGGGACTCGTTGATGCCTTGGTGGTTAAGAGGTCCAATTTGGATTGTATTTGAACAAAAAACAAAAAAGCAGGGCTTTCACCTGTCGTGACATTGGGTGCCCTGCGATAAGAGAACAGGAATTCAATCAAGGCTTTCTCAGTTGCTAGGCGGTTGCTACTGGAGTCAGTCATCTTTGTAAGGGCATCTTTCAAATTTTGGACGTGACGTTCTGCTTGTCCATTGGAAGATGGGTGGTATGGTGCAGTGGTGATGTGCTTGACATTGTTATCAGCCAAGAAATTTTTGAATTCATCACTGGTAAAACAGGGTCCATTATCCGAGACTAACGTTTCTGGGTAACCATATCTCCCAAATAGGCTGCTCAAATTCTTGACTGTTTCACTTGATGTCATTGAAGATGTGAGGAAGATCTCCGGCCACTTTGAGAAACCATCAACCACTACGAAATAGATTTTACCATGGTGAGGTCCAGCATAATCTACATGGATACGATTCCATGGTGTTCCTGAAGGTTTCCATGGTTGGACATCTGCCTTTTTTGGGCTGTGTGCGTTATTTTGACATATTTTGCAAGCACGTACATACCTCTCAATATCAGCATTTATACCTGGCCAGTAAGCATACGATCTTGCTAACATCTTCATTTTTACTATCCCTAGGTGGCCTCTGTGTAACTCTTCTAATACATCCTGCCTGAATTTGAGTGGTACACACACTCGATGATCCCGGTATACCACACCATCCTCAATTGAATAGTTTGGGGAAGGGCGTTTGCCATTGAATAATTCATTCCTGAGTAGTCTCATGGACGTATCCTCCATGATAGCTTGCTGAAGTGCTTCTGGTTTGAGAGTTGAAAGCTGTTTCAATTTGTCAAAAAGACACTCAGTTACTTCATCTGGGATCTCTAGATCTTCTGATTTAGAAGGAAAGCGGGAGAGAACATCTGCATTTCCGTGATGGTCTGTGCGCCGATACTTGATATCAAATTGAAAAGATTGAAGGTAGAGCGCATATCTGACAAGTCTTGTAGCAGTCATTGCACTTAGTCCTTTCCTGGGTTTGAAAATATGGACCAAAGGTTGATGGTCAGTGTAAAGTGTGAATCGCTGCCCACACAGATAGAAGAAAAATGTTTCTACTCCCCACCGAATTGCTAGAGCCTCCTTATCTATCTGTGAGTATCTTCTTTGGGTCTTGGTAAGAGTTTTTGGGGCAAATGCTATAGGCCGTTCTATTCCCTTGATCAAGTGGGATAGAACTGCTCCTATCCCCACTGGTGATGCATCCACAGACAACACAAGGGGTAGTTCTGGTTGGTAATGAACTAATGTGTCAGCTTCAGTCAGTGCGTTCCTTATCTCATGGAAAGAACTTTCACAAGCTTGAGACCAATTGAATTTGGCACCTTTTGCAAGGAGAGCATTGAGTGGGTAAGCGAGTGTTGAAAGATGGGGTACAAATCGGCCGTAAAAAGTCACCAACCCAAGGAATGCTTTCACTTCTTTTGCATTTCTTAGTCGTGGAATTTCAAGTAATGCTTTGGTTTTCTCATCAGTTGGTAGAATTCCCTTTTCTGTAAATTTCAGTGCCAGGTATTCAACTGTAGTTCGGAAAAACTTACACTTTGCCATATTGAGCCTGAGGTTGGCCTTTGCTAATCTTTCTAATACTGCCTCAATATGAGTTAAATGAGATATCTCATCCTCACCTGTGATCATGATATCATCATAGAAAACGCAAACGCCAGGAATCTGTGAAAGTAGTTCCTCTACGAACTGATTCCATAGTGCTGGGGCAGTTTTGACGCCAAACATTAAGCGTTTACATTTATATAGGCCTCGGTGAGTGTTGATGGTCTGGATCATGCTTGAGGTCTCATCAACTCGTAGGTGCAAGTAGGCAGTTTTAATGTCTAGTTTAGTGAAATGTTTACCTTTATTTAATTTGGCAAACAGTTCTTCACTGCGAGCTAGTGGGTGAATAACATCTTCTAGGGCTGGATTCAAAGTGCATGAATAGTCAGCACAAATTCGTACAGCACCGGTAGGTTTGACCACTGGAACTATTGGGGTGGCCCACTGGGAACTGGTTACTTTTTCAAGAACTCCGTTTTTCTCCAAACGGTCCAGTACTTCGTCAATTCTAGTTCTGAGTGCAAAGGGAACAGGACGTGGGTTACGGAATTGGGGTTTGGCATTTTCCTTCAATTTCAAAGATATGTAGGAATTGGAAACTTCTCCAAGGCTATCATGAAACACTTTCTCGTATTTCCCCAACAAAGTCTTAATCTTGATGTCAACTCGCTTCTCCAAATTCAATGCCTTGACATCAGATAGAGGATTAGTATTGGCGTAATCAATTTTAATGCCAAAAGCGTACAACCAATCACGACCAAATATATTATCCCTGTTACAGGGTACCACCACTACTTCGAGGATTTGTCTCTTACCATTACATGTGACATCAACTGGTTTCCACACTCCCAATGGTTTTACTATATCTCCCGAATATGTTCGTAGATAATACTGGGCTTTGGAGAGTCTTAGTGTGGATGTACCCTTCAATTTATCGTAAGTGGTTTCATTTATAATTGTTTTCTTGGAGCCATTGTCCAGTTCAAATTGCACCTCTTGACCATTTAGCTTGGCTGTGATAATGTGTGGTTCTGAACCGTCATTGTCATTTTGGGTCCTGATAACATTAATTGGCCATTCTTCTAATTCCTCGATTTGGTGTATCTTAGATTTGTTAATACTGTTTTGTTTCTTTTTATCAGAATCTCGTTTCTTCTTTCGGCAGAAAACCTCGACATGTGTATCTCTTGCACAATAATTACACCTTACTTCTTTTTTACAAGAGTTTGCATAGTGGTTCCATTCACCACAGCGGTAGCACTGTATTTTTTCTGAATTAATATTCTTGCGCTCTTGATCCTTGTGATCACTGGTTCCTGCACCTCTCTTAATAGAACGCCCTTCTGTGACTTTATGAATGGTTTCTGTTTGGTTCAGTTCAGTTGACAGCCCTTGTGAGGCAGCTTCCAAGGAAACAGCAATCTCTTTTGCCTTGGTTAAGTTCAATTGATCAAAGGGAACCTTAAGTATTCTGTTCAAAATGTTCTTATCATGAAGACCAAACACAAATCTTTCTAATAGAACAAGTTCGAGTTGATCTGTAGTATATTGACATGGAATGGCCAATTTTTTTAGTTCCATGAGAAATTTATCGCATTTTTCATTATTTTCTTGGCGTCGACTGCCTAACTGGTACCTAGCTGTCATTACTAAAGGTTTAGGATTCAATAGTTCCTTCATTAACATCACAAGTTCCTGATAAGACTTACTTGAATAATCCCCAGGGTACAAGTAATGGTTGAGTTCCTCAAATCGTTTTGGTGGAAGGAAATGGGTAAATAATTTTGCTTTGTTGCCTTCTGTGGTCCCCACTAGGCAGAAGTGTAATTCGAGACGTTTGACATAAGAATCAAAAGATTCTTCATCTTCCTTAAATGGTTCGAATTTCACGTCATTTGGTGTCCTAGGCGTGCTTTGTTGCTGTTCCATCGCCCGTGTAAGTTGTAAAATACTTGTGGCCATTTGACAAATGAGGGTTGCGTCATCCTTCTCTGTTGATGTCGTTGGTTGTTTTTGCATTGTGTTTCAATGGTTATTTCCCACAATTTATTTAATATTCCACGACAAACACAATGAACAACTCGTGACACTGACGGAATAAATCACGATCGAGGCCGACTGGAATCGGAATTTACGAATTTACTGAATCTGAGAAATACCAATCTGTATTTTTGTATACCGACTGCGCCACTGATATGTATTGAACGGAACACTTTCTATAGAAACGTTATTTATTATGTAATAATTATATTGTCTCAATACGCAAACTGAAAACTGGTGATGCCAAAGCTATAACCTTTTCCTGGAGGTTCTCTAACCTTCCTTCATGGATGCATCCATGACACCAAGCACATCACCTGCCCTACAAGAGGCGCCAAGGGGGCCCTTGGCTTCAACCTTTCAACCTCTCTTTGGACTATAAACTGTTGGCTCCATGCATGTCTCAAGAAGTCCCCCCCCATTGCTTTCGATTAATTTTACTATACTTTGCGAAATAAAGATTGATTAATTGCCAAGAGTAAGACTAAGAACTCACCCGGTGTGTAAAGCAAAGTGCCACCAGTTCCGTTGTCGATATGCAGTTTTCCAGATCCTGAAGAAATATGTCACTGTGAAAAGCGTAAATTTCCTCCAAGTTGCCGAAAACAAGATCGGATTTTCCGTCGAGATCGGGGTTGAGATGCCTCGTCTCTTCTGCAATCATTGGGTGCTTGTATCCCTGAACAAGTTGACGAGAAGAATGGGTGAGTTTGAGGTGGGATGATAATATGAAAGGAGCTAATTGAAGGAGCTCACCTTAACAATGGCTTCCAGCTCACTGACGTATATTCGCTCTGTTTCCAGCAGTTCTGCTAGAATGTGACCTCTTTTTATTTCACGCTCTTTCTCCAGTGCAGCGTCTTTGGCTTCGTCTCGTATTTTGTTTTCGGGCTGAAAAGTTTTCAATGGGTACAAACTCTACTTCACAGTTTATTCCCCTAACAGGAAGAAATAAGTGCGAATGGAGGAAGTAGATTTGACAGTTGGGAGTCCAGAATCTGCTGCCGTATTCCCTGCGCAAGAGCCAAACAAAGAGGACAGCTGAGTGTGCTCAACCTGAACCTAACCTCTACCCAGATTTCATTAAACGAGACTTAACTGTGGCTGGACGTCACAGTGTACTTTGTCGCTACACTGTGCTCACCCTGCAGTCAGGGTCCAGAATTCCCCTGCCATACTCCCTGCGTGTCCGTAAGAGGCGGACTTGAAGGGCCACAATTTACACTTCTTCCACATACACAATACACTGTGAACCCCCTACCTTGAGCTGGGATTGCAGAACACACCCCTGGCAGGCAGGGTATAGAATTCTTTTGCCGTATCCCCTGCGTGGTTGTAAATACCGGCCCTAAAGGGGATTAAAGCTCATGACACTGACATAGGCAACATATGCCAGGTACAAACGACAACATACGTGGCAGAACAAATTGAATCATACCGAGCGGAAAACAGTCCTGAAAGGGGCTCTCTTACACATACGAGCAATCCAGTGCGAGTATAGGTGCAGTCTACGGAATGAGGAGAGGGAAAAACAGGGATTGAGCGTTCCCAGGGAGGCTGATAGCGTGTGTCCCACTCTCCACATCACCAGTGGTTGAGGGCTGATTCTGACCAGCAGCCTTAATAATCCCTCATGCGTCTCAGTCCTAGTGGGGGTGCCAGACTGGCAGCTGTGGCGCATTTGGGGGCCTCCCTATGACCCACAATGGACTAGTGAAAGGGGCTAAAACCATTATGCCTGAGGGGGAGATTCCAGCACACCGCAGCCACAAACACACAACAATTTGAGCTCACAAGCGTACACAACATCTGCTTCTTTACTCCTATTAGTAAACAACACGATAAAGTCGATTAAAAAACAGCAGGTAATAAAAACACTGCTAGTTCTCTTCCTCAGGCCTGCCAAGCTCAACACCCCCTCTTCGGATGACGAGCAACCTGATCGTCTTTCAAACAAACAAAGGCGGGGGCTAGGCAACGCTCCTTTTCCTCCCCCTTCATGCTCTAGCAGCCCTGGCAACCCGGACACACAAGAAGTAGTAAACACGCAATGGACCCTAATCTGTTGGACAATGAACAGATTTGTGCATACGTCCAGATTATCCACAACCAGTTGGGGTGGATGAGAGTGAATGGGACTGGACCATTCCATCATTGTATGACCTCGTCATCTCGAAATTTCGAAGCTGGCTATCAAAGTGAGCGTGCCCCTTACCATGACCCTACTGCAGGAAACATTGGCGCCTACGGTGACAGAAGAGCTGCGCAGGGCCATTTCCCAGCACTCTGTGCAGTCATTGCCACCAGCCCTCTAAGCTGAAGGAGAGGCCTCCTCCACTCTACCTGGACCAAGTCCCAGGCCTCTCATATGCGGCAGCAGCTGCTACTGAGCTGACTGCCTTGCGAAAAGGACTACAGAGTCCCTACCCATCGGGCCTGAACCATACGTGGGTATGACGAAGAGTCACCTGATTCGTCTGGTGGCTCGTTGGGAGATACAGAAAACAGCGCCCATTGGCATCGCCCGCCACGATTAAGACAAGCAAAAAGGCTCGTTATGCCTTCCTGTCAAAGGGCAAAGGCGATGCTGACACTCTCTAGGCAGGAGCTGAGAGTTCTGACAAGCTTCCTCACCAGGCACTGCCCACTCAGATATCACCTCAACAAGATGGGCATCTCAGAGGTGGTGGAATGCAGACTTTGCGGCGAGGAGGACGAGACGGCAGAGCACATCCTATGTGAAGTTAAACGTTTCGATTACTTCGCCCAGGGGACTATTGAACCCCAAATGATAGCAGAATCTGCGGTGAAGAACAGACTCGCCTCCTAAGGGGGGCGTGTATGTACGACGCCTTTACGAAGAAAGGGTCAGTATCACAACAGGCCCATATGTGGCTGCAGTGATTAAGGGACTTGTCCCGCAGAACGTTGAGCACAACTTGGCGTTGGGCTTGCAGCTGCAGGACGTTAGGCTGCTTTTCATGAAAAAACGGGGTAGACAGAAGGACTGAGTAATCGAAATGTCACCTAAATAAAATAAAAAGCGAGAGGGGGCAAAGCACCTCCAAATAGAGTTCCTTGGTTATGGCTGTGTTGCTACTAAGTATACTAAAAAAACGCTGCAGCGTTTTCGCCATACAGCGGGTCGGGTGAGACGTATATAAAGCTACTCACCAAGTACAACTTGGTTGTTGCTAATGATCACATCACTGAGGCAGCCTATGATGGGCCAGGAGGAAGCTCGTTTGCTGCGGCTAATTATCTGCAGAGATAGACGTCAAAAGAGATTCCGCACAAAAAATGCTTACTGGCCTCAATTCGAAGGGGAGAGCTTTGAGAACCCCTGGGGCAGATATTATAAGTCCTCCGTGGGAAAAGCAAACGTATAACAGGTCTTAGCTGCGATAATAGGTGACCTCGGCAGTGCCCCTGCGACCAAAAAACCAATAAATCTTCTGAGCCACCTAGAATATAATGCAATATGCTAAGGAAGTCTAAGCCGACAATCTCCAGCGGCCTCCTTAATTGATTTAATGACTGTCTGTAGGTCGACTGTGGAAGTCTGTGCATGTCGTCACTCTTCAGGGAGGCGAGCGCTGACACTCTGATCACGGAGACCGGTCGGCCTTCTTTCCATATTAGGCAAAACGTTATAAATCTCGGTATTGCAGTCCTTCGAAGGAGTCTTTGGCCGCAACCTCACAGGCTGCCTCGTATAGCCTATGCGAGTGTACCATAGGAAGGCCCACACACACACACACACACAAGGAGTTGGATAGATGCAATGAACTCACTCCACCCGAAAATTAGAGCAGGTTTCGCATTATACATTAACCACCATCAGTCACCGAGCAATTTCCCTACAAGAGTCGTGAGAGGATTATGAATAGGTTAAAAACCATTCAAATCCCTAGGTCAATACAAATTAGAGTTTCCCAGGAATACATACCAGCAAACTCGATTGAACGATGGGAATATTTTATGAAAATACGTTCTACCGTTACGACTCCTTAAGCAATTTTATCTTGTGATGGTAATCTGCGCGACCTTTGGCACATGAAAGATTTTATACCTCTCGTTCACATAAGAAAATGTGCCGTGGACAGGAGAAGCGCTGGGGTACAACTAGCTACCCATTCGTTATATTAACAATATCCAATTGTTTGAGCAGCTCTCTCACTCTTTCTCTCCTGTTATGACTATGTTTATATTAGAAAATTAGTAACATTTATTTATATGCCGAAAAAAAGCTGTAAATGAGGAAGTACTGTACTGCTTGTTTGCCAGGGAGAATGGAAGATAAGGCATAATGACCCTAATTCTCCCAGGTCTTTAAATAAATCATTCATTCATTCATTCTCTCTCTCTCTCAACATCCGAAGCACAGATCACATGGTGATTTTCGGAATTATCCATGCAGACCTGAAGAAAATTCAATAAATTTTCCTTCAGCTGGTTACATAACAACATCGGTAGAGTTCTAACAACAATTTAAAATCGGTGCAATATATTACTTCTACTTGCGTAATCGATGATAAGACGAGATCACCCTTTTCAGGTTTTAAAGGTAAGATGTGAATGCTGTTTTCAATTTTTGGAGGCGATAAATCGTGATGAGTCGTCTCAGCAACCTTGAAATCAGTTTGCTCGTTCGCGCTAGTCTCTGCAACCTCTAAATGAACGGTCGTCTCAGAGTTGATCATGCTTACGAGGTCGAGGCTGATGGAAGCGCGAGTGAAACGAGACGAAACTGCGTTATCATCGGTTGAAGAGGTTTGTTCGTCGTTTGGGCGATTTAACAAGTTGTATGTCCTTTCGATATCCACTTGTTCGCTGATGTTAATGTCGACGGTGATTTCTAGTTCAACAGGGATGCCTTTGTCGTCATTCAGTTGACGAATTTCGGAATTTAGAAGTTGAACTGAGCTGTTTTGGAAGCTGCTCTGAGTTGACGCTTCGACTGCGTCCTCTTTCAGAAGGGTGTTTAGCGCAGGAGTCATTGAGGGTTTGATCCCAGAGTAGATATTTTCACCACCTTCCAAAAATCCAGGTTTTTTCGGAGAACAGCCGGGGGAAACCTTCTTTAAAACAGGCTTCGCCCAAGGTGGCGCATAGTCTTTATCTGACTTCGCCAACGACGCTTGGCTACATTGAACGCGCCTCAGGGTTCTGAGCGTCTGCTCTAACACAGGTTCCATCTTCGATTCCAGGTCTTTAGCACTCCTCGCGTTCACAGAGCCTAAACTCGACACCTTGTTCAGTTTCGGTAGCTCGAAAGTTTTACATTTTGAAATGTCCGTGGACAAGTCGTTCGTTTTCTCCCGAAGGGGTAGTAAACGGGGCCGTTGAAACCGCCCGGAACGGTCTCCACAAACATTTGCACTTCTTTTGATTTGATATGAACTCGATTTGATTTGATTCTCTTTGTACACTTCGTTCATTGCGGTTCTTTTAATTGCAGTGGAAGAAGCAGATTTCGGAACTTCATTTACGGATTGTGTGACGTTCGGATTTGGACACGACTGCGCTCTGAGGAACGACACATCTTCACTTTTGGTAGTGAATACAGAACTGTAGACGTTTCTGGGAGTGGCCACCCCTTTGACAGGTTTGAATTCTGACGACGTTCTATGTGGTTTTTGAACATTTTCAGTCGGTTGCCCTCTTTTGTCACCCATATTTTGATTTATTTTAGTTCCGCTCGATTGGGCTGATTCCCTAGACAATTGTACTTTTTTCGTCAGTATTGTGTCGCGTCGTTTCACATTTATAGATTCATTCGTTTCTATCGACTTGTTACTCGAAACCTTTTGGATCCCACAGTTGGTTTTGAAGAATTTGGCCGTACTGTCACTCTTTTTGGTTAGACCTGAAATGGCGGTTTCAATTATGTGTGATTTCTTGGTGAGTTCGGGGATTTGGTTCTCAGGAGGAATTTTTAGCTGTGTGCCAGTCGATTTTTGGTTGACTGGGGTTTTGCTTAAGTTGAGCCTGGCTTTAGATGGGTCAGTCTTTGGCGTTGAGTTATACACTTTTACTAAATTGGGCATGCTTTCTTTCGTCGTTTTTCGAGGGATTGATGGGGCTCTTTCTGTTTTAGGAGATGTGAGAGTTTCAGGCGCATTGTTGTCTAAAGGCGGCAGTGGCGGGGCATTCGAGTTGTACTTCGAGCCAGTTTTCTCGCTCACTGTGGTTTTGACGCTGCCGTTTGGCTGGTTGTCCAAAAGCGGAAGCCGTTTGTTCGCGATGACCACGGACTTGTAACGCTCCTCAGCCGGCCGCCGAAATGACGGTAGACGTTGAAAAATTGACGATAGTTTACATTTGTCGCAGTACCATGCTTTTTCCAAACGGCGGACAAACGTCGACTCGAGCTCTCGCAAACCGGCACACGAGAAGTGGGCGAGCTGGAGACATTTCCCACATTGAACCGAGTGGTCGTCGAACGCCACATTTTTGCACTTAGAACATAACACCATCGAGACCTCGGATCGAGATTCGTTGTTTCCCCCGGTGCTCCAACGCCAACTGAGTCGATGAGATACGACGTATTCCCTCTCCAAGTTTTTTTGGAAGTGTTTACTTTTGAATGAGGATCACGCTGTGAAGTGTTAGCAGAATTCTGATAAGGCAGGCCTCCACTCAAATGTCACCTCCTTATGAGCCGCCAATGAATTGTATAGATCTATTTTAATTTTAACTTTATTCCCCTGAGGTACTTTACGAGACATTTTTCCTTTAGGCGACAACTTCATTAATACACCAACAGATCGAAGTTCCACCATTAAAAAACGAGACGGCAAACCACTCCTAAGACAAAAAATGTTGACCAAGTCAACAACAACAAGCCTAACAATCGTCAGAACGATCGATGTTGAAGAAATCAGTGAAAATTGGAGATTCGCGAACGATTTATTGAAAAATCGAAAAAAGAAGAAAATGGTTGGAAAAATGTATTTGAAAACCTTTGGCAAGCTTCCTCAAAACGATTAGAACACAATTCAGCACAGACCGTGATAATTTGAACATTATTTTGCCAACTAGAGAATTTTTGTGATATTGAGATGAAATCGTTAAGAAGTTGAGTAATCACCGTTGGGAATGGACTACAATAAGTTCGTAACACCCAAAAATATCTGGTGCGACACAGTGCACCAATTTCCTCGGCCCCACGAGGCTTTTACTTACTAGTCCAAATAATTTTTCACTCAATTCATGTAAAACATGACATTCCACAACCCCCCATCAAAGCGTTAGTGCCGTTTTCGACAAAGAAAGTAGTAGTAAATTTGGGTTTTAGCCGAAGTGGCACCTAGACTGGACACTTTGATGAGACAAAAGCCAGACGATTCTTCGCTAAATCGAAGAGTTCGTTTTGTCCCGGTAAATCACTCCACCCTTGATGAAGTGCCTGTTCTCAAGTACTTATGATACACAGTTTCTTCTTGTGTACTGCAATGAGAGCGCTAGAGTGTTACAGTCAAGATAACAAACAAAACGGAACCTAGTTTTGAGCAGAGAGAAAGAGAGAGAGAGAGAGACGAGAGAGAGAGAGTGAGTAAGAGGATTTCGATTAAAGTTCCACAAAGATGCCCATGGTGGAAGTATTAATTAACAAATATAAAATTGATAGAAAAAGAAACACACACTTCACAATATCGTCTCTGGCCTACACATCTTCTGTGGGTCGTACATTTTCATTATACACACCTGTGACATCAAGGGTTCAGTGAACTGGTTCATCTCTTTGCGAAAGTCGATTCTCTCAGCAAGGTGGGCCGGAGCTCCCCTCCGCCTGTCATCAGGTGATCTGTGCGAAGATGCTTTGACAATCGTGCACTGATTAATTGCACTCTTAGAAACAACTGAGACGTTGCTCATGAGATGGAAAAGCGAGTGATACTTGTGTTGGCTATATGCGACGTGTACATTGAGTGGCAGCTTTTGAATGTGTGTGAAGTTGTCAGGAAATTCATACACAGGTTGCGTACTTCCACATAGGTTCTTCGATCATCCAGTCTGCATTTATGAAAACGTAGGCACTTTCTTACTCTTCTGCTGTTTGCCGCAGATGGACAGGGATGTAGATCTGGCAGTCGAGTGCTATCATCACAAAACCTTTTCGGAACTGTGTGATTTCTCCAGACTTGCTTTTTGAGGTGTGGTTTAAAGCGTATCTGCCTTTTTTGAACCAAGTCGACCAAAAGGCCAGGCGCTGCTACTAAAAGATTGAACCCCCTCATCAACGTCTGGGCCTAGTGGTAAGTTACATGTCCCCCTCATCGAATACACTCGAAGAGGTGGTTACAATGAGCTCGACTGAGTACAATTCGAACAAGGAGTTGTCCTCACATGTCCAGGCATTGCTACAAGAATCATGCAATCTCTTATTAATGTCTGGACGTGGTGGTAAGTCACAGGGAGACTTACCACTTATCGTTGCTGAACCGATGTAGGGCAGAACACGCACTCCAACCTGCCCTTCTTCTCTTTTCTGCCCACATCTGCTAGTAATCCACTCCTCATGCTGATTGTCACTGACGGGCACACACGTCAATCTGACAGTCCCTCCTCCATATAGACTGGCAAGAGCAGCTGGGATCAAATGCGCAATGCGCAGTGTTCCATGTTTGGGTACTTGATCTATATGTAAAATACGCAGCAATCTGTACATATTGGTTATCCTGTTCCTCAACCTATTCTGTGTTTGAGGCTGCACAATTTACGATACAATTTTGTACTTGCCGCACCCAGGAGAACCACACGACGTGATGACCTATTGACTCAATGTTGATATCGACTTCCTTTTGCATTTTGATTGTAGCGTCGTTTCGCTTCAGCTGCTACATTCCCCATGGTCTCGTGAGCAATACCACGCGTGTCTTGTAATCGCTGTATAAGATCTATAGCAAACTTTGTTTTGTACGGAAATACTTAGTGCCACACTGAACGCATTCCTTCAGCTTTCCATTCCCAAACAAGACGAATGTCTGAATTCTGGAGTTGTACTTCTTGCCACTGCGCTTTCTCTCAATTCTTACTTGATGTAATTCCACTTCTTTTGCCTCTTGACGAGCACAATATTCTCATCTAGAAGAGGCCGTCAGGATAGGTCATCACCATTCGTACGAGCGGTTCCACGTCGATACTCAATCAAAAGATTGAACACACAAAGAAATTCAAGCTATCGGGATGTTTGAAACTTTTTAACCATTGCAGAGAAGAGTGGATCGAATTCTCAGGGGCTTTCCATTGTCCAGACCATAGGGGCGAAAGTGCTTGAGAGCAGCAACTGCTGCCAGAATTCCTTTCGTGTAACACGGTAGTTTTGCTCTCGTCGCGTCATGCAGCGACTGTAGTATCCCAGAACAGTTTCCCGTTCGCTTGCGTTGAAATAGTACAGCACCGAATGCCCTCTCGCTGGCGTCTACATCTAATGTAAGCAAACAATTTGGCAATGTGTGTCCTAAGGGAAAGAAGTTCAGATCATTAATGGCTGCCTAACATTAATGGTCCATAGCTATTTTGGTTGCGTTCGGTCAGCAAAGTGTGGAATGAATGAACGGTAGTACGAGCAGAACCCAACAAATGTGCGAACATCTTTAGTAGACTGATGAGTTGTCCATTTCTTAATCTGTTCGGTTTTAGCCATTTTCGGAATCTTTCCGTTACAAACACTCTCAGCGGAAATCTTTTAGCCCAAATAGTTCACACCAGAACAGAACAGCTCACACTTCTTGGCATTCAGCTTAATGCCCCACTAACGGAATTCCAAGAGAACGTCACGCAGCCTCGTAGGTGTTCTTCAAACGTCGAAAATAGATCTGAGAACGCATTTAGCAACAGTCAAACTGGTTCCAGTTGACTCGGCTAAGACTCAGCATAAATGCCCCGGACGAGCCTCCGCTGAATCGAAGGGTTTGGCTGTGATGCCTGTGTTGACAGCATTCACACGTGTACGTTGAGTGGCAGCTCTTGAGCGTGTATGAGGCTGCCAGACAATTCGTACACAGATTGTGCACTTCCATGTAGGTTCTTCGAGCCTCCTGGCTGGAGTTGAAGGAACGTGGGCACCTTTTGCCCCATGATGTTTGCCGCAGATAGGGCAGGGATGTGGCTCTGGCGATGGAGTTTTGTCTTCACCAGACCATTTTGAAGGCGCGTGGTTTCCCCGTACTCGTTGTTTGAGAGATCGTTTGGGGACAGACACGCGGGAAGATGTCGATGTTGATGCATGATGGGATTCGTTGTGAGATGAACGGTCTGTAGGTTTCCGCTGACTAGTAGGTTTATGCTGTTGCGATGCTGTGATAAGCATTGAATCTCTATGTAGATGTGCGCGAGACGCTAGTAGATCAGAAGCTCCTTTACATCTGTCCTGCTTTCCTCGAAGCAGCCGTCGTCGATTGAACACAAAGCTGTGTTCAACTGTTCGTCAAGAACGGACAACGTTCGAACATAGTGACGGGCGATAGAGTAGGTCACAGCAGTAGGGCAGAAAAGTTAAAGGTGGGGGATCAAAAATTCACATCGCATTAGAAGAACCTTCAAGTTTTTCTGTGTGACCAGCATCTTGAACTAATGTAGGGGAAGTTCGACCACTAGTTGGGCGCCAATGTTACAGGGGGTGGGGGATTAATATAGTAAGCGATATCACACTAAGAGAGTCGGGGAGTTAGTACGATATCAACCGAATGCAATTGGAACACAGAGTTTTATTCTCTATTACACTCGGGGAAGTTTAACCACGACAAACAGGGAAGTGGGTGGGAGTAAATGCGAGCGCAGGCGACGAGGGAACCGCTCGGTTACAACTGACGGCAGCGAAGTCTCGAGCGAATCGGGGCATTTGAAGTGTCCAGTCAGCACAAATGCCTCGGACGAGCCTCCGCTGAACGGAAGGGTTTGGTTCGTCCCGGTACACTGGCATTAAATGTTGAAGTTCAAAATTCACTGGACAGTCAATGGGAATGTCCAGAAAATATACTATTTCTCTCCCACTAATGACGCACTGGACTTCAATGTGACTTTGAACGTTATTTAAACTAGTCTTTTCAATACTCAAAAATCTGGCACCTTAGAACGAAGACAGTATTTTAAACTCTCTGTAAAGTTGGTGAGCGTTTACGATGCTTGGTTGAAGTTTATCTAATTTACAGAACGTCAATGAGTTCTCTACATCTTAAACTATATCTATATGATTAAATCATTGGTTTCACGCACGTGCATAGATTCACCAGGATCTTTACCCATCGTTTAAACCTCTTTGGTTCGCGTTTGATTTCTTGGAACGATGAAGTTTTGCAATTTTTGATCTATTATTTGAACGCAAAACTAATTGAAGTCATTATCATATCCGTTTTCTGTCTACCAGACCCTTCGTTACGTAATTGCTCTCAAACGTTTTGATAACGAACTCTAAATGAATCTATGCTTTCATGGAGTTTGTCCAAAAAGTAATGAACCCTGGATTAGTGATGACTTTCTCTATTGTTTTATATTTTTCGTTCAGATAGATCACACTATTATCCAAAATTTCCTTTCCTTCTTGATTCAGGGTCATAGACGTTAACTATAATCAGTTTCCGATTAGACGATTTGAATATTGGAATGACTATCGTATTCCTCTCGAAGATGTTGGTTTTTCGTGAGTAGCTCTTCACTCTCTCATAACCGCCAGCTATTAGAGATACGAATAAAAATGTGTATTGAAGGTGTGAATGTTTGGAAGATTTTTATTTTCGTTATTCTGATCCTTACCAACGAAAAATATAAGTTTATTATTTCGTCGTTAAACCATTCGCCATGTTCAAGTGTTAACAAATCTTCCCTGGTTAATTTTAATTTCAATCTTTCCACTAGGATTTCTGATTTATTCAGCTTGACATTCCAAGCTGATTCTAACCCCAAAGTGGTGTAGTCTTCTAACGTGTGAAAAACCAACATTATCTTGAGTGTCTCGGTTCTATTTCTGCCGTTTTCAACTCATCGCCTATTGATATATAAGTTTTCTTTAATGTACTAGTTCTTTGATTTATCTTCAATTTGTTCTTTTAGGCATAAGCTTGCCGAGGCATCTTTGATAGGTTTTCGCAATTTTAATTTTTCTTCTCTAATACTTCGTCGCGTACTGTTATCGTGAGTAAACTTGGTTGAATGAGATCATTGGGTGAGGGTGTGGAGCATATCCACCATCCCGCTTACCATTCTCTTTGTATAGAAAGACCACGACCAACTGACTAACTCTCTCTGTCTCATTTTGAAGTACTTAATGGCCAGATGATGATGTCTCTCACCAGCCAGAGGAGACAGACTCGCCTAACAGGTACGTTAACTTTAGTAATGGGCCTACTGGCGGATCTAACCCAATTGCTTTAATACCGTTCCAGAGTGCTGGTCCCTTCTGACAAGCAAGCACAGAGACGTACCTGCTCTGCTGCTGGACACACTGAAATCAGCCTGCAGCCTCCTGGCCCATCACCACTTTTCTTGGGGACAAAAAAACAATTTGGGCACCCACACATCACCTATTCCCACACCTACCTATTCGACCTACAAAAATAATCCAAATAATATAGGCGTGTAGTATGTAAGCCAATGTGTGTACATTTTCAAAGTTTACATTTTTGTGTACTTCTTAGCATATAATAGTTCTTGTATATGTTGTACAACAATTCTTCAATTCGTGGTATCCTCCAATTTGTAAGCAGTTACATTCTATGTTAGTCTATACAAAAAATTCCATTATACATTTCCTTCCTTTTAATTTTGCTTTTATAAAGTAGAAATTGTTCTTTTCAAATGGTATGTAGTAGTCTTTTTTAAACTCTTCCTTCCTTTTTTTTACTTTCCATGGCTCTACAAAGTAGAGAGGAAAGTTATGTAATCGGCTGAAAACTAAATTTTGAGTTTTCTTCAGATCTTTACTTTTCAGACCCTCCTGAGTCCGAAAAACACTATTTGGGAAAATGGTCTGCGTGTGTGTGTGTATGTGTGTCTGTGAACGATTTTTAGAGAAAACCACTGTACCAAATCTCGCTCGCAAGTTACAATGGGACACCAAAATAAGGGTGTGAACAAAATCCACCGAAATTTAACTATAGTTATCATTATGATCAAAACACCAAAAAAATTTTTTCTCAAAAACGGCTCTAATGATTTTGATTAAATTTTTTATATTAGAAGCTCTAAATATGGCAACTATACCATAGAATTCTCATTCATGCGAAAATGACGAGATCAGCACAATAAATTACCAAAACTTTCGACGAAAAGCGTTTTTAGCGCAGTTTTTTCCTTATAAACACCGCTTGAATTCTTCTAGAATGTTTAAAAAAGTTGGTATTGTAGTCCAATCCAATACCTAAAGGGTGAGTGTTTGAAAACGCTCATGGGATACATGGGGCTCACTCCAGAAATTCCTGAATTTCAACTACCGCCAGTACTTAAAGTTTTTACCCAATAACTCTGCCAAAGTGATTACTATCCTTCTTCAAAAAATTCATGTTTGCAGCCTCATTAATTATCTGTGTACCTATTGCTCAATAATGGTCCTGGAATGAGTAGGAGCAGCACACAAAAAAATCCGGAACTGTAAGCGCTGCCGCTTCCTGCTGCTGTGAAGTGTTGTTTGACCAAGTTCAAATGAATTGATTAAGTAGACAAAGCCATATAGAAAGTGAATTGACGTAGAGCTAAGGAAAGTTGTGTTGCAACGAACCAGATATTTTATGTAGGTAAGCTGAAAAACATTCAAGATATTTCGGTATTGCATATTTGGAAAACTGAACATAAATGTCCTTGGTTCCAGAGCCTGGAGAACCCCGATCAGCGTTCAATTTAAAATATAAATTTTAACAAGAATTAATGATAACTAAATCATTCTAGCAACATTCAATACGACATTTTAGTATATTAAAACGATGAAATTGTATTTTTCACTTCAGGTCTTGGGGTAGAACTGGTAAAATTAGGTTCGGATTGAGTGTGTTTAAACCTAAAGAGCTGGAGAGAATTCAAACCTTTTTTCCAGCCGATTACATTACTTTCTCTTCTACTTTCCTTTCTACTGTCCTACAGCAACTTGTGAGCTAGATATAAAGTAGAGCCAAGGAAAGTAAATCCAGTGCTTAAACCGACTATTGTCGAAATATTTGGTAATTTATTGGCATACATTTTTTGGTAATTTATTTTCCCAAGCATGGGAATTGCATGTAATCATTAAGTTTATTGGCATAAGGTGGACGATTAAAAATCGCTGGTGTGAGATTTTGGCGACAAACAAAAACAAAATAAATTTAAAATAAAATAAAATAAACATTTTGGCAATAAATTTTTATTTTCACATTAGGGTGCTAGGTCTGGAAAATTAAACACAACTCATATAGTACTCATGAATTGGACCGCCTCAACTCAGGGCAAATTGTGCACTTTATCTTTCATCAAATTGAGAAACGTTAGTCATACGAGTAATAAGGTAAAATCGAGATCTCACAAATGCGTAAATTAGTTCAACATTCGTTATCTTGTTTCGCGTTCAAAACAGGAGACAAATTGCTTCCTTTGGAAGGGTTTTCAATGAATTGGGATAAGACGGAGCTTAGTTGTCTGATTGGAACGATAGAACCGTCTATAGGGACAACAAACTTACTGTTTAGGGTTTATGATTGTATCGAGATCAAACTGATTTATCACAACTCTGCAGACTCCGTCCAATAACATTTAGTAGCCAACTAACTATATGGACACTTATAGTCAGGAACAGCAGTAGTGAGACTACGGCCTTAGTAGTAGTGCATCTTCAGGGTGAATCTCATTTGGAAGCTACAGCGCACAACTCGGGCTTCGCTCTTCTTGCAGCTTGTTTGCTCACCACAAGATTGGAACAGTGAACAAAAGGGCCTTGTAACATCCATTCAATGCCCTACATTCACGCTGGGAACCCTATGCAGCTTACTTTCTAAATAATCACAAACAGTGACTCCACTTACATATAACATTAGCACATTCAGTAAATGAAGAAATTCAAAAATAGCAAGGTGACCAGTATCAGTCAGACCCTAACATTCACCCACAAACAAACCACAGTTTTCCTCCAAATTTACCATGACCCAACATTAAGCTTGAATGGTAAACATGACCAGACTAGCTCGGTACAGATTAATCTGACAAGTACCTTTGGTGATAAAACGAAATTAGGTCGTATCATCGGTTGAATGGGTATTCCTGGCTCTGGGGTGACTGTTTGAACAGGCCGAGGAGGTTTTTCTATCAGGCGCTTTAACGTGATCATCTTTTTATTGCACATCGTTTTGACGTCTTCAATCCTTTGCAGGACCTGCAACAAAATGAGTCGGTCATTTCGACACCACCAACAACTTGAGTTTGAGCACTACGACGTTCGTTTTCTTGTTAATCACTGGAAGGATATAATAATTCAACCAGAGTAACCCTTCCAACAATTAACTGAAAACTTCAAATATCGGAAAACCAAGCAAACATCTTTATGTGCAAGTTGAGTAAAACAGTTTGGAAATGAAGTGTTGTATATTTACCCCAACAGAGCGCTCTTCAAGCATATATGATCCACATACCGTGATGTAACGTTTTTCATAACCGTGATGTAACCCTTTCCTATAACCTGATTATTATTCCAGTTCTATTCTACGCGTGCATTTATCGTCTTCCTAATTACCATTAAAATATACAATAATTGGCGACGAGGTGAAGTTTCAAAGTGTTTCGTCCAATATCTCAGTGCCACAGTTTAAGTCAAAAGAGTGAGTCGCGTAAGTAGTTGTTGTTTTGTGTTGAACTCGATGTCTGTGCGCCAAGTTCATCCGGCTAACCTCAACCTGTCGCAACCTCGTTTTCTCTGTCTCGTTTACACTGATTTTCGTTCAGATTTTCTCTCAGGATGGATGAGGGTCAGTTCAATAAATTCCTAAGCACTATCACTACCGCTATTACGGCTAGTCAAGCTCATTTTGTACAAGAATTGTTGTCTCACACTCCAGCAGTCTCATCGGCGAGTGTCACGCCTTTTGAGAACTTCGATGCTATAAAGGAGAAGTTTCCCAGTTATTTGGAACGTTTTGACAATTACTTGAGCGTGAAAAACGTAAGTGACACCGTCAAGAAAGCTCAGTTGTTGTGTGCATCGATAGGTCCCGTCCATTATAATAATTTGTCCGCATATTTGGGTCCCCAAAAGCCACTAAAAGACCTTTCTCACGATGATCTCAGGAAAGCATTCCAAGGATACAGGTTTCAATTCAACTGTACACCATCCACAGCACAGAAATCGTTCTCAGTCTCGTCATAGAACCAAAATTAACTTCAGAGCCCTGGGCATCCATGAGCTCTGTTTCAACTGTGGGCGGTCATCCCACCGGTCTCATGAATGCCGCACAGACAGGTCATCTTTACATTGCGATGCCTGTGGAAAGATAGGGCATGTTGCTAAAGTGTGCATCACATCTAGAACAAGGACAAAAGTTGAAAGTAAGCAAGTGGATGAGTGCTCTGACTCTGACACAGACTATGGCTGTGGTGTGAATTACCTAGAACCTATTAATTTGTCCACTGATGAAAATTTGGTCGACTTGTTTGAATTAAGCTCTTCTTCCGGTAAATATATCATTTCAAAATCTATTAACGGCAGACCTCAGAAAATGGAGGTTGACTCAGGTGCCCGTTTCTCAATCATGCCAGAAGACAGATTTGCTGCACTGAATCTCGGAATTGACTTGATGCCTTCCCACATAAGTTTTCGGACATTTTCCAAACACGTTGTTGCATGCAAAGGCAAAGCAAAAGTCAAGGTCGCGTACAAAAATAAGTCAATTCTCGGTGACCTCTATATTGTCCCAGCTGGTCACGACTTGTTGATAGGTCGTGAGTGGATTCGAGATCTAGATTTAGAACTCAAACAAATCGATGCTGACATGTCTCGCCATTTCTCAGACTCAACTGATATCCTGTCACTCAGCACAGATGACATCATCCGAGAGTTTCCAACCGTTTTTGAAGAAAAAGTGGGCTGCATTCCTAATCTCCAGGTTTCCTTGACTCTCAGGGAAAATGCCAAACCCATTTTAACAAGGGAACGAGACGTCCCTTATGCTCTCAGGGACCGTGTCAACAAGGAGCTGGATTCACTGGAGAAAGAGGGGATTATAACACCAGTAGCCACTAGTGACTGGGGTTCACCCCTGGTCGTTATTCCAAAGCCCGACCCAGGTGTCCGTCTATGTGTCGACTACAAATGTGGTGTTAATGGTAGATTAGTTTCTGACAATTTTCCAATAAGACGCATTGATGATGTTCTTAGTAGTCTTCGTGGTTCTAAATTCTTTTGTAAGATCGACCTCTACAAGGCCTACCTACATGTACCTGTTGATGATAACAGCAGTACCGTTCAAACCATTTCTACCCATCGAGGGACATATAGAATGCATAGACTTAGTTTTGGAATCAAAACAGCTCCGAGTGCTTTCAACAGAATAATGTCTCAGATTCTCCAGGGTATTCCAAAGTGCGAGCAGTACTTTGATGATGTTAACTGCCATGGCATGACCATGGAGGAGTGTGCTCAAAATCTTCGTCTCTGCTTATAGCGTTTATCACAGTATGACCTTCATGTTAACAAAAAGAAGTGTTCATTTTTCCAAACTCGAATTGAATATCTTGGACATATAGTCGAACACAATAAAATCAAGAAATCGCCAGATAAATTTCGAGCAGTTGAGCAAATGCTACGTCCTGAAAACACTGATGATGTTCGTCGATTCTTGGGAATGTTGACATATTATTCCCGTTTCATTCCCGACTATTCCACACTTTCATTTCCTCTTCGTCGACTCCTCAACAAGGGTCAACAGTTCCAGTGGACTAAGCAATGTGAGTCTGCATTTCTCAAATTGAAAAGTGAGATGTGCAATGATCGTGTTCTTGTGCCATATGATCCTTTGCTGCCTATCATTCTGACGTCAGATGCAAGTCCAGTGGGCATAGCAGCCGTCCTTAGTCACCTCATTGAGGGAAATGAACGTCCCATCACATATGTGTCCAGATCTCTAACATGTTCTGAACAAAATTACAGCCAGCTTGACCGTGAGGCATTAGCTATTGTTTTTGCTGTAACAAGATTCTACAACTACATTTATGGTCGAAGTTTCACCTTAGTCACAGATAATGAACCACTCACGAGGATTTTTGGTCACAACCGAGCTCTGCCACGAATGACGTCTGCCCACCTTCTCAGGTACGCTTCATTTCTTGCAGGATTTGACTATTCAGTCAAATTTAAGAAAGGCAAGGAGAACGAAAATGTGGACTGCCTCTCTCGAGCTCCAATTTCAACTAGTCATAAATCTCTTGACGTCAGGATCAATGAAGAGGTCAACTTGATCCACTCTGAATCGGTTCTTCATATATCAAGTGTGGAAATTACTGCAGAAAACATAGAAAAGGAAACCAAAAACGACCCTGAGCTTCAGTCCATTGTGCAAAGTCTTAAATCTCATTCTCAGGACTCCCCATTTACTGTCTCTGATGGCTTATTATTCCGACAAGACCGAGTAGTCATCCCAAGAAGCCTCAGATCTGCAATTCTGAACCAGTTGCATGCCACCCACATTGGAATTATGCGGATGAAACAGCTGGCCAGAGGCTATGTTTATTGGGAAGGAGTTAACAGGGACATTGAGCATCTAGTCAAGTCATGCGAGGAATGTGCTTTGCAGCGAAATAGTCCACCAAAAGTGGTTGTGCACCCATGGGAAGAGCCGAACTCCAACTGGGAGCGTATACACATAGACTATGCAGGACCATTTGAGAATCACCATTTTCTAGTTTGTGTGGATGCGAAGACCAAACAGCCTGAGATTCGGATTTCCAGAGATGCACCAACCTCTGCATCGACAATCTCTCTTTTAAGGGACATCTTTTCATTCCATGGATACCCATCCATTATAGTGTCAGACAATGCCACAATTTTTACTTCCACGGAATTTCAGACCTTCTGCTCCAGTCATGGTATCTGCCAAAAGTTCATAGCGCCAGGTCACCCAGCTACGAATGGTCAGGCTGAGCGCTATGCCCAAACCTTCAAACACCGTATGAAGGCATCTGCAAATGATGGAAGGACACTGGCTGATCGTGTTCGAGGGATTCTGCTCCATTACCGTGCCACTCCACTTGGAAATGGAGTCTCGCCAGCAGAAGCTTACCTGAATTGCAAGATGAGACTCAAGCTTGATGCCATTTTCCCAAAACAGAAGGAGCTGCCTCATCTAGCAGGCCAGCCAGTTCGATTACTAAAAGTGGGGGAGAGGATCCAGGCTAGGGTGTTCCAAAACAATTCTGAAATTTGGCAATTTGGCGTAGTGAAACGCCAACTGGGCACGAGGCACTATCTGGTAGAATTGGATTCTGGGCGCATCCTCAAAAGACACATCAACCAGCTCAATTCTGCAAGGGTGCCATTACCGCAACTGATATTGCCAGACCATTCAAAGAGTTCAGGACATCAGTCAGTGACATTCAATGTTCCAACCCCGCCAAGGCAAGAGCCAGTGACTGATGATTCTCAGACACCAGGAACATCTAGCAGTCAGACTGGAGTCCCTACTACTGGAACCACAACTTCTGGGAGTACCCCTGACCAAGGAGATCAAGTTCGACGTTCCAGCCGTGCTCGAAGACCACCACTATACTTTCGTGACTATTCAACTTGAGTTATCTTGATGTATTTTTCAAAAAAAAATTGTTCAATTTCCCAAAACACTGTATTTTAAGTACGTTTTCAAAAACCAATATTTTCAAAATAAGTGGGGGAGACTGTTGTATATTTACCCCAACAGAGCGCTCTTCAAGCATATATGATCCACATACCGTGATGTAACGTTTTTCATAACCGTGATGTAACCCTTTCCTATAACCTGATTATTATTCCAGTTCTATTCTACGCGTGCATTTATCGTCTTCCTAATTACCATTAAAATATACAATATGAAGTGAAAGTCGTTTTAAATAAATCGATAGAAAATGAGTGGAAAGTAAGTACCTAACAATCGCTTGGAAATCAAGTAAAATCTGTAAGGCAATGTAATTGTTGGAGAGTAAGGATACATCATATGGAAAATTGATGCTGTCATCACTTTAAGCTTGAAGATGAAGAAGACTTCTCCCCCCTGCTCTTTCAGAGTTCATTTTTTTCCTTTGCTTCTTCCTTGTTTTTATCTAAAGCCTTATTATTACATTTCATTCTCGTTGATCAAACTGTAGTTTCTATTGGAGTATTTTCACAATTATTCAAACAGGTTATGGGCCCAGATAACGTAAACTCAAAGTTAGTTCAGTGTTTGGTGAAAATAGTTCCGTGAAAGTCATTGTTTGTTAAGTTGTGAGTGGCGACATTTGTTTACATATGCCAGGCGATCGGGTTCCGAGCATAATTCAAGATAACTGTGAAGTTGTAAACATGTCTACGATCACAAACACTAGTGTTGCTCCGTCTTTCGAAAAATTGGAAGGGAGTAGTAATTACATCGATTGGAAATTCGCGATGGAGATTCACCTAGTGAACTGTGATTTGTGGGACCACGTCCAAGAAAGTGCTACTGATGAGAAGTTGGGCAAAAGGGCTACGGCAGCTATTGTGTCTGGTGTCAAATCGCATATTTACGCCGACATTCGTGACCTGAAGTCAGGTAAGGAAGTTTGGAAAAGGCTGCATGAGATTTACGAACCCAAAGGGTTTTCACGAGTTGCATCGTTGATTGAGCAGTTGGTGACTGTCAGGTATGAAAATTGTCTGAGTATGGCCGATTATGTCAACAAAAAAATTAAGTTGGCACAACAGTTGAAGTCAATTGATCACGAGATTAATGATGGGGTGCTTGCAGCATTGATGTTTGTCAGCCTTCCTGATCATTTTAAACCTCTTATAATGGCCCTCGAAAATTGCGGACTTAAGATGACGTCAGATGTCGTAAAGGAGAGGTTGATGGCTGAAGCAAACAAATATGAAGACAAAAGTGAAAGTGCTTTACTTTTTAAACCCCATGGGGGTAAAAAGGGTGGTTTAGCCCATGTTAAGTGTTTTAATTGTAATAATTTTGGCCATTACGCCAATAAATGTAAAGGTCCAAGGAAGGACAAAAGTGCTTTCAAGAAAAAGGATGAGAAAGGGCTAATTTTAGAAAATTCGATTTTGACTACTGGTACACTTGACTCAAATGAGTGGTATATTGATTCGGGAAGCACGATTCATGTAACCGGAAGAAAGGATTGGTTGACCAATATTCGGGAACCGGATTGCAAGTCCTCAGTCACGACAGCTTCGGGTGAGAAGTTGCCCATTACTGCAGTGGGGGATACCCAGATTTTGCTCAATGTTGGTGGAAAAGTCAAGAAGACACCAATAAGGAATATAAGCTATGTGCCTGGGCTTAGGTACAACTTGATTTCATGCGTAGAACTTGGTAGGAAAGGGCTGCGAACGACGTTCAAAAATGAGCGCAGATGTGAAATCGTGGACCACGAATACGGCGCACTTATCGCCGTTGCTGTGTCATCAGGAGGTGGATTATTTAAGCTTTTACGTGCTGAGCTGTCAGAAATTACCAACGTTACTGCTTCTTCGGAGGATGCCTTCGAAATTTGGCACAAACGCCTTGCACATTTGAGTGCAGGTGGAATGGTGCGACTGTCAGCTGGGATGGCCACTGGTTTTAAATTACCATCAGCACCCTGCGGCAAAGTTTCTAAGGGCTGTATCTTTGGTAAGCACGCTCGGAAGCCATTTCCAACTGGCAAGGCACATAGAGCGAGTGAAGTTGTAGAGTTGATCCATACAGATCTATGCGGACCCATGAAAGACAGCTCCATTAGCGGGAAACGCTATTTTATGACGTTTACAGACGATAAAACGAGGAAAACTTTCGTTTATTTCTTGAAAAGAAAGGATGAGGCCTTGACAAAATTCAAAGAATTTAATGATGCTAGATGCAAAATTACCTATCAAATATTGGGCAGAAGCCATTAACGCTGCATGCTGCTTGAAGAACATAAGCCCCACTGTAGCTGTAAACAACATTACACCTTTTGAAGCATGGTCAAATAAGAAACCAGATTTGAGCCACCTTAGGGTATTTGGTTGTACAGCCTATGTATACATTCCGAAGTGCAAGCGGACGAAATGGGATCCTAAATCTAAGGAACTAATATTCATTGGTTATTGCAATGATTCGAAAGGATATCGTTTAATAGATCCTGCGACTGAATGTGTCACAAAATCCAGGGATGTGATCTTTGATGAAACACTATTCAAAGGTAATATCAACTCCAAGTCAGATGAGCAGGACATTTCTTCATTTTTTGAAGGGTATATTGAAACAAGTGTGGAGGAGATAAAAGGCAACGAGGAGTCGGTGCTGCCACCTACACCTGAAAGTTCTGGTTCAAATAGTGGAGAAGTTGAGGGGGAGGACTGCCAAGAAGCCGAGGACGTTTTCCAACAGAACCTACCGCCAGACATTCCAGGAAATCAGATGGATTCCCCTACCACAGCGGAATCTTCAAGTCAAGTACTACCGGAAAGAGACCGAAAATTGCCTCGACGTTTTGATGATTACGTGATGTGTGCTGCAATGTCAATTGATTCGCATGAAGATCCTGCTACGTTTGAGGAAGCTATTAATCAATCAGACTCCGAAAATTGGAAGACAGCGATTATGGACGGGTACAACTCTCTTATGAGAAACAAGTCATGGGAGCTAGTTGATCACCCGAAGGACCACAATGTGATCAAATGCAAGTGGGTTTTTCGTAAGAAGCTTGACGGAAATACCAATAAAATTCGATACAAGGCCAGACTTGTTGTGAAGGGCTGCTCTCAAATCTATGGCGTGGATTATGACGAAACATTCTCACCAGTGGTGAAAATAACCACTTTGAGAATTCTGCTGGCATTGGCTGCTTCACATTCATGGACGGTTGAACAGATGGATGCTGTGACTGCATTTCTTCAGCCAGACTTGAATGAAGACATTTACATGTACCATCCAGAGATTATTGAAAATGGGAAAGTGAGGACTGATTACAACAGGGTGTGCAAACTGAAGAAGTCAGTTTATGGCCTTAAACAGGCCAGTCGGTTATGGTATGAGAAATTTGACCAAGTGATGACAGATATTGGATTGACAAAAGCAAAATTTGATCCTTGTGTCTTCTACAAATTGGACAGCAATTGTGTCTTCATTCTGGTTCTCTATGTCGATGATGCTGTGATTTTCACAAATAATGATACTTTGAAGAATAAAATCAAGGGAGACTTGATGGGAAGATTGGAGATGAAAGACCTGGGGCCTGTGAGCTATTGTCTTGGGATGCACATTGTAAGAGACCCCGAAACAGGATCAATAAGCGTCAATCAGAAGCGGTATGTTGAAACAATTCTCAAACGGTTCAATATGTCTGAATGCAAACCCCAAGCGCCGCCAATGGAAAATGGATTGAAACTCACGAACAATGAGGACCAAAAGGCAGATGTGCCCTACCAAGCTGCGATAGGATCGCTGATGTATGCTGCAATCTGCACCAGACCAGACTTGTCATTTACAGTGGGGGCACTGAGCAGATTTAATTCGAATCCAAGCGAGTTTCATTGGTCTTGTGTGAAGAGAGTTTTCAGATATCTTCGGCAAACTAGTAACTCTAAACTTGTGTACAGGGGTTCTATAAATCCTATTTATGGATACGCAGATGCAGATTACGCAGATGACCCCCTAGACTGCATATCTGTCACTGGTTATGTATTTTTGCTATCATCTGGGGCAATCAGCTGGTCAAGCAAGAAACAACCAACTGTTGCCCGATCGACAACAGAAGCTGAGTACATGGCTGTCTCAAATGCGACTCAAGAAGCTGTGTGGTTGTGGATGGTGCTCATTGAGCTTGGTGAGATGAAGCCTGATTCAATCATTGAAATCAGATGTGACAACAAGGGAGCCATCGATCTAACCAAGAATTCGACGCACCATAGCTGCACCAAACATATTGATGTGCACCACCACTTTGTCCGACAAGCTGTGAAGAAGGGACAAGTTGCTGTTATCAAGGAGTCAACAGAATTCATGGTGGCTGACGTCCTGACTAAGGCACTGCCTGGTGTAAAGCATCGTTGGTGTGCCACGAGCATGGGGCTTGTACTTTCCTGACTCATGCATCGTGTCAAGTGGGGGTGTTGGAGAGTAAGGATACATCATATGGAAAATTGATGCTGTCATCACTTTAAGCTTGAAGATGAAGAAGACTTCTCCCCCCTGCTCCTTCAGAGTTCATTTCTTTCCTTTGCTTCTTCCTTGTTTTTATCTAAAGCCTTATTATTACATTTCATTCTCGTTGATCAAACTGTAGTTTCTATTGGAGTATTTTCCCAATTATTCAAACAGTAATAAACCCCTCTTCAAAAACGAGCGGTGCGTAGCAACACACAACTTTCCGCAATCCCTTCAAGTTCGAACACCACCTACATATGCGGGCGCTATATCTTCGTTCAACGCATTTCTACAGAAACATTTATATATAATAAGGTTTCACTTCCCGAACGATGGAATAAGGACGATAATTGCCTTTCTCTGTAAATGAAGAGTTTTATTGACAACAAAACGTAATAATTAACATACAACCGGATGTAACATCATTTATCGATTCACAATGTTCACTCACCTGTAAATGAAGAGAAAACAACATTTAAAGCCCTTAACCCGGGGTCTTTCTCTTCTGGAGGTCGTTAATAAGTTCCCGCACGTTATTACTTCGCTATTATCAATTCGCACTGATAACCGACGGCTCTAGTGGAGATCATTTCGCCGGATTGTCAAGCAGCGGCAATCCCGCACTGACGCGAAGACACGCGGTGAATACATTGGGTGACGGCGTATTCTTTACATATATATAACAAAATTTATTGACTAGTTAGCTGAGAGTACTCCGTAACTTTGATCGAAGTCGTTAGAGCCGTTTTTGAGAAAATTGGAATACCGATAAATTAATATTCGACACATCTCCTTTTCTAAGTTAACTTGGCTTATATCTCCGTTCAACATACATATACAGAAATAGTTACGGGGAACGAAATGTGGGTATGGGTGACTAAAAAACACTCTTTTAGATTGATCACATCTGGTGGAACAGTTTCCCCAGAATTTACGGAAATGTTCGAAAAAACGTTATTTTCGACACAATTTCATTTTTATCTCTGCTCAATGGATTTTCAGAGGAACATTTATTGAAAAGAATATGTAGGTATTAACTATTTAAAAACATCCTGTGAGTTTGGTGGAAATCGCTGAAGTCGTTTTGCCAAAAAGTGTAAAAAACCTATTTTTGCTTCATAGGCCTATATCTCCGTTCACCGTATTTTCACGGAGATGTGTATGGAGAATAAAAGTTAGGTATTGATTAGTAGACGATAATTTGAAAATTTAATCAAAATCGTTAGAGCTGTTTTGGAGAAAAATGCGAAAAACCCTAGTTTTTGTTACATTTACGTCCCCCAACCCCCTTATAATCGCAGCCGAAATCGTTCATAACTTCATTTTTATTACTTTCCGCTGAAAGAAAGTTGAAAGACAACCTCACCTCTACGAGGTCCCCGCAGGATCCAACGAGGCTTAACTGTGGCTGGGCGTCACAGTGTACTCTGTCGCCACACTGTGCACACCCAGCAGTTGGGGGTCCAGAATTCCACTGCCGTAATCCCTGCGTGTTCGTATAAGCCGGACTAAAAGGGACACAACTTACACTTCATTCACATACATGACACACTGGGAACCCCCTACCTTGAGCTGGGATCGCAGAACACACACCCCGCAGGAAGGGGGACAGAATTCTCCTGCCGTATCCTCTGCGTGGTCGTTAAATCCGGCCTTAAAGGGGCTTAAAGCTCACGACACTGACATACACAACATATTCCAGATACAAAATACACTGCAACGGCTTGCGTGGCAGAACACATTGACTTAAAACACTCATAATGAGCGAAAGACAGTCCTGGAAGTAGCTCACTAACATCTTTGAGCGATCCCCTATATAGGTGCGGCCTTTGGAATGAGGAGGGGGAAAAACCAGGTTTGAGCGTTCCTGGGGCGGCTGATAGCGTGTGTCCCGCTCACTACATCACCAGTGGCCGAGGGCTGACTCTGAGCAGCAGCCTAAAAATCCCTCATGCGTCTTAGTCCCGGTGGGTGGCCGGACTGGCAGCTGCGGCGCATGTGGGGGCCTCCCTTTGACCCTCAACGGACCAGCGAAAGGGGCTAGAATCAATATGCCTGAGGGGGAGCGTCCAGGACACTGCCTCTCGCTCATACCACTAACACACACAACAAATGAAATCACAAGGATACACTACACCAGTCTGCTTCTTTTTTCTCCCCCCCCCCTCCCTAATTAGTAAAAATAACATGACAAAGTCAAATAACACAATTGCAGGTAATAAAAACGCCACCTGCGCCTCTTCCTCGGGCTGGCCAAGCTCGACCCCTCCCTCTTCGGACGATGAGCAACCTACTCGTCGTCCAAACAAACAAGGGCGGAAAGAACCGGGCAAACCGCGTTGATCTCCCCCTTCTCCCCCTAGTAGCCCGGGCAACCCGGCTACTACAAGCACTCAACATCCCGTCGACCCTAATCTGTCGGACATGGAGCAGATTTGTGCATATGTCCAAATCATCCACGGCCAACTGGCACGGATTAGGGTCAACACGACAGGACCTATGCGGGACCTCGTCACTAGTTGCCTCTTCGAAATTTCGAAGCTGGCTATAAAAGCTAATGCCCCCCCAACGATATCGCCCCCTGCCACTCCCCCCCTGCGGGAAACTGTGGCGGCTGTCGTGAGGGAAGAGCTGCGTAGGGCAATTGCCCAGCAGCCAGTGCCACCAGCCCCCCAAACTCAAGGAGGTTTAACGAGCCAGGGTAGTACCCCAGGCCCCTCATATGCGGCAGTAGCCGCTACTGCGCCTTCCTCCCTCCCTCAAGAAGCTGAGGCTGAATGGCAGTCTGCAGAGGCCAGGAAGCGCAGGGGGAAGCAGAAAAAGGCCCCAACTAAGCACGACGTGCAGGCCGAGGGCCTACGCCTCCGCCCAAAAACAAGGGCAAAAATAAAAATGAAAACCAAAAGAAGAAGCCTCCACCGCCTACCAAACTCCCCCCTAAAAACCCACGACAAAACGTGGTAGTGGTTAGGCATACATGTAAGGAAGGAGAGGCTGGTCCCTCCAACCCTGATGCAATGGAAGCGCTTATGCGGGGTGTCCCTGCTACGGACCTCCAAGCTCTAAGCGTCCGAGTGCTAGACATCCGCACCGCAGTAGGAGGTGGCGCCGTCATTGTAACGGAAACGCCAGAAATGGCCAAGGCGCTCACGAGCCACATTTCCACGAAAAAGGAGTTGAAGCTCCAAGCGTCAGCCCCCCTGGGTCGTTTCCCACGCCTGCTATTGTGCGACGTGCGGACCAACCTACAAAAAGAGGACTTGGCCCAACAAGTTGTTGAACACAACCCTGCGTTAGGCTTGCAGCCGCAGGACGTCAGGCCTCTTTTCACCAAAAAGCGTGGCAGACAGAAGGATTGGAAGATTGAGGTATCACCCAGCCTATACAAAAAACTAGAGGGGGCAAGGCCCCTCCAAATAGCCTGGCAGCGGTGCGCCATACGAAAGTACCGAGCCCCCCTCAGTGCTACAAATGCCAGCGCTATGGCCACCTGGCAGTGGCCTGTACAAGACCTGTTGTGTGCGCCTGGTGCGCCTTGCCACATCTGAGTAAGGAATGCAAGCGTGATGCTCCCCTCAAGTGTGCCAATTGCGTCGAACGCAAAATCCAACAGGTCGCACACTCTACACGAGACGCACGCTGTACCATTCGTCAGCGAGCGATTGCCCTCCAGGAGTCACGAGTGGATTATGAATAGGTCAAAAACAGTTCGAATCCTTCAGCACAACACCAATAAGAGTTCCCCAGTTATGGCTGAGTTGCTGCAAAATGCACTCAAGAAATGCTGCAGTGTTTTCGCCATTCAGGAACCATACATAGGATCCAAAACTCTTGGTCTGGGATCGCAGGCACGAGTGGTGGCTGGAGCAAGAACGGGAGCCAAGGCAGCAGTGGCCTGCATTGACATGCTCGCACTCACCCACCTGAACAGCCAGCACTTGGCCGCTGTGCTCATCCGAGCCGGTGGCTTTGAGCTGGTTGTAATATCATTCTACAGGCAATTTGGCGCACCAGTTGCCAACAGCCTTGAACCACTCAAGCGGGCTCTAGCAGGCCTATCAGGACGACCCTGCATAGTCTGTGCTGATGCAAACGCCAGATCACCATTGTGGGGATCCCCAACCCTTGATGGGGCGGGCGAGGCGTGTATAGAGCTGCTCACCAGGTACAACTTGGTTGTTGCCAACGACCCCATGACTGAGGCGACCTATGATGGTCCGGGAGGAAGGTCGTGTATAGACGTAACAGCCGTGTCTCACACCCTGCTACTCAAATTGCAGGGTTGGCGAGTCGTACCAGGTGCAACGCAGAGCGATCACATGGTTATTGACTTTGCCATTACGGATGACAACATCCTCTGCAAAGACAGCGTGAAAAGCGATTCCGCACAAAAAATGCTGACTGGCCGCAATTCTTTAGGGTACTGGAAGGTGAACTGCGTGCCGCAGACACCGACCTAATAGTGCAAGCATCCACACCTGAAGAGGTGGACAGCAAAGTGGACACATTTACCACAGCACTGCACTCTGCTGGGCTCTCTGTACTTGGCCAACAGAAGCACAGGGCGATCAAAGTCCCATGGTGGACTGAGGAACTTAATCCCCTCAAGCAAAGTGCAAATAGAGCCAGAAGGATGTACCAAAACACTCGTGACCCTGATGCCAGAGTAACACTCCGAACTGCCTTCATCCAAGAGAAGAAGGCCTTCCACCGCGCCACCAAACGAGCCAAACGGCAAGGCTGGCGAAATTTAGTGGAAGCGGAGAGCTCTGAGAACCCCTGGGGCAGACACTACAAGTCCTCCATAGGAAAAGCAAATGTGGAGCAGGTCTTAGCTGCGATGCAAAATGAGTCAGGCTGGGCCTGCAGCATCGAAAGTTCACTGGAAACCCTACTTGAGAAGGCGTTCCCAGATGACCAAGTAGCTCGAGACACTGAAGCCCAGAGGGCTGCAAGGGAGCTGATCATGGACCCTCCGAACGAACCCGACATCCCACTGTGGACAACAGGCGACCTCGGCAGGGCCCTTGCGACCTTAAAGCCCAAGAAATCTCCTGGGCCAGATAAAATAGAAAGCAATATGCTAAGGAAGGCTGAGCGGACAATCTCCAGCAGCCTCCTTAATTTATTTAATGACTGTCTGCAGGTTGGACAGTTCCCCACTCAGTGGAAGACTGCGCGCGTTGTCACTCTTCAAAAGGGAGGCGACTGCAATCAGTCAGACCCGCGATCATGGAGACCACTCAGCCTTCTTTCCATATTAGGCAAAACACTAGAAATCTTGATGTTGCAGTCCCTCGAAGGAGTCTTTGGCCGCAACCTTACAGGCAGGCAATACGGGTGTACCAAAGGAAGGTCCACGCAGGATGTCATTGTCGAGATTCGGCGTGTTTCCCTGCTGGCACCGGCTAAGTACGTCGTAGCAGTTCTGATTGACATCAGAGGAGCGTTTGACAACCTTTGGTGGCCAGCGCTCCTTAATGAGCTCAAAGGTAGGGGAATCCCCCGCAACCTGTACTCGCTCGTCAGAAGTTACCTGACAGACAGAACTGCTACGATCGAAAGCAGGCATGTCTCTGTCCGGAGAAAGATTGAGAAGGGGTGCCCACAGGGCTCGGTCCTAGGACCAGCACTCTGGAATGCCTTCTTCGAAGGTCTTCTCAGGAAACTCATGGAGACTGACTGCGAACCGTACGCCTATGTGGATGACTTGACTGTGCTGATCTTTGCAGAGTCAGTCCGCCAAATTGAAGAAAAAACCCACCACGTGCTCCGCACTGTCAACCAATGGTGTGAGCATGTCAAGATGCAGGTGGCTGAGGAAAAAACCCAGCTAATCCTCTTGAAGGGGAAAGTGAATAATCCACCCACAATACGCTTTGGCGGCCACAGGCTCCTTCTTGAAAAGCACGTCAAGTATTTAGGAGTGAATATAGGTGAGAGGTGGGGTTTCAACCAACACCTCCAGTCCCTTAAAGGCACTACCATTGCAAGGTTTGCCTCACTGCGTGCCATTACTAAGGCCACTTGGGGTGTGTGTTACCACGACACCATCCTCATGTATAAGGCCATCTATTTAGGTGTGATTGGCTACTGCACCGGTGTCTGGGGTAGCAAACTAACAGTCAATCAAAAGAGAGTATTGGCCCAATCCCAGAGAGCTGCGCTCCTGTGGATCACCAAGGCCTACAAGACTGTATCAACAGAAGCACTCCAGGTGATCACTGGTCAGTTACCAGTTGATTTGGCTGTTGAGTGCATGATTGACAAGTGGAGAGTGAAACGGGAGCTTCCACCGCTTTGGGCTGAACTCCGTGCGGATCTCACCACAGAACAGAAACTTGCCGCCATCGATGAATGGGCTCTAGAGAAATAGCAAGCGAGATGGGAATCCTCGTCAAAGGGACGTGATACGTATGAGTTCTTCCCCAACATCCGTGAACGTCTTTCTAGAAAATGGGTCGAGCCAGACCACTGGACGAGCCAGCTCCTCACGGGACATGGTGACTTCAATGCGCGGCTCCACTTCTTTTCTCTGAAAGACTCTCCATTATGCACATCTTGTGCCTCCAGTGCGGAGGAAACAAGAAACCATGTGCTGCTCCACTGTAGTTCCTACAACAGTGAGCAACGGTTGTTGGGAGGGCAAACGAACTTAGCAGCATTAACTGCTACAAAGGAAGCCTATAACCATTTTGCAAAGTTCGCAAAGAAGGTAATGGCTAAGAAACGTGGTTATAGTTGATCAGTCCTTTTGAAACTTGCCGCCCAAGTATACAGTAAGATCAGGTAGGGAACCAGATTAAGAACTACTCCCAGATGGTACGGGATTCCTCAGGTGGTCACCTCCGCACGGTAACACACGGGCAACAGCTCTCTACGGTGAGACTGGCTAACGACCAAATACCTGCCGTACCTCCACAGGTCTGAGTTCGGTGGATGCTGCAGGGGCCGGCCTCTTGCATATTAGCGAAACCGCAACTTCTATGACTGATATAACCCTCGTCGAGGGTTTAGGTACAGTCATCAAATAAAGAAACAGACCTGTGTGTGTCTGTAGTTCGATTTGCGGGAGAACGGCTGATCCGATTGAGCTGGTTCTTTTTTTGTTTTGTTCGTTATTTTTTGTAGACACCAAAATAAGGTTATGAAATAAGGTTCAGTCGTTCTCCTGCAAATCGAACTACAGACACACACACGGACCACGCGCCAAAATTGGGTTTTGGTTTATTATTCATTCTGAATAATAACCCTATGTTTTCGGTCACGAAAAATTTTTTACAACCCCCCCTCAAAATTTGATACTTTACGTTTCAAGGCATGGAGATTCCAAATTTGCAATGTCCGTCCCCCGTCCGCCGTCCGGGCCGTTTTGTGCCTTTAACGTGGTCTAAAAAATTCGTTCTTTCGCCCAAAAATCCGATTTGGTATCTAGTTGTGCCCGCCATCTCGGCAATCCGATCGGACGAAGCCCGTGGTTGTAATGGGCAAAAAACGGTTAAAAAAATTAACGAAACGCAGTACAAAGCGGGAGCTACAAGCGTTTCGTCGTTTGAATTCCCTCCGCCCCGCCCGTCTCTTCAAAAAACCAACCGCTCTCGAGGCGAGCGAGCAGCGCGCCTCCCGCTCGCTTCCCTCCCAACACTCGACTCCCCCCGGGTTTGCTTCGAGCGCCCCCGTTCCAATTTCCCCGACGTTTTGGTTTTAATACGATTCAATTTTTTTAGATTCTTTCGTTTCATTCTCATTTCTGTTTTTTTCATAGATTTTTTGTTAAATTTTGATATTAGTATTTAGCGTGCATGTTTTCATATTAAAATTCAGTTTTTTCTAGATACTTTCGTTTTTTTTGTTTATTTTAATATTACGATTCAGTTCTTTTCGACTTTTTTTTGGGTTTCATTATGATATTTTTCGATGCTGAATCGAACAGGATGGGTCTCGGAGCATTAATGCAAGGTCAAGCTGATTATCCGAATAATAAACCGTTGTGTAATAATTTGCAGTGTTTTTAACATTTATCGTCCTATTTGTAGAACTAGTTGTCCTACATTTCTTAGCATTTTTTTATTACATTTTAAACATTTTTTTGTTTTTCAACGTTCTTCTCAATGTTTTGACTTTGACTGACTTTTACGTCAACCTAAACAACGGTTTATTATTCGGATAATCAGCTTGACCTAGCATTAATGCTCCGAGATCCATCCTGTTCGATTCAGCATCGAAAAATATCATAATGAAACCCAAAAGGTCGAAAAGAACTGAATCGTAATGTTGTGTAATCATTTGCAGGGTTTTTTAGACTCAGTAGGCCTCGAAACGTAAAGACCTGAAGAAAACCCAAATTTTTTTTGACACGATTACTATACTTTCCTTTCCCTTCGGGGTAGCGGGAAGTAATAGGATAGAAAAGGTAGGAAAGGCAGTTAAAAATTGCGGTGTTGACGTTTCCAAGAAATGAAGCGAAGAAAAAACTCGAAAAAATTGTTTAGGTTGACGTAAAAGTCAGTCAAAGTCAAAACATTGAGAAGAACGTTGAAAAACAAAAAAATGTTTAAAATGTAATAAAAAAATAAAAAATAAAAAAAATGCTAAGAAATGTAGGACAACTAGTTCTACAAATAGGACGATAAATGTTAAAAACACTGCAAATTATTACACAACGGTTTATTATTCGGATAATCAGCTTGACCTTGCATTAATGCTCCGAGACCCATCCTGTTCGATTCAGCATCGAAAAATATCATAATGAAACCCAAAAAAAAGTCGAAAAGAACTGAATCGTAATATTAAAATAAACAAAACAAAAAAACGAAAGTATCAAGAAAAAACTGAATTTTAATATGAAAACATGCATGCTAAATACTAATATCAAAATGTAACCAAAAATCTATGAAAAAAACAAAAACAAAATGAGTTTTCATAGCTTTGACTACTAATTCAATCTATTTGTCACTCAGTTCATATGAATTAGGTAAAATTCCACTTCACAGTGGCAGAAAGCGGCCCAACTTACAGAACCCAGAAATTAGATGCGGCACGTGCTCATGCCCTGACCATTATTGAGCAAGTCGTGCACCGAAAATCAACGTGTACACACGATTTTTTAGAAGGATAATATTGCCAGAATTATCGGGTAAAAACTTTCAGAAATGGGTGGTAAGTGAAACGGCCGTGGTAAAAAATTCCGCAATTTCAGAAGTACAATACTTAGTTGAACTACCACCTGAATTCTTCTAAAGATTCTAATAACATTTGAGCGCAGTTTATATGAGAATACATCGATGTTCGTCGAAATGTTTGGAAATTTATTATGCTGTTCTCGTCATTTCAAAGCAAAGGTAGTTTTATGAAAAATAAATTCATAGATATTCGAACCGCAAAGGAAAATGTAATGAAACATATGTAAGACAACATTTTGCCTTAACAACGGCTATATTTACAAATACTACTGTAGGCAGGTGGCAGTCTTCAACACTTCCCCTCAACCCAGTAACGTGGTGAACATTTGATGCTTTGTGATCAATTAAGTCTTTGTAAGCTCGTCAGCAAACATTTCTTTGCCTTCTAATATTCAATTTTGATTTTTTTTTCATTTTCTTTTCGTTTTCTAACGAAGTGATGTTTTATGTTGATGTGTTTGGTTCGTGAGTGTTGAGTAGGATTTTTAGTGTGGTGTTGAGCTCCCTGATAGCCGTTGTGAATCTTTACTGAGTGAAGATCTGTGTTTGGATTAGGGTTTTCAGCGTCAGGGCTTCCTTCGTCACTTCCGAGATCGTCATGTACTAGCCACGGTCCAGTTGCTTCCCGCTTTCCCAAGTAATTGCAGCACCTCTCGAGATGAATGTGTACTCTATGTATGATCGACGTTGATCGAAACAGGACCCCAGTCAGCATCTGCAAATCCTGAAAGATCTTTCCCAGTTTTCCTGAACGTTGTCAACCTGCTTCAGTCTGAACAACGCTTTTTTAAGACGACACACTTTGTTTCTATTTTGTGTTGTTCACGCATTTCACAGGTAGTTCTCCTCATTCGTTTGTTGGTATGATTTATTGATTCTAACGTCTCTTCAAATAGTTCTGGAACATCCATATAAATATTTTCAATGAGATAACCGTTTAAGAATGCAGTGATCTGGAGGATTTCTAACTCATGTTCAACAACCGATACCATTTGTCAGAGTCCCCTTTTCAAGGGCGTGTGTGGCCTTATAAAGGGCCGACGAAAGTCTTGTTGGTACTGTCTCTACCGGTTGGCAAAGTGTGAGGTGAGGGACGAGTTCCACGGGCGTCGAAGTGTTGGTCGAAGGGCTCGGCTGAACAGTGATGCCTCACGGCGAGGGACTCAGTTGAGTCGGCGCTCCTTCTCCTGTAGACGCGAGGCGAGGGACTCGGTTGATTCGGAGCGTACGTCGAAGGGCTCAGTCATCGAGCGGTAGATCCTCACGGCGAGGGACGAGTTCCTCAGGCGTCAGAGCGTAGGTCGAAGGGCTCGGTTGAGTCGGCGCTCCTTCTCCTGCTGAGTCGGCTGAGGGGCTCGGTTGAGTCGAAGGCACAGTCGAGCAGTGGCTCCTCGAGGTGAGGGACTCGTCTCTGGTCAGTTGATGTTGGCTCCTGGAAGTCGGAAGAAGGAATGCAGGCAGGAGGAATGTCCTTTTTTTTTCGGACGCTTCCGGGGAGGGGAAATCTTCAAAAGACACCCAGATGGGTAGTGTCGGATTTTTACCGACTAAAACCCCTCCCCCGCGGTTGCCAACCCGGAGGTTCTAAACCAGAAGGATGGGAGGCCAGCCTGCAGATGCAGGAAGACTCATGCGCATGTGCGATGCAGGGAGGGTGGGACGGGGTTAGCGTGGAATGAGGGAGCAGGGCCTACGGACGATGTCCGAGGGGTTGGGGGCATATTGTGTGAGGCAGCTGATGGACGGGTTGGGGTGACCTGCCACAGAGTTGCGGAGGTTGAGGGCGTAGGTTGAGGCGGCCGCACTGAGCGAGGGGAGGCCTGTTTCGTTTAAGAGCTGCCGGTTTCTGATGTAGCGGGGGGAGCGGAGGACACCTCGGAGGGACTTCATGTAGGTGCCCTCGAGTTGGCGAAGGGAGGAGGCTGTGCCCCAGACGGGGATAGGGTAGGTGCTGATGCTCCTGATGATGGCGTTGAAGACACGGATTTTCGTTGGATGTGAGACCTTTCTGTTGTTGAAGAACGGCCGGAGAGCAATGAAGGCTCCGTTGATTTTGGCGCGGACTGCGAGGGTCTGCCTGTACCAGTTGAGTTTCCTGTCGAAGATGACACCGAGGTACTTGGCGTGGTGTTTCCAGGGGATTGGATGGTTCCCCACTTGGATGTTTGGGGGGGGGGGGATGTTACGGCGGGAAAAGAAGACGGCTTCTGATTTGGATTCGTTGAGGCGTAGTCCCCATTTGTGGTACCAGCTGAGCAAGGACGGCAGGAACTTATTCATGACTGTGGCGCAGTGCAGCTTGGTTTTGGAGGTATAGAGGAGAGCTACGTCGTCCGCATATTGTGCAGTGATGATCTTCTCGTGGACAGGTATGTCATGGCAGAAGATGTTGAAGAGGGCTGGGGAGAGTTTTGAGCCTTGGGGTACTCCAGCCGTGATGCGGTGGGTGGTGGATAGAGTTTTGCCAACTCTCACCCTGAAGGTCCTGTCGGTGAGGAAGGAGCGAATCAGACCAATGAGAGAGGGTGGACAGCAGAGCAGGATGAGCTTGTATATCAGGCCTTCATGCCAGACCCTGTCAAAGGCTTGGCGGGCATCCAGTAGAAGCATGGATGTGTGCCGATGCTTGTTTCGGCTCTCAGCTATGTATTCAGTCACCCTGAGGAGCTGGTGGCAGGTTCCATGATGGTGTCTGAAGCCATGTTGGAAGTCTGGGAGAACCTTGTTGGTGGAGATGAACTCGATGAGGCGGGTTGAAATGATGGCCTCGGCGATCTTGCTCAGGGTGCAGAGAAGGCTGATGGGCCTGTAGCTAGTAGCTTTGTTCAGAGGCTTCCCTGCCTAGGGGATGCAGATGATTGTGGCCTCTTTCCACGCTGCAGGGAAGTAGGAATGTTCTTGCAGGCAGGCCCGTATGTACATTCTCTTGGGGGGTGTAGCCCTCTCTCATTGGCTACCTGCTATCCCCTCCAAGAGTCGTCTGTGCCTCTCGGCTAGCGCCCTCTGTCGGGATGACTTAGTTGTGAGGCGCCTTTTGTATGTGTGTGAGTGGCCAGCCGCCACACCATTCATTGAACTCATTCTATCGACTGGGGCATAGGTTTCTTTAAAATCTTCATCATACTTCTGTTTGTAACCTTTCGCAACTATTCTGGCTTTCTTCCGTTCCAAACTTCAACCTGCCTTTTTCACACAATAGCAATTTGCAACCAATGATATTTTCATTTACTGGTTTATCAATACCTTTCATGCCACGTCTCAATGCTGGTTCTTATTTTTAGTGATATATTGTTACAATTTACTGTTTCATCACGGTAGTATAAATTGTTGATAGATTTTGAGATCATAGTTGTTTTTCCTGGAGAATTCGTACTATAGCAGTTTCATTTTTGAATGTTAGTGTCTCCTGTATCGGTAATCTTACCACTGACAATAAATTAGTACGTAGGTCTGGTTCATGTATCATACTGTGACCTTGAACTTTAACAAACCCATATCCATGTACTATACGCCGAATTGTTGTTAGCTAGTCAATAACTACTATCTAATTTTTGAGTTTGCAAGAAACCCAGTTCTTGAAGAATTCAAGGCAATGTGTGTCCATTGAATAAGATGATAGTTGCCGTCCATATTTCGCGCTTGATTTCAGCATCGGCAGCCTGCAGCTTTGTGTCCTTTTCTTTTGCAAATGTTTCAGTTGAATTTGAAATGATTTCCTGATTTGAACTATTGTCGGTTCTGCTGGGTCTAGATTTTGCCGATTGGAGTAGCGATCAATTATACCATAGTCTGAGAATTTTCGGATGTCCTATTCCCTTTTCTGGAGTCTGCTTGCTGCATAATTTTGATTTTTAGCAATTCTGGAGTAGGTAGTTCGTCTCATGTTTCAAAGGCGCATCCAATATTTTTGTAGGTTTCTGGTAAGCTGTACAGTAACATTATGAGCAATAAATCTTCATTAATTTTGACTTACATCGTCCGCATTGTTTTCTACAGGTTTCTTTCCCTTCCCTGTCACATATTCAATCAATTCGTTTTTGATGAGCAGGGCTTCCATTTGAATCATCCAGGATTCATAGTTCTCCTTATCCAATGGTTGAATTTCCACGCTCATGGTTGACAGCCAATTCAGCAGTGAAACAGTGTTGGTGGTGGACAAACCTATATTATGTGAGTGTTTTAGTTGATTATACACTTATGCATGCGTTTCACATAACCTAAACCAGAGTTAGTTTAAAGGAGAACAAATTCATAGAAATTCGAACCGCAAAGAAAAATGTAATGACATTTGCGTAAGACAACACTTTGCCTTAACAACAATATTCACAAATACTACTGTAGGCAGGTTGCAGTCTTCAGCACATTTTCGTATGGATGAGAATTTCATGGCATTGTAATGTTTTTGAGAAAAGAACTATACGAGAAATTTAATAAAAATTGTTAGCCGTTTTGAGAAAAAAATGGTGTTTTGATCACTATGATAACTATACTTAGTTTTTGGTGGACCTTATTTTGGCATTCCACGGTGACCAGAGGGCTAGGTAACAAGTTTGAGCTGATTTGGTTCAGCTGTTCTCTCCCAGTTCCATACATACACAGACCATTTTCACAAATAGTGTTTTTCAGACTCAGGGCCTGTAACGTAAAGATCTGACTCAAAATTTATTTGTTCAGACAATTACATAACTTTCCTTTATAGTTTGTAAGGCCAAGAAATAGGTGTGTACAGTTTGATCAATTCTCTGCGTACGAATTGCTTTATAATGGTAATGGCATGAGTGGGAGCAGTACAATAAATTTCGAACTGTAACCCTTTCTGCCACTGTGGCGTGTTTTACCTAGTTTAAACGAACTTAATGAATAATAAATGGGATTAGTAGTACAAGCCATGAAAACAAGTGAAATTTTTTGTTTATTTTGAATTGGTGAATTGGAAAAATAAATTTGTATATTTACAGTCAGCCGAAAGTGCCCTTATGGCATTCGTGATTAGAATTTGTTAGTACAATTTTGCGGTTAAGTTTTTTATCCTTCTTTTCTTCGTTTTTTTTCTTCAAAATGTAAACAGCTTGATACATCATATGTGTTTTTGCTTCTAAACATGCATTCGTCGGGTTGCCATTGGTACCTTTTGTCCTTGGTCCGCATACAACTATTTCCTACTAATTAAGCCCACACATAAAACTGAGATGCAGGAACTGAGCTGTGACTAAGCAAGCAACAAAGGAAGGAACGATGGGAAGGCGAGGAAAGAGGTTGAGCGTGGGGTGTACCAGAATTATGAATTCAGCCCCCCCCCCCCGCCACGCCCCGCCCCACACAATAACTCTAGCTCCTGCTGGCTCCTAACCCGTTTACAAATTACAAGGAAGTGCTGAAATGGCTGTATCAGAGAAAGTATGTATTTGACATGAGAAACGCATGTGATTAAAATATTAGAGATTTGATTGAAATCAATAACTTGTATCAAACCCCAAAAACATGGTAGTTATAAAAAGAGTTGATGCACATACCAGTGTTACTACACGATTTTGGCGACGAGCCAAGAAGTAGCAAACGAATAGCATAATTGCTGCCACAAGGAGGGGTGAGCTTCGTCCACAAGTCATTCTGGCTATGACGACGTTTTTCCTCCTCCCTTGTTTTTACTTGGTGCAGATCAGCTTGCAAACAGACATCCACCTGAGATTCAGGCAAAGAAACTAGGATGTCACAGAGATCCTCGTTCTCTTGAGCTTGAAGCACCGAGTGTATACGACTACCATTTTGAAATAGTGCTGAGAGTACTGGATAGTGGCTCATACCAGCCAGAGGAGACGGACTCACCTAACAGGTACTTTAACTTTAGTAATTTGCCTATTGCCGGATCTAACCCAATTGAATTTTTCATACTTCCGAGATAAATTATTTTGTAAAATTACCCCTACAGGACTCAATTTGTTTTTACCAAGCACTCTTTGAGAGAAAATTCTGAAATTGCACCACAACTTACCACAATTAGGACATGGAGGTAATAAGACAAGAAAGGAGAGAAAGGATCCGCGAACAATTTTGGTGGTCCAAAATGGCTGAGGATGAAGCAAATTATGTACGAGCATGTACATCCTGTGCCCAACGGAAATTCTATGGTCCGTAAACAGCCCTCTCGAGAGAGTTTTCTGAGCCCTTTTAGTGCTTTGAGCAGTTAAGCGTTGATGTTGTCGGACCATTACCACTTACAACAAGGGGAAACAAAAATTTTCGATCAGTAATTGATCAGTTTTCTCGTTTTGTCGACTTTTACCCATCGCCAGATCACACAGCAGACTCTATTGCCATGCCATGGCAACTGGACGAGTAGAACGCATTCATAGCGCTGTTGGCAACATTCTCTCTCACCATGTAGCAATTTATCAAAATAATTGGGATGAGTATCTACTGGCTGCTCAGATGGTGATAAATTCCAGTACACATGAGTCCATTAAGTTTTCTCCTTATGAGATGGTTTATGGACGGAAGATGAAACTTCCTGCAGCAAGTGAGTCCTGAGAGAGGACATAGAATCTTATGTATTCTATGTGGAACGGTTGTGAGATGCCTGGCAGCACATTTGGAAGCAGGTATCCAATAATCAAAGTAAATCGGCCATTTGTACGAGGAAGCTATATAATAAACGATTATCATCATCATGAACCGGCTTTACAAAAAGGAAGGTAAAAAAAAAATGTCACGTCCTTACAAAGAGACTGACACACCATCAAAATTGAATGAAATGAAAAGAAAACTAGAAAGGGTTCATGTCAATAAACTGAAACCCTTTGTTCATCGACTTAGCAGTCAATACCAACAGACTCCACCCACACAACCACAACCGCTTCCAACATGTCTGACTACACAAGGGGAGGATTGGTGTGAGACCAATCATGGGGAACTTTGAGAGGAGTTGCCTGTCACCTCAAGGGTTCCAACTTTGCGCTCTCTACCACCAATCTTACCTATGACATTCTTGGAAGAAGATGACATGTGGTGGGAGGACCCTGCTGATGGAACCATCTGTTACTACAAATAACACTCCAAACGTAGAGACAACCATTTCACCCACACCAAAGAGATACAACACTAGAGGAAAGTTGTCGAAAATATTATTGTTTCCTCCAGTTGATTATAAAATCTTGATCTATTAATTCCCATATGACACGCAAATTAAATTCAGTTGTTCACTAGAGTTCGAGGACGAATATTTGTGTTTAATTAATTTCTATCAATTTAGGCCTCGGCTCGTCTTATTTAAGGTATTCCCGACAAAAGTAAACTACCGTCTACTTGTAGGTTTACGACAATAATTAAATCATTAAATGCACGACTAATTAGATAGCAGGAAACAATTATAAAGTAATTTTCGCTACCTGGCTCTAATCTCCTCATTGCCTCTTTCAGTGAGACCCGTAACGTACATGATGGAAGCATTTACTCTTCATTTTATCAGCAGCTGGTGTCTTTTCCTTGGACCAATTCAACTCCACAGTTTCAACAGGTCAACATCAGGGAGTGCTGTTTGATGACTTAGGCCCAACAATTATCACTGATTCAAGCTGGCGCCTGATTCTGCACTTCAATCTTAGCTATATAATAGAGGTAATACAGGACCTTAAGGAAGTTTGTCCTTTCTCATTAAAGGCAGCTAACAAACTGGAAAGGATCAAGAAGTAGGTAACTATTTCCACAGTTTCACTGCTAGAGTAGACCATTTAAACGTGAAATTCATTCTCTCCACAAGTCACTCCCGTGGGTACAACTGCCTGAGAAAGCTCGGCATAAGAGGTCTGAAATTCCTGGAATTGGTAGCCTTTACTTCTGGCTCTTCGGAATTGTTACAGAAGACGATATAGCTGACGTTACTGAATGACTCGATGCAGTGGATGGGGAGGATCCCTTTCACCATCCCGTAAATCAGTTAAGCATTATGTCCAAAATATCCTCTGGACCAAGTAAAAACAAGGGAGGAGGGAAAACATAAATTTTGGGCGCACGAGAGAGCAAGAGTTGAAGATCGAAATAAAAGAAACTCGGTGAGCGTGAGGGGGGCTGTATTATGTGCAATGAAGTGTGTAGAGTTTGTGTTCAAAGGGTGATACAAGGGGACGACTCGTAATGCACGTGAACTGGTGGGAAACTGTATCAGAAGGAGATAGCGAGATGTATGGGCCAAGGGTAGAGGAATGTGTCTGAGTGAGAACAGGGATTGTGTGGCTTTTGGGAGAGTTCCTAGGTGAATTAATTTGGGAGGAGCTGTCAGTTTGTGGAGAGGAATGTGAAAAGGAGGGGAGGAAATAATATTTCAGAATGCCCAGACTAAGCGGGAAATCCGTCACCATTGTAAATAACCGGAAAGATGAAATTCCTCAGACACGGACGTCTTTGGGGAAACAATGACTTTGCCATTAAGGGCCACGTAGTGCCATTAGGGCAGGTGAGGGAACTCCGAGGACAAAAACCTCAGACTTTGAATTGCGTCAAACATAGACATTTGCCTTGTGGACAAATCTCACCATGGGTCTCTCGAGTTCATCCCTCCTTGTGGCAGCAACTATGCTGTTTGTTTGCTACTTATTGGCTGGTCGCTAAGATCGTGTAGTAATGATGGTATGTGCATCAACTCTTTTTATAACTACCATCTACATTATTTTTTGGGGTTTGGTGCTAGCTCTTGATTTCAATCTAATCTTTAATATTTTAGTCACATGCGTTCTTATGTCAAATGCATACTTTCTCTCATACAGCCATTTCAGCACTTCCTTCTAATTTGCAAGTGGGGTAGTAACCAATTCCCATCCTTTGTCACTTGCTTAGTCACAGCTTAGGTTACGCATATCAGTGTTATGTGACTTTGTCAGGTTGTTTTTACTATTGGTGGAGAGGGGGAGGGGGTGATTAAAGAAGCAGACTAATGTAGTGTACCCTTGTGAGTTCATTGTTGTATGCCCCTCAGGCATATTGATTCTAGTCCCTTTTGCTGGTCTGTTGAGGGTCAAAGAAGGCTCTCACATGCGCTGCAGCTGCCAGTCCAGCCACCCACCAGGACTAAGACGCATGAGGGATTTTTCGGCTGCTGCTCAGAATCAGCCCTTGACCACGGGTGATGTGGTGAGCCGAACACACCCTATCAGTCGTCCCAGGAACGCTCTGCCTACCACAATTAGAGTAGAGCGAATAAAATAGCTGGGAAATCAAGGTTGAGACCCTAATTTTGTACGAGAGCGGAGTGGACAGTATTGCCCCCTGAGGGCAGCCCGCCGTGACGTTCATTTGGGCCTGAAGGCACCCACCCCTGAGGCCGCCGTGCGGTCCTCAAGAAAACTCGCGAGGATACCGTAAAGATTGGGGGGAAGCACCAGTCAACTGAGCGCCACCAGCACCGTCGGCCACCACACCGCGTTGAAAGAGTCATAGAAGGTCGTGAGAACAACACAGTGGGGCTTCTCTTGGAGGCGATCCATTGCCCCCAAGGTGTTTCGTTAGGGGATGCCTCCATACTGGTGAGGGTGGAGAGCTGGGTACATTAGCGAGCGGAGGGGGGCGAGGATTAGCTTCTCAAGCCATTTTCCCTCGATGCACAGCAGGCTGATGGGGGGGTACGAGTCAGGGGTGTGTGGGGACGGTTGGGGGCCTTGAGGAAAAGGACTACCGACGCTCCCTCATGGCTGTGGGAAATAGCGCAGCGCCAAGCACTGGTTGAAGAGGTCGGTGGCCCTCTGCATGATGACCGGGGGTGCGGGCTGGTATGCCACAGCGTAGGTCCCTGTGGGTCCTGAGGCCTTCGAATGGTGGTCCCTGACGGCTGCTGTTTGTGGAAGGTCTGGGGGTAGTGCCGGTGGGGGGAGTTTGGCGTCCTTCTGCACCAGCTGGTAGGGGGCTCCCACGGGCTTGTGGAGCGCTCCTGACTGACGTAGCGCCGCCAGCTTGCCCTTTTGGCTCTTCTGATAAGCTACTTGTGCAGGCAGCGCTTCACATGGTATGCCATTATCCACCTCCTAGAGGAGTGGGCCACTCCAATCTAACTACCATGAGGTGCGGGGATGAGAGGGCTGGCAGATAGATTGCCAGGACTGACATCAATCACGCCCCATAGTTCTGTTTTGAGGCGTGGAACAGAACGGTGGCCACTCCTCCTTCTTTTGGAGTGGGGCCTCCTCTCTTGGCCAGATATTGCCTGATCTGGTCTTTGGTGGATTGCACTGTAGGGAGAGCCTGCACCTGTGGTTGCATGGGGGCAGCTGTGGGCAGTGCGGTTGAGGTTCTTGTGGCTACCAGGGGCCCTGGCTGAGTTTCTTGTGGGGCTGTTCTTCTGCCAACACGTCGGTCTGCGCCAGCGCCTTGCTTGCACTCCTGTCCACTCTCCTGAGGGTGTACCAGCAGGTAGCCCAGAGTTTGTGGGTTCTGTGATGACCTGGGTGTTGGTGGGGGTCAGGTTTTGATATGTAGGATGGCCTAGCGGGTGGGGGTCAGGTTTTGACATGTAGGATGGCCTAGCGGGTGGGGGGTGCGGTCCTCTGCTTGCTTGATGGCCTCTAACTGCGCCACCAGTGGTGTTATTGCATGGTCCAGCAAGCCTTGCAGTGTGTTTGTAATGTCTGCAGGTCCAGTTCCGTTGGTGTGTCCTGCAGAGCCTGTGCTGTGGGTGTCACAGGCACTGCCAGCTTCACTACCGCCTCTACTAGGTGGACTATTGCTTCAACGGGGTCTGTGAGTGATCCCAGCACCTGTGTCATCCTCTGCCTATTTACGAGGGCTGTGACAATTTTGTTCTGCAGGACGTGTGCCTTGTCCACGGCTTCCTTTGGAGTTTGAGGAAGGTCCAGTCCTAGGGATTGGTGAGCTGTGGGGTGAAAGAGTGGGGCAGGAAGGTGTGGGCTATATGGGGGTCTGGGCAGTTTGTTTAGGAGTTGTGGGTTGTGCTGCGTGTTGTGTGACTGTAAAGGTGCGTTTGGTTGTAGGGGGGTGTGTGGGGGTTTGTTCTGTCTGTCGGGAGTGTGTTGTAGTAGTGCTTGTGGTGGTGAGTGTGGGGGCGGGTGCTTGGCCGACTTGACCCTTGTCACGGGTGGTGAGGGTGTGGGGGTCTTCAGCACGGCATTTGCAAATGAGGAAGTAGAAGGGGTGGGTTGAGGAGAACCCGAAGAGGAAGTGGAAAGTGATGTGGATTGTTTGCTAGTTTGTGCTTGCATAGTGAAGAGTTGTTTATGTGTCCAAGGGCAGGTGGGAGAGGAAGGATAAGCAGACACCAAAGAGCCAGAGCCAAGCAAGCGGCGTGGGGCAAGCCAATGATGGCCTCGGCAAAGGACCCAACCAAGTTGACACCCCAAGTCACCAACTGACAGTGTCGACCCAGCGGTATTTAACATTTGCTGTTCAGGGCAGCCAGGTTGAAGGGTAGCGGGCCCCAATTCTATCAGGCGCCGCCGGGAAGAGCATCACCAACTCCCAGTTTTCTGTGGGGGATAAGCTGTACCCTCCAAAAGCAAGCCGCTCACCGAAGGAACCTGGACGCCTATGACTCCCCAAGCCCCACGGCCGCTATCCTGTGGGGAAGAAGGAAGGAGAGGAGAAAGAGTTAGGGTGAAACGGGAGAGGAGAAAGAGGTAGCGTGAAACGGGTGAGGAGGGAGGTGGGAACCCCCGAGTGACTAACAAGTGACTAACGGTGGCAGGAGCCGTCAACCCCTTCTGTTCCGGTCTCGAACCAGCCATTCACTGGCAGATTGCATTAGGCTCTGACAGAAATGGGGTCCCCTATCCACAACCTGGGGACGTGCCCGATGGGGGATGCCGCCCTCTACCCCTTACCAAACTCTCCCCTGAAAACCAACGACAAATCGTGATAGTAGTGAGGCCTAAGTATGAGGAAGGAGAGGCTGGTCCCTCCACCCCTGATGCCATGGGAACGCTGATGCGGGGTTTCCCTGCAATGGAACTCCAAGCACTAAGCGTTCGAGTGCTTGACATCTGCACCCAGACCATTTTCCCAAATAGTATTTTTCGGACTCATTAGGCCATAAAACGTGTTGATCTGAAGGGAGCTCTAAACTTTTTTTTCAGTCGATGACATAACTTCATTCTATGTTGTACCCTGCAATATCTACAGGCGATGTATATTCGTTCCATGCATTTATATATGAACGTTTATGCAGAATAATATGTAAGCACTAGTTGTCTAGCTGCACTTTTCAGGATGCACCTCCAATCACCCGCACACCTGGGACGAGATCAAACTCTACTTCCAGACCCAGCATACCAAGGACGGTATCAGTCAGCAGATTGAAGAGTATAGGAGACCGGGGGTCCCCTTGCCCAATGCCATGCCCAACTCCCACGTCCCACATCTCTGATCTTTTTTTTTTTTTGAAACGGTGGATGCAGGCAATACCCTCACTGCAGCCACAAACGGGCCTATTGTAAGGGCGTCCATGATCCTCGGATCATGGCCCACCTGCACCACCCCCAGGCCCCATGGCACTGGTCTCACTTGGTGTGCCCCTTGGTGTGCTCACATATGTGCCCCCACCACCCCCGCACAAAGCGGAAGATATCCGCAAGTTCCGCATTTGCCACCTCTTCGGGCTGAAGAAAGGGCCTCCCAAACACAGAACGGCGTGATGCCGCGAGTCCATCACATACGGACAGCACGTGTTCTGCCGTCTCTAGCCCTAACTCGCAGAACCTGCATACCTGTACCTCGCACTTGCCAATATTTGCAAGGTGGTACCTCAGCGGACAGTGACCTATGAACATATGATCCTCATATCCTTTCCTCCCCAGTGCAAGCACCTCCTTGGACCTCTCTCTGGAGAGCCGGATGAAGAGTTTTGACTGTCTAAGGCCGGGCAGCCCCTGCCAATGAGCAGCCCTGCACCTGTCCTCCCATTTGCCAACCTCTCCACGTAGGTGGCTCCTGGTAGTCCCAACAAAGGGCTCAGGGCCAATAGGCATCTGCTCTGATCCCTTCTTAGCCAACCTATCAGCCTGTTCGTTTCCCTCTATACCCTGATGCCCTGGCACCCATCACAGTGTTACACTGTTGTCCTCGGCCAGGGCCTTCAGTCCAGTCAGACACTCACACACCTGCCGCGATGTAAGAGAGTATGAGGCTAAGGCCTTGAGAGTGGCCTGACTGTTCACCATGATGTAGATTCTCTGCCACTTCAGTCCCCTCTGCAGCAGCCGGTGCACACAGGCGGTCACCGCAGCCACCTCTGCCTGGAACACCGTGGCCAGCGACCCCAATGGGATCGCTGCTCTGATCCTCGGCCCAAAGATGCCTGCCCCTGCAAGGCCACCCTGCACCGAGCCATCAGTGTAGTATACCAGGGCCCCAGCTTTGAAAGCGGGAGCTCCCCCTACCCACCTGGATCGCTCATGAATGAGTATCCGAAAGGGTAGCGCGAAGTTGAACCTCGCGGGCATTGAGTCTACCACATGCAGTTCTGGCAACCCCACCTTCACCTTGTCAAGGATCAAGTGGCAGGAACTCCTCCTCCCCCGCATGATCAGACCCAACTCCAACATACGCACAGCCTGGAGGAACGCCATCCTTTTAACATGTATGTGGAGTGGAGCTAAATCTAGCAAGACCTCCAGTGCAGCCATAGGGCATGTTGTCATACAGCCTGTAATGGCCAGACACGCCCTACGCTGCAGTTTATTTAGCTGCAACTGCACTGTTTTGTTTTCCACCCTAGTCCACCAGACCAGGGCACCATAGGTGACTACAGGCCTAACAACGGCAGCGTATAGCCACTGGATCATCCCAGGCCTCAGCCCCCATGTCTTCCCCACCATTCTTTGAGCTGCCCACCTCACTACCAACGCCCGCTGTAAGGCTTTTTTCACGTGTGTGGCCCAAGAGAGCTTTCCATCAAGAAAGACTCCCAAGTACTTGATCTCATGCTGGATCTTCACCACCTTGCCACCCAGCCTGAGTTCCCGCAGCGTAAGGCTGTGCCTTCTGGTGAATGGGATCAGGCTCGTTTTGTCTGGATTGACAAACAGTCCTTGCCCATTGCACCATGTCTGTAGAGTATTCAGTGCATGCTGCATGCATTCACCGATTACACTCGCGAATTTACCCCTGACTATAATTACCAGGTCATCTGCGTATCCTATTACCTTGTAGCCCTCCTCCTCCAGCAGCTCGAGAAGGGTATCAGCTACCAGTAACCAGAGGAGAGGGGAGAGCACCCCCCCCCCCCGTGGGCATCCCCTGGTGGGCACCACAGAGAGTGTCTCCCCCCCCCCCCTCCAACTCCGAGAAGACCACCCTGCTACTCAGCATCTCGTTGGTCCAAGAGATTAGGTAAGGATCTACTCCCTTTCTACCAGCCGCAGCCGGAATTGAGGCATACAACGTATTGTCGAAAACCCCATCTCTGATCCTGCCAGCTAGGCCATCACAGTACAGTCATAAGTGATCAGTCGATCAGGAGCCCCCCCCCCCCCACCATTCAACAGTCTTCGCCTTAGCCGTCCAAATAAAGCAAAATGAGTAACTAACTGCCCCTGTATGCGTGACAGTGAACACGATTGAGAGAGGACGGCAGGGACGCTTAGATAAATGTTACGGGAAAATCGGTCCAAAGCTGACTATAGTTATCAAAACACTTGACATGTTTTCTCTCTAAAACGACTCAAATAGTACCTATTAACTAAATTTGTTGAGTGGGCAGGTCCATATGACATAATAATACAATACAGTTTTCATAACTGGGCAACTGGCGAAAACTGAACAATAAATTATCTAAAACCCTGTAAATTATTACACAACCGTTTATTATACTCTTGAGCAGCTTAACGTACTCTCACACCTCCGACACAATCCATTCGATTCAGCATCGAAAAATACCTGTAAATCACACGAAACATTACAAATTACATATTCTAGGCGTTTGTAGGCAATTGGCACGACGTTGCGAACCGCGCTGGTGGGTGGTTTTTATGTGACGGGAGGGAGGGAGTAGAAACAATGAAACGATTAGTTTCGCTGTAGTTCTTTCTATTAGTAGACTTTGACTATAGTTATTGTGATTTCACTATTTTCCGTCTAGATGCAGTCGTACACCTCTAAAAATTGTTTCATTCGACCCAGCATCTATAAATACCTAGAAAACGATACCGAACATGGCGTATTTGCGATAAGACAGTCGAATTAAAAACAACATTTTTCGACTATTTTTTGCTCATAAGAACCATGGGCTTCATCCGATCAAATTGCCGAGCAGGCAGACACAACTATATACCCAAACATTTTTGTATGAAAGAACGGGTTTTTTCGGACGGAGTCAAGCCTCCAAAAGCATGATCACAGAACCATAAAGTACATATATAGTGGTGGTTCAATAAAAGCATTGACGTCAGTGGGGGTAATGCAATAAATTCCGTTATGTTACGTATCACCATTGGATTCAAGGATGAGGCCCATTAAAGGTTCCCTTGTAGGGTCATTGTTGCAATATCAATTTAAAAGAATATTCAATGGTATATAATTAAAAGTGGTGTTGCTTCACACTGCACGGTTCTATAACGCTTTACGATATCAAGTTAACGTTTTACTGGCATTTTTCCGTCATGGTATTTGCGGGGGGTCTTAAGTTATTTACCTGAGAAACAAGGGCTTTGGTTTCCGGTGTCGAATATTCGACAAGAACTCCATTAAATTCGCCTGCTCCGTCCATGAACTTCGTAAGTTTGGACAAACTGACTTCGGCGGCGTCCAGACCGCATGCGCAACTGTCCATTCGGGCTTCAAGAAGTTCGATTCCCCGTGTGCACCATTTGTTCGCCTGCAGCGCCAATTTTGACGGAAAAAAATAAAAACAATTTTCTTCAGTGGAACGTACGAATAGAATTGTCAATTACCTTTTCAAAGTGACGAAATTCGCTATTTTCTAGGGGGAAAACTATAGGATTTGGCGAAACGACGTGAGTCATTTAAAACGGTATTGAAATCAGGCAACGAGTTAAAGAACTGGGTTTATCACCTTGTCGACTGTGATGAGGAGTTGAAGGGATTTCTTGAGTATGTGCGACCTTTGCTCTAGACGCTCTTGTAGGGCCGTGCAAGTGCGTTCCAGCTCGTCGCATCGAACTCCGACGCATTCTAAAGGCCAGTAGTGACGTCCACTGATCATCCTCCTCCCAAAATTGACAATCTCTTCACACTGCTCCACGTCGCCCTGTCAAATAAAAATCGCAGCAAATTATTACACAAAGGTTTATAATTCTCTTGCACAGCTTGACGTCTCATACCTCCGAGACCCATCCTATTCGATTTCGCATTGAAAAATGCCAAAAACATGACCTGGCTACAACGAGAATTATACATTCCAGCAGGCAATTGACACGACGTAACGAGTCGAGCTGACGCGCGGTTTTAATGAGATGGGAGGGAGTACAAACGATGAAACGATTACTTTCACTGTAGTTATTGTCCCGCGAGTTCTTTCAATTTAGTCGACAATTACTGTGATTTTGCCATCTTAAACGGTGGGCGGACATAGCAGAGTAGGAATCCCGTTTTTCTAGAAACGTTAACTATAAAATTTTGAGGTCGTAAAAAATGTTTCCTGGCCGAAAACATAGGTGTATTATTCAGAATGAATAATAAACCAAAGTGAGCCATTAGACCTCCCATGTACACTGACACTACAATACGTACGATAAAAATTTACGTCAGTAAAAAGAAATATGTAAGCAACTATAAAATCACACAACTATATAAATTATTAGGACATTTTATGCCTAACAATTGTATCACGAAAAAAACATTTTCGTTTAAATTTCGATTCTTTGAAACGATTGGGTGAATTTTGTTCGCAACCCCACACTACAGAGAGCTCATTTAAGTGATGAGTTGATCAGAAGCCCCAACATCATTGAAGAATCAGCCAAGCCTGGTGGTTTACCTTCTAAAGCCTTAGTAATGAACAGCAGTAATTGCTTTTTTTTCCGGGCCCGGGACAGCACTGGCTGCAAAATCGTGAGACTCTCCGCAGTACCGTCCACTGGCCAGAATGCCCTCTGGACGTCGCCAATGACTCCAGCGCCTAGAGACAAAATGCCAGCACTTTTTAGAGTTGCGAAAATACCACAGATGAAATTGGTCTGTAGCCTCCCAGCCCATCACCACTTTTCATGGGGACGAAGGCAGTTCAGGTATGCGACAGTGCAGCAGATGGTTTTCCCATGAAGAGAACCAGCAGCTTAACAGACCATGGAGCCTTATCCCATCTGCTAGGTGAAACACCATCAAGTCCAGCTGAGTGAAGTTGCTGACATGGTACTTATGGCACTTATGTGCCTTGTCCTCGAGGACTGGGAACATATAACTGGGGACGCCGCACACTCTTCAGGGATGTGGCTGGGAGCGCTCATGAGAGTCTCCCAAAACGCCACAAACTCCTGGAGAGTAGGATGAACTTTGCCATGCTCTGCACCCTCCAGCACCTTAGCCACGAACCTCGCCCACAGAAACACCAAGACCAGAAACATTTTCTTGCCAGATAAGGGATAGGGTGTGGCATTAAGCAGGGGGACTCCTTGTCTCCTACACTCTTCGATCTGGTGATTGCTACTGGCTGTGTAGGCTGTTTCAAGAAGTAGTCTTATCTTGTCTCAGGTATGCGGGTGGACACATTAGCCTTCACAGGTGATGTCCTCCTCCTTGCAGGCATAATCCAGGGCTTGTGGATCGCCCTAGACAACTTTGTAAGGCAGCTAGGCATGTATGGATTAGAGTTGAATCCTGAGAAGTGCAGCTCAGCCTCCTTGGTCGTGGATGCAGGTTTCATCACAGGTCCTAGTTCCTGGCTACAGGCCTCCTTGAGGCATGGCAGTACGTTGGAATTAAGTTAATTGGTGTAACCCCCTCTGCTGGATGCTGCGTGAACCTTGGTGATTATCTCCAGAAAGTGGCCGAGGCTCCACTGAGCCACAGCAGAAGCTGGACCTCCTATGGATGTACTCATTCACAAGGGTGACCTAAGGGCTGGTTTTTGGGAAGCTGACTGTTCAAAGGCTAATAAGTCTCGATCAGCTAATAGACCTCTCACTTATCGTCCCTTGTATGTACATTCAGCTCCAGTTCGATCTGAGGGACTTGATGTTCCATCTCTTTCTACCACAATTCAATTCTTGAGATGTAAGCGCCTGCTTGCTTTTCAGGCATCTGGTTTTGATGTCACACATGCTGTGACTGATCTTGGATTCGATCAGGATCATCGGCAGTAGCCGAGTTCATCTGCCCCTAAGCCTTCGTAGTTTACAGATGGAAAATCAGACAGTGTTCCGACTCCCCTTACTATTCTGTGTGGGTGGAGGAGGCTTCAGTGGGCATCTGGCACTTGCTCTCCATTCCTGCAGCGTCACTGCTTACAGCAATGAAGTGTACAAGTAGCCGGAATCATAATGTTATGGATGCTTGCTGTCGTCCATCGGTAACCAGTTTCAGTTACTGAATCATGTGGTGCAATGTATGTTTATGATGGCCGTCATAAGCGACGTGACACAGTCTGTATGCAAGATGCTGATGCATTGTCATCTGAGGACTGGGAAGCAGAGGGAGAGAGAGCACTAACGAGTTGTCTCTGGAGAAGAACTGAGGCCTGATACCGTCGCCGTTGGTCCTGACCAGTCTGCAGTGATCCAGGATGTTCAGATAGTATCTGGCAGCCAGAATTTTAAACTGACTGGGCGCGATTGTGGCAGGATGGATGGTATGGCAGTGTTGGAATCTCATTATTAAGCATTGCATCAAGAAAATGCTTCACCGAATTTGATCAATCGTACAGAGCGTCTTCCAGCAACTTAAACCCATGTTTTGACCTCCGTAATTTTTCTGTATCTATTATATGAATGGAGATATACGGCTTGGAAAACGAGATTTTTCGAATATGAATTTTTCCAATTTTCTCAAAAACCGTTCCTATAGAAAAGCGTTAAACGAAGGTACAGAGCCTGTAGATATAGCAGGTCGTCGAGTTACAGGGGTTGCAGAAAGTTTTACCTTTACCTGTGTTTTACTTTTCTTGGCGGTACAACGTAGAATGGACGTTATGAAATCGGCAGAAACAAAAGTTTAGAGTTCTCGTCAGAGCTTCACGCTTTAACGACTAGTGAGTCCGAAAAATACTATTTGGGAAAAGGCCGGGATCTTGCGCTAACTCGGCAAGCCAAGAAGCACAAATATGGCAGGATACGCCAAATATGGTGGTGTCAAAAGCTCGTGGAGTGGAGGCAGGTACATCAAGGTTGCAGCATTGACCGTGTTCTGGCTCGGCGTGTGGTGCAAGAAATGTTCTGAGAAAATGCGTCAGCTGGGTGTGTCAGCGGGCGTTCTGTGAGGTATCACTACCCGTGTGTTGCTAGGGTCGTGTCTAAACTGCAGGTCATTCTGCTGAACATCATCTTCACCTCCTTCCTTTTTCCATTCCAATCCTTCTATCCCAAGAGTAGGGCGCCCTTTTCATTTCCTTAATTATTATCTAGTTAGTTTCTCCTTTTTGGGTGCCACCATCCCATTTACGGGATGGAAAAGCTCTGGAAAAAAACCCAAAGTGCGTGTGTGTGTGTAAGTAACTCTGCCGATTGATATAACCTTCTCATGAGGATTCTGGCTGATGGAGTGTGTTCTGCTCACCACATCACCACGGGCCAAGGGTTAACAGTGAGCAGCTGCCTAATAATCCCTCATGAGTCCCAGTCGCTGATCTCGCAGATGTGGCTGCCTTCCCTCAACCCCCAACTGACCATCCAGCAAAAGGGGCTATAATCAATTAGCCTGAGGGGATATTTCCTAGAACTCTGCTTTGAGCACCTTTAACTCATATCACTAACACCCTTATGCACTGACAGGCTCCCATCAAATTCATAATCCTGCCAAATGTCGGTTATTGGAGCCAGCGAATCCCCAAACATTCCAAACCACACTCGTAACACTTACATCAGGGCACTGCATCATTTCGTTATTCTTCGTCCCAAAATATAGGAATAAAAATCGTGAGTATGTCTTAGAAAATAAATGCAGATAAGAAAAACTCCACATTCACCAAGGCCTAACCAGCCCTAGCCAGCTCGTTCTCTGCTTCTTTGGGTGACGAGCATGCATTCCATTGCTCAAACAAGTATAGGCGTAAGCTGGCAAGTAATAATAAAACGGAGGGCTGCCCCTTCCCCTTCCCACCCTGGTAATCCAGGCAATTGGGCAATTACAAGACTAGTACTTCTGATTCATGTATAGTGAACCCCAGTGGAACACCACGGACCAAATCTGAGGCTTAATCAAGCTGTTCCACTGTCAACTGACACGTATGAGAGAAAATGCCACAGGTCTGATGAAGGATCTGGCTACTAATTATATGGCACACATAACCATAGTGGTAACCAAAATTATGTGCTATAGAATCCCAAACCTCAGCCCTATTGAGCGAAACTGTAGCTGCAGTTGTGATGGAGGAGCTGAGAAAGTAACCCAGCAGAAAACCTAGTCACAACCACCAACATCCACTACTGGCGCTTACCAGATACAAACATAAGTGGGCTCCTCTCAAACTCCCCCTATAAAAACCCCCACCACTAGCAACCGTGACTCGAACGATCACACCATCAGCTACATTAGTCAGAGCAGTCTTGCCTTTATTTCGAATGGCCTTGATATCATTACCTGCGGTCTGGAGAAGGCGCTTTGCTGTAGCGAGTTCGCATTAGCTGGTGTTGCCATAGTTTTGAATAATTTCGAAATAGAAATAGAATTTGCGAAAAGGTTAGTTCCCAAAACAACGGCCGCAAGTACATTTGCCCGGATTTTCGGTTTGCGATTAGGAACGTTTACTAGCGTAATATCGTTCTTTAATTGACGAGTTGCCGCCAATGTGAGCGTTTCTCGATCGAATTATTTCCGTCCACCTTTTCCTGCTTAAATGCTTTCCCCATTGCCCTCTTCGCGTTTATTTTTTTAATACTATTCGAACAGCTATGGGTAGGAAAATTAATTCGACTTTGATTCATCGATTGAGAGAAAAAGGCTTGGGGAGTGTTGTGGATTGGTGTATGAGTGTCGGTTTCATCTCAGGCAAGTGTGCTTTAGGATACGTAACTTGAGAGGTGGGTAAATTTTAAATTATTTTTGTGATCGGCAATATCTGCTCTGCGTTTTGTTGACATGACATTGACGAGTTCACCGTGTGGAAGCGAACATTCTTTTCTTTGTACGTCTTGCAGCGCATAGACTGTTTCGTGCCAGAATAAGCACATCCCTTCTGGCGAGGAGCAACCATCCAAAAGCGCCGATTCTGGTACGATTACCATCTGTCTTGATTCCGCACTCCAACTCAATATCACCCCTTTTCTTCCTTTCCCTTCCTCCTTGCAAACCCAAACAAAATTGTGGTCAACGCCGACCCTGATTTGGGTTGAATCCCAAAACAATTTACATTATTACGAGTACATTTGCCCAGTTCTTCAGTTTGCGATTCGGAATGTTTACTAGCGTCAGGATGTTTGCTTCCACACGGTGCTTATGTACACAAACGAGAACAAACGGTGTGATATAGGGCAATTTCGAGGTAAAAAGTAAAAGTCAGAAGGGCGGGTAGAGGTTTCAGGTGAATCTAACAGTGAGAAGGCAGCAGAGGCTCTACCCAGGTTGTTATGCTTAGTCATCTCTGGATCTGTCCTCCGACTTCAACTCAACAGAGAATAAGTTAATACATAAGTTAAATAAATAACAATAAATAAGGTTAACGGAAAGGGAGACAGGTAACATCGAAGAAATTGTGGGGTAAATTTTCTGGCTCGAACAATCAAGAATTTTGAAGAACTTAACATGTCACTGGATTATGACAAAGAGTACAAACAGAACGGACCAAAAGTAACTATAGTCATCATAGCGACCAAATCGAAACACCAAATTTGATGTGATACGGGAAATTTTTTTAAAACCTACCTGCTCAATCGTAGTTTAATAACGATTATAAAGTAATCCAAAACATCTCACGCAACTGTGGAATTCAAACAATTGATATTTCTTTGACTAAAGTTTGTCAGTGATTTCTCTATAATTACAGAATTATGAACATGAATGCTTAAAAAAAAAAGTTATCCTGATAGTCCCACAAATATTTGTGCAATGATGTAGTTTGTGACTAGTAGGAGCAATCCAATAAATTCGCGAACCATAAGCTCCACCCGTTTCTTGTAGTCTTTAGTTCATATAAACTAAATTTAATTAGTTGGTAGAGCGATATAAATAGCTGAAAGGACGTGGAAGTGATGAAAGCTGATTTGCCGTAGATGATATTTCTGAAAAAATGTCTCATAACATGAATATAAGTGTCCACATACTTAACTGCTTTCCTAGGACCCACAACAAAAGGTGATTTTGCAATCTCGTAAAACCTGATAACCAACTGCTTTAAAAAAATTTAAGAAACGATCTTCTAAATATTTTGTGAAATCCATTCAATAATGCATTTTGGCTTATCTCTTCCTTCCACTGATGGTTACATAAATGGCACCAGAGAACGATATGTGAGCATTGGTTGCATTTATTTAAACACACCACCAGACCGATCAAATTCACTGAAGGATATTGTTGTTGTTGGAAAACCCAGTTCAATGGATCTTTACATACATAATATCTAAGAACAAAATGTGAATGTAGGTTGTAAGAAGTTACTCCGCAACAAAATATCACATTATCTCAAGTTCCTACCTCGCAAGTCTTCTCGAGTGTGTTGAATTCCGATATTAACATTTCGACCCTCTTCACAGTTTCTCCGATTTCAGTCATTTTCGCCACCATCTTTATGTTAAGCTCCATACAGCACTGAAAATGAAGACAGTTTGAACGTAACCTTATGCGTTGCTAATTAAAAATTCGACACGTTTTAAGCATATTTTTTGGAACTTTGATTCGACTGAGAAATAAATTCATAAAGTGAGCTTATTTTTTGACCGACAACCATGTCTACTTTAGCAATGCGAGTCAAATTGTCGGAAAATCAAGTAAAAAAACATAGCAAATTATTATCTTGCAAAGCTTTAAGTAGTCTCATATGTTCGAGACCCATCCCATTCGACTCATTGTCGAAAACACCAATAAACGATACATGATTTGACTACAACGGAACGAAGAAAATTGACATGACGTGACGAGCCGAGCTGACGGGATATTGTAATGTGTGAGGGAGTAGAGCGGGAAATATATAATAGCGCACGCCAGGGAGAAACGATCACTTTCGCGGTATTGACTCGCCAGTTCTTTCTGTGATTTCACTGTTTTTCATCTGGACGCAGTTGCACATCTCCGAGGACAATAGGAAATCGTATGAACGTTTTTTGAATGGAGTAAAAATAGATGGATCGAGTAAAATTATTTGAAAAATTGACGAGGAATGCAATAATTTTTTCACTGGGGGGATAATAAAAACTGGAGCGAAATTGACAGAAATCGTGGAATACAGACTTTGAAAATGAGAAAGAAGCGAGGAAAAGTCGAGTCTGATATTTCCTGATTTGTCCGGATTCGTTGTGACTACTTTGTGGTAAAGATGAACGAATGAGATCGTGAAATCAAGTTACAATTGTTTGGAGTTATGGTAGAAATAATTCGAAAAAAACAGTGTTGATCTATGAGGTTAAGTCGTCGACTGAGCATTAAATTTCATTTCCCACAGCAAGTTCTTGTGGAAATTCTTAACTGCGAACGTATCTGAAGGAATAATCTGTTTAAAATCTGAAAGAATAATCTGTTTATAATCTGTTATATCTTTCTTTGCTCACTAAGCTTTTCTTGTAGTCAATATAAAACCGCTGTACGTCCAAGCACTGCCTGAGCCTTGCAGAGTGTTCCTCCCAGAATTCGTCAAAGGTTCTTTCGGTTTCCTCCAGTTGAACCAGAAGTCTGAAAACACCATTTAAAACCTTATTATTTGACGTGGTGGAACCAGCTCTAGCTTGACATACTTCTCGAGGCGATTAAGTATTCTTAGAAACCTATCCGGCCTGTGTGAAGCATGTCATCTTATTAAGTGCTCTATTGAAGCTCTGAAGTGCATACCCATGCTCAGACCTAATTTTTGTTTTGCTCATCATTATACCACGGATAAGAATTTTATCGTACTGTCGCGTTACTTGAAGCAGTTCATACAAACAATTTAATCAAAAACCTTAGGGTTGCTTTTGAAAAAACAAATTCTTAGGGTCGTTTTCACCAACTGCATTGATCCCGTCCTGACTAGATTAACAGTGTCTAACCGGCTCCAATTGGATTGCACATCCAATCTAACCAAGTAGAATTCCTTGAAGAGGCAAGAAAGTACATTTTCATTTTTCTTTTCGAAGAGCAAATAAAAATCTCTGGATTCGGTGAAGTAGAATTTCGTAAACTAATGGAATATTATTAATTTCTTCGGAAACAGCACAGTAGAATACCAAAACCAAACGGTAGTTGCCCCTCTGATAAGGGCCTCTTTCAGCCCTTCCTTCATCAAGCATATTAAAGTACCGTGGGATTTCAACAAATTTCTCACCGCTCCTTCTCAATCAGTACTTTCAATTAAAGACACTATAATTAACCATTTTGTTCCAAGTTTCTGGACAAGCATTATATGTCACTCTAATTTCATGTTCCACGTTCACTAGCTACAAATACTATTCCAATTGTAAAAGAGTTAAAATCAATCGTAATTTAACTTAAGATGTATCTAAGTAATTTAGCGACATAATTTTGTTAATTTTATACTGTTTTAGCATCCTTGTAAAGCCAGTCGTTCGATGCCTGAACTCTCTGTTATTTCAAATTTTAAATTTCTGAAGGAAAACGTTCAGAAAATAACTGAAAGTTTTCTACACTAAGGAGGGAGGGAGTTATATACTCTGCACCTCATAAGTCTGCTGATGCAGCATTTCAACATAATAAAAGCTCGCCCCGAACGCTTGGCTCTTCAGTTGTCGGTTAGCCTTCGTGTGTCGCGGCTGTTATGTTGTTATATCCAAATTGTACATTTTCCCAAGTATTAATTTTTGAGTGTTGTGAATTTAAAGAAATAAATCTTTTTAAAAACTATCTTTTCGGGTCCGAAGAAATATCTTATATACAGAAATAATTATAGAGAACGAAATGTGGGTATGGGTGACTAAAAGACACTCTGTAAGATTGATCACACCTGGTGAAGCAGTTACCCTGGAATTTACGGAAATGTTCGAAAAAACGTTATTCTCGACACACTTTCATTTTTATCTCTGTTCAGTGGACTGTCAGAGGACCATTTATTGAGAACAATACTGTAAGGCAACGTTACGTGTCCAGAGCAACTGGTGTTAATTTGTAAAAAGTTGTGTTATGTTGTTGAGTTGAGACACAAAAGAAGTTGGTTATACATGTAAGACTTTGGGTGAACATCCACAAACCGAAATAATACAAAAGAAACGATGCTCAAAATGTATTGAGAATCGAAAACTAAGTCGATTCTAACGTACAAACAAATTACGAATGGGCAGAAACGGGAGATGAAGGTAAAGTTCTTGGTAACTAAAAAAACAGCTGTGGGATTGAAAAACAACATGGAGAGATTAACAAGACTCCAGGTTGTGATTAAGAAGAAAATGAGATGCGAGGTCAGGCGAGAATCTTGCATACATTTGCTAAACTAAATTGAATTCTTGTTATTCTTACAGTTGGGGGCCGCTCCGGGATTCGTTTGTTAAACGAACTGCTGAATTCTTCTTTTGTTGTAAATGCCTCGTGAAAGAGGACGAACCAGGCAACACTCATTGGCCACATCAACGTTGGAAGGCAGAACTGATACTACACCGGAATCACTGCCTGTGTCAGTTTCTACATCATCGGTACCCGGTAATTTAACCGAAGGCATGAGTGCTTCGCAAACTACACTTTTAGACCTGCAGCACCAGCTTACCTCCTCCATTCAGGAACTCAAAGCCCTTGTTGGAACTACTATGTCCCACCAGGCTACTGACAGAGTCTTACAAACTGAAGAAGCGCTTCAGAAGCATCATCATGGCTTTGTAGATTTAGGTGAGCCTCCGTCCGTAAGCAGTCAAAATGCCAACGTTTACACTTTTACTACGGCACCTCAACTAATGCCATATGATGGGAACATCGCTTGGGAAGAATATAGAGGCCATTTCGAGGCACTGTCCCAGATCACTGGTTTGGTTGGAGTGAAGTCCGGAAAGGTCAACAATTAATGGGTGCCCTCCGAGGTTCAGCACTGACCGTACTGAATTATCTACCTTTAGCTGAGCATCAACATTTTAGCGCATTAAGGGCCGTTTTCACCAACTGCGTTAATCTCGTTTAGAGTCGATTAACAGTACCTAACCCGCTCCCACCACCAAAACGGCCTTCACCAGATTGGGTTAAGCTCTAGCCCTGATCAATCTTTAACCCCAAAAAATTGGGTAGTTTGGCCCGGTTAGCTCTTAACTTTCTTTATCATATCCTGAAATTTTTCCGTCATTACCGTGCTCTGCTGAGTATTCTCTTCTAATATAGTGAATAATTTACATATGTTTTGGAATAATAATAATAATAAACAAAGATGCAGATATTTCAGTTGCTTGTCCACTACGATGATATCTAATATGTTAGGTTATTGCCATCTCACCCAGCGCTTCAGATGGATATGGAGCGTTTCGAGATGTATGAATTTAAATTCTGTTGCGAACAAAAGCATCACGATTGTAATTACTTGCAATTACAAGTTGTTGTTCGCGTTAAATGTGTGTTGAGCAGTTTTAGAAAAAACTAGACGTCATATCGCAGTGTTAGAAAACCCAAACGCAAGTGGCTTACCTGGGTGGATTTAAACGCAGATAGGGAGGAATGCTAAATAATAACACACTTTCACACTCAAGTTAGTGTATTAAACAACTTTTATTAAACACGATTATTCTCCCTTCCTCGTTAAAGTTCCTTGTAAAAGTAACCTCACAATTTCGGGTTTTATTATTTCTTGTTCATTTTCTTATATCACTTCCTATATTCCCTGTTCACACACAAGCATCCTCCCGTCTTATTTGGGTTTTTCACACAGCTCTTGCAGTTGGAGTACGCGAACTTTCACAGTATGCTCCTCGCCAGTTTCAGCTTCACCAGTGGTTAATGCGGCCACATTGGCTTGTGACGATTATTAGAAATAATAATTCGGTCAAATCTGGATTGTTGAGGGCTGGTCATCTACAGATTGTAGAGTTACACGGCTGTTTACATTTAAACAGACTAGCCTTGATTTACTTATCTAGCTGTGATCAGTTGGATTACGATCAGTGCTGTTTTGGTGAAAACGGCCCTAAGGGTTGTTTTCACCAACTGCGGTGATCTCGTTTAGAGAGTTGATTAACAGGACGTAACCCGCTCCTGCCACAAAAACGGTCTTCACCTGACTGGGTTACGCTCTAGCCCTGATCAAACCTTAACCCCAAAAAATAGAGCGGTTTGGCCCAGTTAGCTCTCATCTTTCTTTATCATATCCTGATATTTGTCCGCTATTATCCTGCTCTGCCGAGTATACCTTCTATTATTGTGAATAATTTACGAATATTTTGGAATAATGATAATAAACAACGATATTGTTCACTAGTCCGCAGTTATTTCAGTTGCTATTCAACTATGATGATAATCTAATATGTTGGGTTATCGTCATCTCACCCAGCGCCTCACTCAAATGGCTATGAGCGGGGTCTGACGACTTCTAGAAGTATGAAATTAAATTCTGTTGCGAACAAAAGTATTACGATCGTCGAAAACAAGTTTTTCGACAACAGTGTTTACAGGTTTCCTCAAATGGTGTTTCAGCCTTGGGCACGGACAGACCTAAAGGTAAGTTACCTTTTATTTCAGCCAATTACATAACTTTCCTTCTCACTTAGAAGAAGAAGGGAAATGAAAGAGAAAGAAAAAGCTATGACGTCTTCAAGTTGGCTCTCCAGGCTGATAAGGGAGAAAAGACACTCTGGGATAGTTGGGAATGAGCTGGTTGGCTCATACTAAAGATCTACCTCAAACCCCCAGGACAGACATTTCAAATTTTATTAAAGCCATTTGTTATAAATAGACCTCTGTCAATCAATGTTATCTTATCAGGTGTTTTTGATCATCTTGAAGGACAGCCTCACTTTCTACTATCCAGATTGACCAAAAAGTAGCCTTACTCTTTCCCTGGAAACACTAATGTTCACTTAATCTTCCCCACACAGTATAACTTTAGCTAGACTTTTAGCAATAACCTCAATATCCTCCAGTAGTCGTCTTACTTGCAGCATCGAACTACCACAAAAGCGATTTAAAATTTAATGACCACCACACAAACCTCTCCACTGCCGTTATGTTGACAATTGCAGAAGGCTCCAGTCGATGGCGGATGTCGCTCAAAAGCTGTTCTCCAGTTCGTGCTGCACTCAGAATCTGCTCTTTAAGAACCAAATAGTCGCTTGTTTCTGAATTCAGCATCGCTCGAACGATTTCACTCTCTGCAGCTTCAGCCTCAGAAATGCTTTCGCGCAACTTCCAGGTGAATTTGTCAAGACTCCCAGAGACAGATTGCGTTTGCCTCGAGAACTCTTCCAATCCCTGAAATCACATCAACTACTCATAAAAGTTGGTAAACTACCGCTAATGAATTTTATTTTCAGTGTCAAAGTAACTGTTGGTTGAGACTGTCTACCCTGGTTTGGTAATGTACAGAGGCCGAGTGCTTTCAGTGTAAATACACCATTAGTTCCCCAATCTTGTTACTAATAATAGGAATAGAACGAAGGTCGACTACAATGACCTTGAAGATTTTCTTTTTCCTAGGTCAACTTCAAAGTCCTGCTCTAACCTATGACTTTCTCATCTGTTCGTCACAGGGTGGCCTCCCGATTCCCTTTTCTCTGATTCAGAACCTCTGGGTTGGCATCTGTGGGGAGTGATTTTAGTCTGTAAGAATCCAACACTACTCATGCGGGTATGTTTTTGAAGATTTCCTCTCTCTGGACAAGCCCCACACACACAAAAAAACCCTGCAAATTATTACACAATGGTTTATTATTCTCATGAACAGCTTGACCTAGTATTACTGCTCCCCCATCCCATTCACTTCAGCATCGAATACTAACTAGTAAACCATACGAAACATGACCTGACTACAACGGAACTACGGAAATTAAAAATATTCCCCCGGCGCCAGGCGCTCGTGTCTGATCCGATGGAGGGGTGGGACGAGGGCTTCCAGTTGGCAGGACGTTGCGAGTCCAAAGGGCGCTGCGAGTCAAGCGGGCCTTGAAAACGAAACGAAACATGGCTTATTTGCGATTATACTGCGTTTCGTTAATTTGATTAACCATTTTTTGCCCATAACAACCATGGGCTTCGTCCGATCGGATTGCCGAGATGGCAGGCACAACTAGATACCAAATGGGATTTTTGTGCGAAAGAACGCATTTTTTAGACCACGTTAAAGGCACAAAGCGGCCCGGACGGCCTACGAGGGACGGCGGACGGACATTGCAGTTTTGGAATCCCCATGTCTTGAAACGAAAAGTATCAAATTTTGAGGGGGGGGGGGGTGTAAAAAATTTTTCGTGACCGAAAACATAGGGTTATTATTCAGAATAAATAGTAAACCAAAAGAAGTGATCATGTGAAGTTCAGTGCAATGATTCATTGAATGGGCGTCTCCAACCTCCCCCGTATATATACAAAGGGAAGGAGATGTGGGAACCTGGCAGACATTTGGAATGACTGCTACGACTTCCCTCCTCTCCCAACAAAAGAGGACGCAGTAACGACATCTCCGATGATGCCAACTGCGAAAAGGACGGATGATAAAACCACCCCTGAGAGCAGGAAAATGGAAATAGGGGAAACAAAATCCTCAAGTGGAGTGAGCGACATAGTGAACTCACTGGATTACTCAGAGAGGGGATCACAGTAGAGGAAGTGATCACTGACGAGTCACTAGACACAGTTATGGAGAAGTCACCCCAAAAAGAGGTAAGTAAGTCTCTGCAACAAGAGGCAAGTGGGTCGCATTACATAGGGGCAAGTGAGGCCCCAGAACCTCCAACCTAAGCTAAATAACGATGGAAGATGGAGAGCCGAAGGAATTAGTTGAGGAGGGTGGGGAGAAAATAGCACAAATAAATCTGAATCATGCCCATTCTACGAATGTGGATCTACTAGCCGTTTGTGAAACTGACCAAGTGTGTATATTCTTAATTACTGAACCGTTGGTATATAAAAATAAGATCACAGGATTAAATACAGAAAATTACATGATTCTACATACTAACAAAGTAAACTTCAGAGCTTGTATTCTCATTCACAGATCACTTAACTCCCAATTGATCTCCAAATGCAGCGATCGAGACACAGAAGTTAGAATCACTGTGCAAGAAACTCATCCTAGCATCTCACTAGGCAGACGCAAGACTTCCACCAGAACTCGCATCAGACAAATTCACATCGCTGTCTGACATGGCCAAGAAAGAAGGAGCAGCACTACTAATCGCAGCGGACATGAACGCACACATCCCTATGTGGGGAGGTAACCGAGAAGATCACAAAGGTAGAATTCTTATCAATTCCATAATGTCAAATAACCTTAATATAGAAAACAAAGGTGACATTCCTACGTACTTAGCAGAAGGAGGTCAATCATACATAGATGTAACCTTAACTAACATGAAAATGCATGAAAAGATTTCACATTGGAAAGTGCAAATAGGCACTATACTATCTGATCATAGACTCTTCACAAATGAGGTACACTGTGCAACACAATTCAGGTGTATACCTTACAGAAATCCCAAATGTACTAACTGGGAGAAGTACATGGACGAAATAAACACACGCACACTAGATAGCAATCAAATCTTGACTACTTATGGACAAATAGATCAAGAACTAGAAAATATAATTAACATCCTGAGTAAATCGTATGAAACATCTTGTCCGATGTCATAAGTACGGGGTAAACACAAACCCTGGTGGAACCACAGACTGCGTGAACTCAGACAGAACGTAAGACGGGCACACAGGCACCTAAACAGAAACAGCCCAGAGTAGGAATGGAGGGAATTTAAAACCCTCCGAAACAACTATAAACAAGAGCTACAATATATAAAAGGGAAGGGTAAAAAACGTACAGTGAGGAAATTAATTCCTTACCTGACACTTAAGAACATAGGAGATACATGGGGATCTCGCAATGCAATAAGTACATTTCGAAAACCAGACGATACCTACACTGAGAACGTGGAAGAGTCCATTCAATATTTAATGAACACGCACTTCCCTAATAGCACAATGAATGCAGACACCATACAGGGTATAGGTACCACCACGTAAAGGGATAGTACCCCCCCCCCCCTTGCTTGGGGGTGGGGGATGTAATATTTCCTGCCTTAATACAGAGAAGTAGCAGCACTCTGTAGATACGAATCTATAACACTCTATATGCAATGGTATAAAACTAGGATACATCCCCGCAGGGCTTTGGAAGGCCTATGTCCTCTTCCTTCCCAAGCCTGGGAAAGGGAACTACATTTCGCACAAAGACTACAGGGCTATAAGTCTATGTAGCGTTTTTATAAAGATCATGGAAAAAATAATTGACATGCACATTAGGGATGACATACTAATCAAATCACTACTACATAAAGAACAATATGCATATTGCACGGGGAAATCGGCTGAAAGAGCACTCCACAACCTCATAGCAAGAGTGGAGAAGAAAATAATGAACAGTAAAGAATATGTGGTAGGCTGCTTCTTCGATGTACAGGGGGGCGTTTGACAACGTCCAATTTGCTTCCAATTAGCGAACAATGCGCCTGTCACATAACCCTAGACATGGCTTGCAATCTAGGGAGTGAGGGGATGAAACTGGGAAGGGAGTGGTGCCCTGCACACAGCCTAGCGGTAAATCCGACGAAAACGCCAGCGACAATTTTCAGTAGGAAAAGAACCAAGACCACTGGTTACCATGTGATGATGGGGGGGATGCGGTATCCCCCTTCCATCACCAGTGAAATATCTAGGAGTCATATTATTAGACAGACAATCAGATAGCTAGTCAATTAGAGAAAGGGAGGAAACTTCTCCAACAGATCAAAGGCCTGGTAGGGAAAACATGGGGCTTAAAACCAACATACGTGAAATGGATATTGTTATGCTTTTTTTGAAGTTAATAAATTTTTTAGTTGGAATTGGCATGTCCAACTTTCATATTTAGTTTTTGTAAAATGTGACTCCACCTTGTCCACCCCTGAAGGCTCCCTAGTTTGAGGGAGCAACTACCCTCGTTATGAGGAACAGCTACACCTCGTGTGGGAGCAAGTACACCTCTGAAGGAGGTAACAGCTACACCCCGGGAAAATAGGAGCAAGTATGATAAAATCAACAGCTACACTAATTTCCCAAAAATATGGGAGCCAGTACGATCCTCTGAGGGAGTGTCAACAGCTGATCAATACAAAAATTTGGAGCAAGTACGGTCCTTGAAGAGGGCCAACAGCTGCACCAATTTAATGTAGGACCAAGTACGAACCCCTGAAGGGGAATCAACAGCTGCACTACAATTTTACCAGGAGCAAGTACACTTCCTGAAGGGAAGTAACAGCTGCACCAGTTTATTTAGGAGACAAGTACACTCTACAGGGTAGAGTAACAGCTACACTCAATAAGCAACGAGTCGTTTTCTTTTTTAGGTTTAAAAATGAAAAGAGGTTTTTTGAGAGTAGTCACTGACAGGGGGTCGGAATGGGACTGCCTCTAGTGGCTAGAGGCCCTTCCGATATTTATAAAAGTCGAGGTACCCCCTTCTTCGTGCGCTGGGGAATCCCCCAGTGTTCTCAGGGAGTTGACCTGGGCCCAGGAGAAACCCAGGTGGATGACCTTCTGTCAGTGGTTTATTTCCAACGTATTTCCATAGTTTCATATAAAATATTATAAAAACAAATTATTTGTTGGTTGTGAACTCAAGCTAAGTTGATTACAATGATTATCTTAAAGCTAAGTTCACTACAGATATATTAAACGATAGTGACACCTAGAGTTGTGTATAGAGCACTGGTATGGTGGACAGGAGTCACTAAAAACAGCGCCCTGTACAAGTTAGATAGTTATAACTATGCCAATCACAGGGGCATTTCACAGTACACCCAATGTCATAATGGCTGTACTGACAGGAGCGTTACCAATGAAATGGGAGATCACACAAGAGCCTATGAGAGACTAAGACTCAGAAAAAATAGTGACTGGAACCACTCACATAATCACAGCCACAGGTCCATTTGCACAAGCATTATAATTAGCATACCAGAGGCAAGCATGCCAATGGATGACAGGACAACCACATATCAGTTCCAGGGAAACCTCAATACTAGAATAGACTCTAGGTAAGTGTAAGAAATGAGGCCATTGGTGGTGAAGTCATGTGCTACACACATGGCTCCAAACATTCAAATGGTAACGCAGGAATGGGAGTATATATTCCTGCACTAGAATGGGTGGAATCACTCTCATTAGGTACAAACACCTCAGTGTACCAAAGTGAGCTCATAGCGATAAACTCAAGTACTAGCACACTTGTAACAGGGAGCATTAGGAATATGAATACAGCTATCTATTCTGACCAATAGTTAGGCGCTTCCTCATTGTTGTGACAAGGGACTAACAATGACATTAAATCCACGCGATTATGAGACAATAGACGTGTAATATACTAATTAATGAATGATAAAGATAACGAGTGGCAAGAGAGATAGAGACCGACTGACTAAACAATGGGTCGAACAGTTACTTAGGAACAACAGTAGCAGTATGTAATACGTGAATGGCTACAATACTCATTGAAGAAACAAAGTACAAAGTTGGGAAACTCCATTAACTAGGGAACACAACTAAGCTAAAATGGATACCAGGACGTAGGAGATATGCGGGGGATGAGAGAGCGGATAAACTAGCTAAGGCAGGGGCCACCGTTCTCGCCTATTACAATGCAACAACTGAAAGTGAATGAGAAAATGTGGAGTAACGTCAGGGACGAAATAAACAATCATGAAGAGTACCAAAATTCCAAAATTATGGGCATAACTAGTTATAACATGTGAACCAATTGGGTACTGAGTTTAAGCAAAGTAAGACTACGAAGAATTACTGGGATGTTATCTGGGCACTACGCAGTGGGTAAGACTCTCAACAGGATCAATCCCAACATCAATGCTAGGTGCCTGTGTGGTGAAATAGGGACGGTAGATCACTTTCTTAGAGAATGCCCGTCATGGTTTGGTACTAGGTTCAATAAATTAGGGGAGAGAATACTAAATAACACTAGTTTGAGAGAAACCGATTACTCGTAATACAATCCTCCTCCCGCTCACCGAGTTTCATTTTTATTTCGATCCTCAAGCTCCCCTTCTCGTGCGCCCAACACTATCTATTGAACGGAGATATAAGCCATGATAGCTAGGAAAACTACATTTATCCAACATTAATTTAAAGCGTAAAGTTGCGTGTTACTAGGGACGTTTACAAATCATCTTCTCACGAGTCTACACGATCTCATTACTTTACTCGCCCTCGGGGTAGCGGATAGTAAATACTTGCTGATAAATGAAGTTGTGATGGCCTTTTCAAGGTCAAGAGTGTGCGAACAGCTATTCGTGTTAATTAATGATTGTCATGACATTGCAACAAGACCAGTTTCAACTGTCAGCATTAGGAGAGTAATGGGGGAGCAAAACCGGAAATGCTGGTTCTGGCTCAATTGGAGTGGGGGAAGAAAACCACGTTTCGTACTGTAGTACGAGGTTTTTGGCCACAACCTTCAACCTACCACGTTGTAGTTCGTCATTTTTTATCCCCTACACCACATTTTCCAACCAATCCTACTGCAGTACAACCTTTTTCACCCCCACCTCCATGCACCAGTTTCTGGAAGTTGTCCACCTCTCCTTCCATCTTATCCACCCACCAACCAACTTCATTATAATACGTCATATTTACACCCCCTCCTCCATCCAGCCTTCTCCCACGAGCCTCTAGGTGAGTGTGCTGTAGTAGGAGTACCCCCCCCCCCATTGAGCAGAAATTCCCGAGCATTTGGATGACGTCACTTTTTTAAAAAAGCTCCTTCCCTGGGATCGAACACAGTACCTCACGTACTATAGTTGGACACTCTACCCACTGGGACACCAATGAATCGTTGAACAATAATGTAAACTTGTGGTATAAGAGGGACAAGTGTGACATCATCCTTGTGGGATGCCAGAGGCAAGTTTATACGACTCATGTTCACGTGATAGTTCAAGGGCATGACTCATCAACATGAGGTAATAGCAGCTGCCCTAGGCTACTGCATAGTATTCTCGGAATTGTTTAATAGCTGAGAGGTTTCAAAATATGATGCAATAGCATGACGTGTTCACGTGATTGTATAGCCTAGGGCGTCCTATTCTCGGAATTTAATAATGACGCACAAATTATCTCTAAACGTATTTCGATTCGTCTATTGCGCAGTTGCATCAGAATCGTCTCAGGCTACCACCATGTGATCGCAACCTCAACTCTATGTAAACTGAGCGGATTCGTCTGTCATTTTAGTCCTAGTTTTAATATTACAAGAAAATAACCTTCAACATGAGTGAGTTGAGTGCTATCAATGGAAATTTTGGTTACAGCGTCGATCGATAAGATTGTAGAAGAGTTCACGCTCGGTGAGACTTGCAATGTGATCTCGGCATTGACGAAAAGTGACATGTGTGCTAGATTGAATCATCATCTCGATCGACTTGGAGGATTAAATTGGTACATTTCTGTTCGTGTGTGGTTTAGCGAACAATGAGGAAATTTATTCTACTTCGACATTTCACGAAAAAATAAGACCTCTACTAGAAAGCAATTACTGTACAGAGCAGTTCAATGAAGCCACCAATAAAATTCTCGAAAGTATGGCGAAATTTGTGCAAGACGAACGTGGTTGGAAATTGGAATGCATCGAGCAAATAGACTTTTATATGGTGAAATATCAACCACTATACGCTTCATGATTCATCCCCACTCCAAAGGCATCATTAATATAAAGAAAAACGTTGAAAAGTGCTTCCTCTGGTCAGTGCTGTTGGCTTTGAACCCTAGTAAAAATCAGGAACGCCTAGCGTTTCTTAAATACTATGAATCACCCAGTAATGATAACTAATTTAGATAAATTTGAGGAGAAAAATTTATCAATCAACGTTTTGGTTTATTATTCATTCTGAATAATAACCCTATGTTTTCGCTAAGGAAAAATTTACGATCCCCCCTCAAAATTTGATACTTTACGTTTCAAGACATGGGGATTCCAAATCTGCAATGTCCGTCCGCCGCCAGGGCCGTTTTGTGCCTTTAATGTGGTCTAAAAAATCCGTAATTTCGCAGCAAAATCCCATTTGGTATCTAGTTGCACCCGCCATCTCAGCAATCCGATTGAACGAAGCCCGGCCAGTGTGGATCTTCCGCACACCCCTTCATTGGATCATAAATACCTACAGAAGTTTACGGGTGCCTGGCGCCGGGGGAATATTTAGTTTCCGTAGTTCCATTGTAGTCAAGTCATGTTTCGTATGGTTTACTAGTATTTTTCGATGCTGAATCGAATGGAATGGGTCTCGGAGCAGTAATACTAGGTCAAGCTGTTCGTGCGAATAATAAACCGTTGTGTAATAATTTTCAGGGTATTTGGTTATAAGAACGAAGTGATTCAATTAGAATAATGAAATGTAGATATCTTCAACACATTAACCTCTTACTATTAACAAATCCTGAGGGGAACAGTCACTACTGCCTAATTAAAAACTTATCGAGATAGCTCTTCCAACTAACAAAACGCCAACACCAACAATTTAACTGCAACTACTGCCCACAACGATCTACTATGTAGTTTGCTGGAATGTCACGATTGTAGTGTAGCCAATAATCCAGTCATATATTTACCCATCACTACATCAAGCAAAAAATCTTGCTACATACTAACGCCCAAGAAATTGGCCAACAACTTGAAAGGGTTAGTGAATATTAATAATCCCAACGATGTAAAGAGCTTCTTGTGGTCCTTATTGTGCGCATACCACAGAAGTACCAATGTGGATATCCTCAAACAACACGAGCACACCATCAATATGGAGGATATCAAATACCCGGTAGAAGTCGATGATGTGGACAAAGTTGAAAAGAAGAATATCGGGTTATCCGTGAACATGTTCGGCCATGGGAATAAAGAGTTACGAGAGGTGAGAGGTGAATCAGGATGACGAAGGAGAAGGGGAGAGCAACTCATGGTAATCTTCTCCTATTGACTGATGCACAAGGCAAGAACCAATACTGTCTCATCTCTAACCTCTCACGCTTTCTTGCACATTTCACCAAACGTAGTGAAGCACCATACTACTGCAACTATTGTCTCCATCGCTTATGTCGACAAGATTTACTAGTAGAACACGAACCGTTGTGCACTCCTCACGGTGCACAGAAAACCAGATTGCCGACTGAGGAAGGAAAGTGGCTCCATTTAAAAAATTATACCTACTACCACAAAGTGCCCTTTACCATATACTGCGATTTCGAATCGTTCACCGTTCCTATACACACCAGCACCAACAACCCCCAAGGTTCGTACACGAAAAATGTTGCCAAGCGGATTGTTGTTACGTCAACATCGATAACGAGGGCAAAGCACTCAATCCAGCAGTTGTCTACTTGACCCAACGTGGTAGACGAATTTTTGAATAGCCTCATGAAAGAGGCCGCTGAGCTGATACTAGTAATAGAAACAAATATTCCAATCAACACGACTGATTGGGGTAGTAGTATTTTGAAGAAGTGGTTGTATGTCATCTTTGTAAAAAATGCTTGGGGAATACAATGTTGCCAATAATAATCATCTAGATGGTAAATTCCTAGCAGCAGCACACAACGCTTGCAACTTAAATTACCAAGTGACCAACCACATTCTCGTATTTTTCCACAATCTTCGTGGATACGACTGTCACCATCTCATACAAGGATTTGACAAGTTCAAAAAGGAAAAGTTATCCTGCATCCAGTGAGCACTACATCTCCGTGATTATTCAATCATTACGTTTTTTGGGATCGCTACAGTTTCTCAACACGTCGTTGGACTCGTTGGTGAAAAACTTGGCGCAAGAAGGTTTAGAGAACTTTCAAATTTTACGTCAATGTATGGGAGTAAATCACATGGATTTGATGCTACGTAAAGGTGTCTATCCCTACTTCTATATGACGCACTCGTCTAAATTCAACGAAACGCAACTACCAATGCGTAGACGCGAGTCTACCACATGCAGTTTGGGCCCCTCAACCTTCACCTTGTCAAGGATCAAGTAGCAGGAACTCTTCCTTCCCCTCATGATCACACCCAAAGTCTGAGTTCCCGCAGCGCAAGGCTGCGCCTTCTCGTGAATGGGACCAGGCTCATTTTGTCTGGATTGACAAACAGTTGTTGCCCATTGCACCATCTCTGTAGGATATTCAGTGCGTGCTGAATGCATTCACTGATTACACTCACGAATTTACCCCTGACTACAATCACCAGTTCGTTCGCGTATCCTATTACCTTGTAGCCCTCCTCCTCCAGCAGCTCAAGCTCAAGAAGGGTATCAGCTACCAGTAACCAGAGGAGAGGGAAGAGGACCCCCCTCCCCCCTGTGGGCACCCCTTGGTGGGCACCACAGAGAGTGCCCCCCCCCCCGCCATCCGACAGTTTGCATTTCCCAGCTATAGCTCTCCAAACTGGAGGCCAAATCACAGCTGTACAGAAACCAATCCGTGTTCTTGGGGTCCCGATATGTCTTTGTCACACTATTAACGAACAGCCGCCTGAACCTCACCATCCAGTGGTCAGGCATTGAAGTTTCCCTAGAGACATGCCAATCTGTTATTCTGCCAGCATAGAAGGTACTTGAGACCGTAATGTCCAGCACCTCCCTCCGCCTACACGTAAAAAAGTTAGCGTGCTCCCCCTATTAACCACCACCATTTCATTGCATAGTAAGTAGTGAAAAAGGGACTAACCTCTTTCATTTGTGTCTGTGCTACCCCATGCCATGTTGTGTGCATTGGCGTCGCACCAGACAATCAACTGAAGGTCTTCCCTTCTGCAGTAATGGATCAGCTGCTGCATCATCAATGGGGGGGACCTCAGGGTCATCAACTGGGAAGTAGGCTCACGCCACCACTGTCTTCGCCCAGAGTCCATTACTGTCTTGAGCTTCCAGCATTACTGCCACCAAATCCCCGTGACAGAACTGGGGATTTTTTATCATATGCAAGTTGTGCCTTACCAAAACAGCCGCCCTAGGACGGCCTTCAGAGCCACAGAAGACCAACTGTTAGGAACGTCGTCAAGAGTGACGCGTCAACGTAGCAACGCGTCTGGTTGTAAAAGAAGCGAATAAAAACTGTTTCATTCGTGCTGTATCCGTTAACGAGATCGATATTTGCTTTGTATACTAACACGATCGTCAACCTGTGATTTCAGGTGACGTATTCGACAGAACCAAGGAACCAGGAGAAGTTATGCCTCCCGTATTGGAAAACAGATCTCTGTTCGATTCATTGATTCGTGATCTTAGGGAGCTACTCGACGCTCAACTGAATGACTGTTTGGAAATGCGAGACATGCTTCGGGAAGAATTCGGAGGCGCACAGCAACAACCGATGCCCGAGTTCACACACATAGGTCATATAAATAAAGGCGGTAGATGCGAATGGAAGCCGTCCCCCTATGATGGTTCCGTGGATTGGACCTCATACCGATTGCAATTTGAAGTCATTGCGAAACACAACGGGTGGAGAGAGAACCACCAGAAGGCCGCTCCTTTAGCCGCTGCCCTACACAGGCCAGCCCTCACAGTCTTGACAGAGGTTGGTCCACCCTTGAAGTTCTCCAGCTCAGTCGAGGTTCTTGAAGCGCGGTATGGGAACACTATGTCTGCTACCACTGGGATCAGAATGTCTCTTCCCTGGCCTCTAAATGGTTGAGTTCAAAGAAAACTTAACTTAGCATCAGTATTTCATTTACCAGGAGCAGAGTGAAATAAGACAAAAATGCGAGATCTGAACTTCAAGCGTAACAGAGGAAAGATTTATTGAAATGGTATAAATGAAGGTTAAAATAAAGATATCCTTCCTAAAGGGCTCTTAAAAATAGAGACGGTGAAAAGAAGTTTGAGTGGAGAGCTTCTTTTCGTGGAAGCTGAGATGGTGACGAGAACAGCACAGCGTTGACGCGCCTTGGTCTGGGCTTTCGTTGGAGTCCGAGGTCGTTCCAGGTAGTCCAGGGATAAACGTATTCAAACGGAAACGAAGATTCAAAGGCGATTTTGGGAAAATGAAATGGAGTCGGCGACGCGGATTAAAAAAAAAATAGACGTATGGTTACTACACTGTGAACCGGTTTAAATTATTAACTCCTGAGACACAAGTAAAGGAACGATTGTTTATTAAATTGTAGGGTAAGAACAGATAATTAGATCAAATTGAAAATCATGGAAAGACACGTAAGATCAAAAAACAATCTGTCGGTCAGCTGGTAACCCAGGTGTTGGCCATGGCGTTAAATGTCAAGTAGTAGCCACATCACTCCCCCCCCAAGTGTTAACGATATCGTGCAGGAAACTGAACATGCCGGCCACTGCGTGTGTTGGTCAGACGCTGGTTGTCTGCAGCATTGGTCGGGTTTGGTGGCACTCTGTCTGTGGGTTGAGGCAAGGGCAAAGGCGAATGGGTTGGATGATTAACGTGGTCTGTAGTCTGGTTGAGCATAAATGCTGGCTTGAATCTATCCACTGAAATAGTCTGTTCGCCTCGAGTAGTCTGTAACCGGTAAACTTTATCAGTTCGAGAAATCACGCGATAGGGACCATCGTAGGTGGGTTGAAGAGGTCTTCTAACTGCATCTTGCCGGACAAATACATGGGAACAATCTGGAAGCTCTGGATGTACATATACTGTTCTGTTAGTGTGGTTCTGGAAAGGCACTGGGCGGAGGTTGCGGACATGATCGCGTAATTTTGATATTAAGTTTGGAAGGTCTGAAGAGCATGGTGAGGAAGTAAAAATATCGAGTGGGAGGCGAATGGGCTCTCCATATATAATTTCTGCAGGTGTTACGTTAAGTTTTGGAATGAGGTATGAGCGTAACCCCAGGAGAATAGTTGGTAAGGCTGGTACCCAATCTTCCGTCAGTTGAGCTTTCAATGCGCACTTCAAGTTGCGATGCCAACGCTCAATCACACCATTTGAGGCGGGGTGGTAGGATGTAGTGCGAATATGATCAGCACCTAGCAATGCAGAGAGACTACTGAAAAGTTTGCAGTCGAATTGTTTGCCCCGATCAGTGGTAATACGACGTGGAATTCCAAACCGGGAAAACCATGTAGTGACTAGAGCAGAAGCAACAGTCTCGGCCGTTATATCATTTAATGGAACTGCTTCTGGCCATCTTGAAAAACGATCAATGATGGTCAGGAGGTATCGCGAACCTTGAGAAGTTGGCAATGGCCCCACGATATCAACATTGATGTGATCAAATCTAGCTTCAGTTGATTGATACGCACCAATAGCGCTGGATGTGTGGCGCCAAGTTTTGGCTCGCTGGCACGAAATGCATGTCTTGGCCCACAGTGCGACATCTCTTTTAAGGGAAGGCCAACAGTACCTATTCTGAATCAGATTGACAGAGGCGGCAATTCCTGGATGTGAAAGATTGTGGAGAGCTTCAAACATTTTACGGCGAAACTGATCAGGGATAAACGGGCGTAGTTTGCCAGTAGAGGAGTCACACACAAGTATAACATCGTTTTCGAGAGTCATGTCCTGGAGGTTGAGCTTAGAGGTAGTAGACGATTTTAGATGCTGAAGTTCGCTGCACGTGGCCTGTGCCGCAGCTATTTCTTTTAGCAAAAGTGGTGAAGAAAGGTCGATAGCTGCAATGCGAGAACATGTATCTGCAGGGGTGTTAGCCGAACCAGGAACATACCGAATATCTGTAGTAAACTGCCAAATGTAATCCAAATGACGAAGTTGACGTGGAGAGGCTTTTTCTGGTCGTTGTGCAAACGCATAAATGAGTGGTTTATGGTCGGTAAGAATAGAAAATTGTCGACCTTCAAGCATAAATCGAAAGAATTTGACACCTAGGTATGCTGCTAAAAGCTCTCTGTCATAGGTGCTGTATGAGGTCTGAGCCGAGGACAATTTCCTTGAGAAAAAACCTAATGGTTCTAAAATATCACCTCGAAGTTGTTGTAAAGAAGCACCGACTGCGAAATCGGAGGCGTCTACCATCAAGACCATGGGGCGATTGCACGATGGGTGTGCGAGCAATGTAGTATTAGCTAGAGCGTGTTTCAACTGTTCAAAAGCTAATTTAGAACTCTCACTCCACTCTACTTTGCGGTGGTCATGTTTTTTTGGACTCTTGCATAGGTCAAATAATGGTTGCTGAAGAGTGGCAGCGTTGGGCAAGGAGCGTCTATAAAAGTTCACTAAACCCAAAAAGCGACGCAAGTCCTCGACTGTGTCAGGTGGTGTATAGTTGACAATGGCTTCCACACGTTCTGGAAGTGGTTGGATACCTTGGGGGTTGATGAGGAAACCAAGAAATGAAATTTCCGACACTCCAAAAATGCACTTTGCCACATTAATACAAATTTTGTGGGCATTCAAACGTTCAAAAAGGGTATTTAAATGTACTGCATGTTCTTCTGATGATGAGGAGGCAATAAGAATATCGTCTAGGTAAACATAGAGGAAGGGTAGGTCTTGAAGGATTGAATGGATATAGCGCTGAAAAGATTGAGCTGCGTTTTTTAAACCAAACGGAAGACATACAAACTCGAAGAGTCCAAAAGGAGTGACAACGGCAGTTTTGGGTATGTCTTCTTCAGCAACTCTCACATTGTGGTAGGCTCGAACGAGGTCAATCTTTGAAAATAATGTTTTTTCTGCGAGTTGAGAATTGAAGTCTTGCAGGTGGGGAATAGGGTACACGTCAGGAACTGTCACTGCATTCAGGGCCCTATAGTCTCCACATGGCCTCCACGTTCCATCTTTTTTTCGGACCATATGGAGGGGACTAGACCAAGAACTCTTAGAAGGTCTACAGATCCCTAAGTCCATCATGAGCTGGAATTCTTGTTTTGCTTGAGCAAGTTTATCTGGCGGAAGTCGGCGTGGTTTCGCTGAAACAGGAGGACCTTTGGTTTCTATTACATGGGCGTAACCACAGCCAGGATCACAAAAAGTAGGGCGTTCCTGTAAGAGATTAGGAAACTTTTGGAGAAGAGAGGCATATTCATGATGGGAGTCGATAACATGCACTGAAGAGTGTTCCGTCACTTTTGCTTCAGACGCCGGTTGCCATAAGCTGGTATTGGAATCAATTAGGCGCTTATTTTTTAAATCAATGAGCAACCCAAATTCTCCCAAAAGATCAGCACCAATAATGGGGTACTTCACATCCGCTATAATAAAAGGCCATCTGAACTGACGACGTAAACCTAGGTCGAGAACGTGAAGGCGTTCACCATAGGTGTGAATGTGCGAACCATTAGCGGCAAACAAAGGTCGTTGTGAAGGGTAGCGTCGATCAGCAGCACTGGGAGGGACAACAGAAACATCTGCACCAGAATCAACAAGATATTTTGTCTGAGTTCGGCGGTTGAGTACGAATAAGCGACTAGAAGGTTTTGTGCCCATGCTCCCAGCCGTCGCATCCGAGGAGGGGGCTATTAGTTTTCCGTTTGAGAGTTACCATTTGTAGTCAGGGGTTTGAATGCGCAGGGAAGTAAGCATTTCCGTGCATTAATACCATATCGTTGGTGAAAACGGCAAATTTTGGGTTCGCCATCGCCTGGCTTTGGTGTAGCCGAGCGATTGCGAGGTTGATAAAAATTCCTACCTGTAGAACGGGAACGGTCAGACTGATGTTTTAAAGCTGCGACTGAAGCGGTCAATTGAGCAATTTGTGCTTCTAATCGATCAAATCGGGTGTTGGACGTATCAGAAGTCCCTAAAGCTTGAACGGCATATTGTGTTGGGGCCAATTCTAGGACTTTATCTGCCATTACTGCCAAATTGTCGAGGGGATCTGACGATGGAGCCAGGATAGACCGAACATTGACGGGTAAGCGCTGCAGGAACATAGTTTTAAGAAAATCGTCCTGAACTTGACTGCCTGCCAATGATCGCATCTCACGAAGTAACTGCGAGGGTTTCCTGTCACCTAAATCGAGTTCTGTAAGGAGCTTACTGACTTTGCGACCTTCCGAAATTTCAAATTCAGCCTGTAAACGGTCCATTATATCTTTATAAGGTGTTGCAGAGAGAGGTTTCAACAGAAAATCGGAGATCAGTTCAGCCACATCACTATCCAGGGAAGCTAATACATAGTTATATTTAGTAATTTCTGTACATGCTGGGGAATTCTCGAATTGAGCGTCGACTGCATTCTCCAAATCTTCACATTACGCCGCCAGAGAGGTGGAATCTTGATTGATACTCTAGCAACATGCATCTCAGCTTGTGTGTTGTTTGAACTCGAAGCGGTCGGCGAACCTGATTGTGGTGCCGAATCTGTCATTGTAGGTCGTTGTAGAAGTAAGGGAATACGAGAGTAGAATCGCCGTCGGTGGAAAAACGCGTAAGTTATGCGAAATGTAAAAACGACACGGCAAACTTCGCGGAATAATCACCGAGAGAAGGTAAAAGCGCCCGGTCCGTAGGTAGGTAAATACACCAAAACTAAGATTTTCACGGGGTCACCACTGTGGTTACTACACTGTGAACCGGTTTAAATTATTAACTCCTGAGACACAAGTAAAGGAACGATTGTTTATTAAATTGTAGGGTAAGAACAGATAATTAGATCAAATTGAAAATCTTGGAAAGACACGTAAGATCAAAAAACAATCTGTCGGTCAGCTGGTAACCCAGGTGTTGGCCATGGCGTTAAATGTCAAGTAGTAGCCACAGACGGAAGTTGTCAGTTTGATCGCAAACGAGGTAATGATGGTGTCTGCGCAGAATTTCGGCACCTGGTCGATCTTGAAGGGGGGGGGGGAGAAGCCTTGTTCTTTTTGTCTTATTCTTCGCCTTTCGTAAACAACAAGGTGCGAACCAACTTGAGCCAATGGTGACGGTGATGGCTGCGAGACACGGACGGTGACAAAGGTCGTCTTAAGTTAATATAACAAAAACCCTGCAAATTAGTACACAATGGTTTATTATTCACATGAACAGCTTGACCTAGTATTACTGCTCCGAGACCCATCCCATTATATTCAGCATTGAATGCTAGTAAACCATACGAAACATGACCTGGCTACAATGGAACTACGGAAACTAAATATTCCCCCGGAGCCAGGTGCCCGTAAACGTGTCAGGCAAGAGTCGGGGAACTTGGGACGGGGGCTTCCAGCGAACCTGTTGTGAGTCGAGCGGGCGGCGTTGTGAGGCGAGCGGGCGGGTGGTTTTAATGAGACGGGAGGGAGTACTGACGACGAAACGTTGACTTCCGGTGTAGTTCCCGTGTTATACTCCGTTTCGTTAATTTTTTTAACCATTTTTTGCCCATAACAACCATGGGCTTTGTCCAATTGGATTGCCGAGAAGGCGGGCACAACTAGATACCAAATGGGATTTTTGTGCGAAATAATGACTTTTTTAGACCACATTAAAGGCACAAAACGGCCCGGACGGTGGACAGCCGACGGACATTGCAAATTTGGAATCCCCAAGTCTTGAAACGAAAGTATCACATTTTGAGGGGGGGTTGTAAAAAATTTTTCATGACCGAAAACACACGGTTATTATTCAGAATGAATAATAAACCAAAAGTGAAAGAATAAACATTGCTGTCTGTCTCGAACACACTAGACACACCTAGGTGAATTTGGCACGTCTTCAAGGCAGACTCCAGCACCCCGACGAGGACATTGCCACGTTTCACCAGGCTATTTGTGAATTGGGATGTAAAGCTTGGCCTCAAAAAGATGCATCATCTGAAGGCATCCTCACATTGCACTTCATGGGAGGAACGAAATGCCTGTGTGAGAGAGCGGGTCATGACCATGTGGCCAGAGAATATGCAGCAGGCTTTGATAACCACTCTACGCATTGAAGCAGCAAACCAATTTGCAGTTACGATGGTGCCGAGTCGTCAAATTGAAGTGGAACCACGTGAAACAAAAGAAGTCTACATAGCAGCGTCCCGAGTTCGCCGTTGTTGGAGGTGTTACTCACCTGAACACATTTTTCGGCATTGCCCGTGGAGGAGACGGAACCAGCCGGGAAACGACATGCAGCCAAACTGAAGGGGACCGGCCTGGCTGCTTTTGAAAAGTCCTTTCTTTCCTAAGTGCCTGAGCATGTAGGGTCTTCATCTTTCAATACTCATCTGAAGAAAACTGCAGAGGAAGTGGATCAGCCTAACCCAGAGGTTCAGAGTGCTTTGTTGGTACGTTCAAATACGAATGATGTTCTTTACCGTGTTTCTTCTCAATCCTCTCTGCTGCTAGGCGGAATAAATAATGGGATCCAGTGCGCTTTAGTGATAGACAGGGGCCAGAGGACAATTGTAAATCATGAAATTCTACAGCGAGTTGGAGCTTGTGTATCTCCTGTTGGACAGATTTGGCTTCGGTCAGTTTCTGGTCAGCGCATCCCAGTGTTAGGAGAAGCCATTTTACAGTTTGATATAGGGGATGGCAAAGCCAGGTCCCATACAGCACTTGTTGCCAAGGTGAGCGATGCATTTTAGGACTTGACTTTTTGGTGACCCAGCGGACCTGATTGACCTGACTGGTCAGGCTGTGATCATTGAAGGAACAAAAGTTTTGTCTCAGCTGACGGGGGAGCACCTAGAGGCGCTCCAGGTTGTAATGGAGGAAATTGAGATATTCAGTAACGGACCAGGGGAATGTTAGCTGATGGGTTTTGAAGAGTTGGGACCTGAGGAACCTGTGTGTCGTGTGGTAGCAGGCATCGAGGACAATGCACTGCCTCTAAGAGAACTGGAAAAGCGGAAAGTCGAAGGTATGCCAGATCACCAAGCAGCCATGGCTAAGCAGCTGTTGCTTGAGTTTGCAGATATTTTTGCTAGAAATGCTCCTGACTTGGGAAGGATAGAAGGAACCACCCATACCATCAACGTGGGGGATTGTCACCCTATTCGTCAGGCACCCCGCAGAGTACCGCTTGGTCGCATGCAAGAGGTAGACAAACTTATCGTCGAAATGGAAACTAATGGAATCATTTAGCCCTCTGAAAGCCCATGGGCGAGCCCAATTGTGCTTGTCAAGAAAAAAGATGGTAGCACACGATTTTGTATTGACTACCGTAAATTGAATGATGTAACGAAGAAGGATTCCCATCTACTTCCTCGGGTAGATGACCTAATTTGCGCGTTAGCAGGAAGCAGCTGGTTCTCCACTTTGGATCTGCAAAGTGGCTATTGGCAGGTTCCATTATCAAACTCTGATCGACAGAAGACAGCTTTTTGTACACCCTGGGGCCTTTGGGAGTTGCGAGTCATGCCGCTTGGTCTGCGCAATGCTCCTGCAACATTTCAACGTGCGATGACCGAGGTTCTGCAAACATTCATGCGACAAGGAAAGGTAAAAGTGTACCTAGATGATGTCCTCATTGACACTTCCTCTTTGGAAGGGATGTTATTGTGGCTGAGGCAAGTTTTTCAAGCCTTACGAGCAGCCAATATTAAGCTGAATGCCAAGAAGTGCCAATTGTTTCGACAAAAAGTAGCCTATCTTGGCTACATCATCTCCGGAGATGGTGTTGCTACAGATCCTGCGAAGGTGGAGCGTGTTGAGCACTGGCCAGTTCCTGAGAGCAGCAAGCAGTTGAGGTCGTTTCTTGGTTTCGTTTCCTACTATCGTACGTTCATCCCTAACTTTGCATCCCGGGCATGGAGATTGTTTGCCTTGCAAGACCAACGAAGACATTCTCAATGGAGTCAGGAGGAACAGGCTGCATTCGAAGACATCAGGCACGCTTTGACGTCACCCTCTGTCCTAGTCCATGTTGATCCAGATGCACCATTTTTCCTCAATACCGACGCTTCAGATTTTGCGATTGGTGCTGTTCTTTCGTAAGTCCATGGGGGGAAGAAAAGACCAATTGCGCACTACAGTAGGTGTTTGGGAAAGGCCGAGAGAAACTATTGCACCACTAGAAAGGAGCTGTTGAGTTTGGTGCAGGCTCTCGGTTTAGGTCGTTCGGCTTAGAGAGTGGAGAGCCTTTCATCGTACGAACAGACCATGCATCATTGCAATGGCTGCGCAACTTTAAGGAGATAAATGGACAGCTAGCCAGGTGGATAGAAGCGTTGGCCGCAAACCATTGTTCCTAGCTGTTTTCAACAGGAAGTTGCTCAGCAAGTACATACCTTAAGCCACTTTGGACGACGCAAGACTCTAGCTTGTCTGAGACGAAATTACCACTGGCCAGGGAGATGAAATTACTACTAACCAGTCATTGATGCTGTGGGACCACTCCCCAAAACTGAATGAGGGAACCAGCACATCATAGTTGTTGTCGATGCATTTAAAGTGGCCAGAAGCACTCCCAACCCCAGATCTGAAAGCTGAAACAGTGGCACAAGGCCTGCTGGACAACGTGATCGCTCGGTTTGGAGTACCACGTGAGCTTCACTCTGATCAAGGCACTTCCTTTGAATCCCAAGTATTTCAGGAAATGTGTAAGCTCCTCCAAATTTGCAAAACAAGAACCGCCCCACTGAGACCCCAAAGCAATGGTCAAGTGAGCGTTTCAATAGGACGCTAATTGAGATGCTTGCCAAATTAGGGTCTAACAAGCCGGAAGACCGGGTCCGGACACACACCTCTCCTGTGTTCTCCTTGCTTACCGTGCTACCGAGCATGCAGTAACAGGTTCTCACCAGCTAGCCTTGCCCTGGGACGAGAACTAACACTTCCAGTGGATTTAAGGGTCAGTGGACACGCTACAGATATTCCAACTACCACATATGTTCAAAAGCTAAAGGTTGGTCTCCAGGAAGCTCACGAGCTGGCGCGTACAAGGATTGGTGAGGGACTCATCATTGCAAAGTTGCGATACGACGTTCATGCGAAGCAGCCAAAGTTTGAGGTGGGGAATGACGTCTGGTATCACTGGCCGAGACAGCGCTTAGGAATGTGTGTGAAGCTGCAGTCTCCATGGGTCGGGCCATGCAGGGTTGTCAAGGCCATTTCTGATGTAATTTTTCGAATTGTCATGCACAATAGGAAAAGACGCGTTGTCCATGCTGACTCATTGGCTATGTTCCAGCAACCAGCCCTCCAAGACAGATGAACCCCAGAGGGAGGGAGGGGGGCAGTGTTAGGAACGTAGCAACGCGTTTGGTTGTAAAGGAAGCGAATAAAAACTGTTTCATTCGTGCTGTGTCCGTTAACGAGATCTTTTGATATTTGCTTTGTATTATAACACAACTTACTAGTATTAGCAGGTATCCCTTTTACGTCCCCACTGTCTGCCCAAGGCTCCTGCAGAAGAGCCACATCACACCACCCCACTGAGGTGCATTGCAGACGGGGAACCTATGCCCCAACACTGCCCCTCACCATCCCTCACTCCCAAAAAGCGCCTCACCTTCTTCTTCTCCTCAGGAGTGTCTCCAGGGGAAGGCCGCTCTCTTTTTTGTCCACCCTCAACCTCTCTTGTCTGCCCTGTTCTCATCGCAAGAGTCCTGGCATCAGCCACACTCTTACCCTCTCACAGGAGAGCTCTGAACCTGCGCCTCTGTGAGCCAGTAAACTTCACATTGCAGCTCCAAGCCCTTATCCTCCTGGTTCTCAGGAGCCGCCTGCCTAAGGAGCGCCACGCACCAGCTCCTCCCCATCAGGAAGCACCCTGGCACCAGGCCTCACACCAGCAGCAGGGACCCCCAGAGGCCCCCCACCTGCAGGATGTGACTTCGGATGTGATCCGCCGCAATTGAACTTCCTTCTACAACTGGGAGATCATAGCATAAGTCCATGACCTCTTCTTCCATCACTCAATAGCAGTCTCTCTTCCTCAGCTAGGGAAAGCTCCAGAATGCTCAAATTTAAAGTTTTGTTTTCGTCATTCATGTTCCCACAAGTAGCTAGGGTAGTCAAGAGTCGATCACAGCCGAGCCCCCCATGCCGTGACAAGGCTACTTACTGCAAGGAGGTCGCCTGGTATACTTGAGGCTCCGTATTAGACACAGTGACCCGAGTGCCATCTCCCCTTCGCCATGGGCAACATTAACCATTCTGGTCCTTCTCACCATTTCAACTCAAACAAAACTCTAGCGGTACACCCTCTGGATGGTAAGTCGGCAGGATTTATCGCCCCAGGAACATGAAACCACTGATTTGGCTTCGACAATTTTCTTATCTTGGCGCACCGATTTGTCACAAATACCGACCAATCACTAGCTTCTTTGATCCAGTGCGGTGCAACCCTTGAATCACTCCAAAAATAGGTAGGGAAATCCAGGAACTTGACTTCAATGCTTGTGTTATGGGCACGATCAGATTGAGCTGTGACTCGGAACACCGGAGCTTCTTTTATCGGGCAGAGCCACTTGAAGCAGCTCCGATTAAATCTGAAGAGGAAGATAGCTGCTGATGAACATGGAGAGGAGGGGGCGCATTGCCGCGATCGGAGGGTTAGGAAAATCGGGTCCGCGGCGCACAACGAGGCACTCGGCCTATTCCTCTTCCGGTCTCCAGCGGCACCACTTCGCTCCTCTTTCTATCTGTACCTGTGGGCTTTACTATTGATTGGATACGGAATACATTGGTTGGAAAGGAGGGATTATTTATTGAGAGACGCCCGAACGAGATCCAACCTATACCACTTGAGTTAAGTTCCGCCACATTCTAACGCCAATGAGTGCAGCCATAAGCTCCAACCTAGGAATTGACAACTTGTGTTTCCTAGGTGCAGTCAAAAAGAGGTCTTATACCTATACTTCGTCCATTCTGATTTTGCATTACTATACAATAGCTCACGCATGTAAGTTTCAATAAGTAAGCCATCTCTAGCTAATCTTGCTTTCAAATGTTCCATCACTTTGGGGTAACTTTGCTCCGAAAGTACGTAGCGTGCTTTGTTTGCCTAAAGCTAGGAGGGCATTTAGCGTTAAATTGTAAGGCATTCGTTCAGTGTATGCTCTGTTCTGGTCGCCATTACACATTTTGTGTTCAAAACTTGTTGCAGCGTCAGATCAAAACACAACTTCGGCTCCATCAACCTCTGGGACCTCACAGGTAGAGGATGATGAGGAAAGGAGAGGTGCTGCAGTATTGTTGTCAAATCAGATGAGTCGCACGCTACTGCAAACGTTACAAGCCGCAATCAAGTCGAGAATGAAACTTCAAATTCACTGCGGAGGTATGGCAGGTATTTGGTCGTTAGCCAGTCTCCCAGCAGAGAGCTGTGGCCCGTGTGTTACCATGCAGAGGTGGCCAACTGAGGAATCCCGTACCGTCGGGGAGGAGTTCATAATCTGGTTTCCCACCTGATCTAACTGTGTACTTGAGTGGCAAGTTTCAAAAGGAAAGATCAAATATGACCACGTTTCTTAGCCATCACCTTCTTCGCGAACTCTGCAAAATGGTTATACGCTAGCTTTGTAGCAGTCAATGCTGCTAAGTTCGTTTGCCCTCCCAACAACCGTCGCTCACTGTTGTAGAAACTGCAGTGGAGCAGCACATGGTTTCTTGTTTCCTCCGCACTGGAGGCACAAAACGTGCATAATGGAGAGTCTTTCAGAGAAAAGAAGTGGAGCCGCGCATTGAAGTCACCATGTCCCGCGAGGAACTGGCTCGTCCAGTGGTCTGGCTCAACCCATTTTCTTGAAAGACGTTCACGGATGTTGGGGAAGAACTCATACGTATCACGTCCCGTTGACGAGGATTCCCATCTTGCTTGCCATTTCTCTAACACTCATTCGTTCTGTGGTGAGATCCGCACGGAGTTCAGCCCAAAGCGAGGGAAGCTCCCGTTTCACTCTCCACTTGTCTACCATGCACTCAACGGCCAAATCAACTGGTAACTGACCAGTGATCACCTGGAGTGCTTCTGTTGATACAGTCTTGTAGGCCTTGGTGATCCACAGGAGCGCAGCTTTCTGGGATTGGACCAATGCTCTCTTTTGAATGACTGTTAGTTTGCTACCCCAGACAACAAGGCAGTAGCCAATTACACCCAGATACATGGCCTTATACATGAGGATGGTGTCATGGTAACACACACCCCAAGTGGCCTTAGTAATATCACGCAGTGAGGCAAATCTTGCAATGGTAGTGCCTTTAAGGGACAGGAGGTGTTGGTTGAAACCCCACCTCTCACCTATATTCACTACTAAATACCAAAGGTTGTCAAACGCTCCTCTGATGTCAATCTGAACTGCTACGACGTACTTAGCCGGTGCCAGCAGGGAAACATGCCGAATTTCGACAGTGGCATCCTGCGGGGACCTTCCTTTGGTACACCCGTATTGCCTGCCTGTAAGGTTGCGGCCTTAGACTCCTTTGAGGGACTGCAACATCAAGATTTCTAGTGTTTTGCCTAATATGGAAAGAAGGCTAAGTGGTCTCCATGATCACGGGTCTGACTGATTGCAGTCGCCTCCCTTTTGAAGAGTGACAACACGCGCAGACTTCCACTGAGTGGGGAACTGTCCGACCTGCAGACAGTCATTAAATAAATTAAGGAGACCGCTGGAGATTGTCCGCTCAATCTCCCTTAGCATATTGCTTTCTTCTTTATCTGGCCCAAGAGATTTGTTGGGCTTTAAGGTCGCAAGGGCCCTGCCGAGGTCGCCTGTTGTCCACAATGGGATGTTGGGCTCGTTCTAAGGGTCCATCATCAGCTCCCTTGCTGCCCTCTGGGCTTCAGTATCTCAAACTACTTGGGCATCAGGGAATGCCTTCTCAAGGAGGGTTTCCAGTGAACTTTCGATGCTGCAGGCCCAGCCTGACTCATTTTGCATCGCAGCTAAGACCTGCTCTACATTTGCTTTACCTATGGAGGACTTGTAATGTCTGCCCAAGGGGTTCTCAGAGCTCTCTGCTTCCACAAAATTTCGCCAGCCTTGCCGTTTGGCTCGTTTGATGGCGCGGTGAAAGGTCTTCTTCTCTTGAATGAAGGTGGTATGGACTGTTGCTCTGGTATCAGGGTCACGAGTGTGTTGGTACATCCTTCTGGCTCTATTTACACATTGCTTGAGGGGATTAAATTCCTCAGTCCACCATGGGACTTTGATCACCCTGTGCTTCTGTTGCCCAAGTACAGAGAGCCCAACAGAGTGCAGTGCTGTGGTAAATATGTCCACTTTGCTGTCCACCTCTTCCGGTGTGGCAGCTTGCAATCACACACACACACAGACCATTTTCCTTATAGTGTTTTTCGGACTCAGGAGGGTCTGAAATGTAAAGATCTGATGAAAACTCAAACAAAAATTTTCAGCCAATTACATAACTTCCCTTTCTGCTTTGTAGAGCCAAGGAAAGTAAAAATTGAGAGATTCATCGAATTCCGATTGGTAGGGCGCTCGACTCTTCTGTGACTCAGTGCCGCAACGAACGCGATAGCGACAGTGACGATCGAAACCACCACCAAATTTTCTCCCATCTCACGCACCACAGGTGAAGGTGTTCGCCTTGGTTATTTTTGTAACAAGTCGAGCAAACCCCACTACTTTGCGCGAACAATTTTCGACGTGGGAGGGAGTGCAAGTTCGCATCTACCTGGGTAACTAAGCGGCATGGACGTTCGGTGAGGTTGCAGAGGTTTGGTCAGAAACACTGTTACGGGCACTATCGGATTGAGCTGTGACTCAGAACACCGGGGCCTCTTTTATCAGGCAGAGCCACTTAAAAGCAGCTCCGATTAAATCTGAAGAGGAAGATAGCTGCTGAAGAACAGGGAGTGGGGAGACTGCATTGCCGCGATCGGGAGGTTAGGAAAATCGGGTCTGTGGCGCGCAACGGGGCAATCGGCCTATTCCTCTACCGGATTCGTGCCGCACCACTTCGCTCCTCTTTAGTATCTCGATACCTGTGGGCTTGACTATTTCTTGGAACCGAATATACGATACTTGTTGGTTGATTGGAAGGAAAGGAATTATTATTGTGAGACGCCCGAATATTATCATATAACAACACTACCTTGTTCGCGTGGACAATTCTGGAAGGTCATTAAAACGCCATATCAACCAATTACGCAACACGCTAGTACAACAAAACAAGTCAGCGACATTTGGCCCTACACAGTAGTTTGATGTTTCAAGGTATCTTTCAAGAAGTTCTGAAGTTACCCTTCGTCATCACGATTCTTCGCAACAGTCAGATTCCTCAGGAGTTCCACGTACTCATACTGCGTCACATCCTCCTACATGCAGACCTATCCGAACCAGAAGACTCCCGCAAGGATTCCAGGATCCTAAAGTGGTTCTACAATTCTGATCGTCGAGTCATCGAAAAATCACCTTCTCTTCAAGAGACTCTAGTTCCTGATTTCTATCAACTTCTGATATTTCACAATGTTTCTGTAACCTGTTTTCATGTTTTGAAGTGCAGAGGTATTTTCCGATTAGTGGGGGAGACTGTTGTGTACTGCACTCATAATATCACATGAACATATAATATGTTTCCATATGTTTTAGAATTCGTAGTTCAGTATTATACGAGTCAAGCTCCCCGTAAGACGTGTTCTTTGTCTTCGTTTCCTTAGCTCTGCGTTAATCAAGTCATAACAAAACACCATCCACAACAACGAAATCATAGCGATTCTCGAGGACTCCAAGAACCCAGGATTATAAAAGACTTTGATCAATTCAGAAATTACTTAGTGGGTACATGTCGATGGACAAGTGTGGACGATTAGGTAAAGGAACCGGAGAATCCGGAAAACGTGAGTCTCGAGGTCCACCGGGGGGCTTCAAGTTGACGAATGATGGGAACTACGATATTAGAAATAAACGTCTGACTAATGTGGCTAATACATCTGCTCATCAGGACGTTGTAAATTTACAATCATTGCACGCTATAACCGACAAGTGTGTGACATTGAACGAAAAAAAGAGGAAATTTGACGTTGTTGAGAAGGGAATATGCAACTTGGGTAAGCCCACTGAAGACGGAAATGCTGTTCGATTAAAGTATTTAAAGGAAAAATGTCTCGTGCTTGATCGTGGCACCTTTGACGCCAAGAACAAACGTATTAAAAATGTAGGAGGATTGTCGAATGAACCCAACGACGCCGTAAATAAAGACTATCTAGACCAAGTGACCCTACAATTGCACGATGAGGATTGGAATTGTAACGATCGACGAATGAGTCGAGTGGCTCAGCCAGTGTCACAGTACGATGCTGTGAATATAGAATATCTCAATTTAATGACACCCACCTTACACAACGCCAGCTGGAACTGTAAATACCTACCTGTACGATACGTTGATGATACGATTGAGGATGCTGATGCAGTAAAATTGAAATTCTACAAAAGTGGCGTGCTCATTATAACAATCGACGCATGGCATTTTGAAAATAGCTCGTTGGAGGGGATAGATGATCCTAAAAACTTGTCCGCTTTTTGTAATTGACTGCTCCACACAAAATGAAAGCCTCAAGGTTGGACCAGTGGATGTACTACTCAATCACTCACTTTTGGGGTGTGGCCAAAAACCTCATACTACAGTATGAGGTGCGGTTTTCTTCCCCCAATCCAATTGAGCCAGAACCATCATTTCCGGTATCGCTCCCCCATTTCGCCCTTACTGTCAGCGTTCCATTGATCAAGCACGAACGGGAATATGCGAAGATTACAATTACGGGGCTCCTTCACCAGGCCAGTAGGTCGTGTCGATTGCCTCTCATTCAGTCTCAGCTATCAAGAGAAGTTCCTTGGAATGTAATTCGATGAACTGAGTGCTCGTCATTGAGAGCTAAGCCACTTTTTTCCACAAGCTCAAACAACTCATTCGAAATTGTAAGAGCTAATGCAAGATAATTGGCGTAACGTGAGCAATAATAGAACTTGATCAAACACCACAACGTAATTTTATAAACATAAATGCAGAATAGCAAAATTGGACTATAAAATAGAGTAATGTTGTAGAACAAACACTCAAGACCGTTTTTCGGCCGAGTACATACCTTTCTTCCTACTAAGTAAAAATAAACCTTTTTTTTTTTTCAAATCGCACAGAAAAAATTAGAAACTTGATTTTGTTTTAGGTGCGTATTTCGAAAATTACAGTACATTTTAATATCGTATAATAATCAACGAAATAAGTCACGTAGAACGACGGATTTCATTCTTAGGGATGGGATAATCAAGTACAAGTTTGATTCTCCATCTGTGCCTCACTCTTAACCCACCAGTTCCCATGGCTAGGTGGAGCGATTTTTTTCAAATTTTTTCCCATAATTCTGTTTTTTCACATTCAAATAGCAAAATGAGATAATCAGTTTGTCGAAAATTTAAAAATTATTAGGAGAAATTTAGGTGGCACCTGCAGGTGCCTTTGGGCGGCAGAAACCTGGCACCTACAATGCCTGACATTAATGTTTGTATTGGGAAGAAGAATGAACATTGAAAAATATGCTTAAAATGATTTATTAACACTGTATAAAACAAAATATACACATTATTAAATGGAAACGCAATACGAAAAAAAGAAGAAAATTACTTATATTTCGGAATGAAATTCGTGCGAACAGTGGACGTGGAGCCCCACGTTGCAAAGTTGACAGTATTTCCTCGTTCTCTTGTGGCACTGTGCACAACGACGGTGCTGTTCACAATTTTTTAATTGATGAAGAAATTCGCTGGTATTCATCCGTGAAGTAGATGGAATGTTTTTATGGGCGGTACAATTTTGGGGCTGTCCCGAATTTGAGTACCCATTGTTGAACAACTGCCCTCCTGAAGTGACAGTAAGTCATTTTTGTGTCATTTTCAGTGTACCTTTTCAGCAGCCATGCATTTTGGCATGAAGCATCAATGCCAAAAGTGAGTAGTTGTACCACCACTTTCTTCCTTTCAGTGAGATACGCTGGGAGTCCAGATTTTGATCGAGCCTGTCGACACCCCCCATATACAAATTATACATCTTGGTGATATTTGGGCATTTCACAGACACTTTGGCTTTTTTGTTATCAACTTTTCCGATTCTATCTACTTTTGAAAGTGGTGCTACCCCATGAGTATTTGATATCAAAGTGACAATGCTATTGTCATTCCATTTAGCCACAATGAGATTTTCTGTGTTTCTGTACGAAATGGCACCACGTTCTTTTTTTGGACAATGATTTAGATTCCTCAAGTGGACATTTCAATGTTCTGTTTTCAAGAATCGTTCCAGTTCCTCCGATATTTTTTTTGACAGTTCTTCCACCAACTTCACGCTACTGAAAAACCTGTCAAAGTAGACATTCTAAGGACCATTATCTATTCATATCCACCTCATCTTCTTCTCCACTTTCCTCGTCAGTTTTCTGTCCATCTTCAGGTGGAAATAGAGTGATTTCAATATCCTCTAGGTCGTCACCAGCTTCTAGGAGAGATATAATCTCGTGCAGAGGAATCCTGTAGAATAAGAGAAGCATATGAGTACCCATCGAAAGTAACAATAAACTGGTCCAAAATTATGTGCTCTATTTTTATGCCACTCACTCCATGATTATTCCCTTAGATTACTATAATAATCATATTTATAGTCAGAAATTAACAGCTTGACTCAACATAAAAAAACATGCATAACAGCAACACGGACCTTCATCTGCTGAATGCAAACAGCATCAAACTTGAAGAGGAGCGAGGAGAGGGAGAGTTGATTGACTTCAACAAAAATACATAGAACAATCACTTGAACAAATAGGTACTTATATGTAATAACAATAATCAGTCATACACAATGAACGCACTAAACTACGTCAAAAACACAAAAACATTAGTTACAACACAAAAATTAGCTCTCAGTCGAAGTTCCGTCGACGTAGCTAAAGTTTCCCAAAGGCACCTGGAGGTGCAACCACATGGTGCAGTACGAAGTATGGTTTTCCCAAAGGCACCTACAGGTGCTCCCATGCGTTTACACTTGTAGAATTGGCAAATAATTTACTTGTATACACGTAAAAACGTTACTGAACACTAGTTACATTCATCATGCATTGAAACAGGAAGGAATTATAACTTTCACCAACCTTTTTTTATCCATTTTCAACAAAATGCGGCGTAGTGTCCACTACTTTGTCCCAATCACTCGGAAGGTTCAACACAGACTGATAAAGATCACAAATGAACACACCTAACGGCCGTACTATGTAACCAATAGTAGTGTGAGGTCCCATAGACGCCACTAGATGTCTCCTGACTCAAAAATGATGAAGAAGAGTGTCAACACAGGTAAATAAAGGAAGAGCACCTGTAGGTGCCTTTGGGAACTGGCGGGTTAAGTGCGCCCCGATGGATTAAGTGGGTTCAATGGCTCATCTAAATGTGGGTTTGTTTAATTCAATGACCCGGCAAGACTCAGCGGGAAAGGAAAAAGTATGCGATATAAAAGAAGGAAAATGTGAGAATGTTGTTCAGTGCGAGAAAACCTGAACACGTGGAAGCACTTTAACTTATTATCTCCCCCTCAGGATCAAGCCGTCCGCCACTTAATCTTGCTTTCCATCGTTCCCGCATATTGAAGCAACGAGGTGCTCAGGCCAATTCACGAAACGTAGGGTCTCTTTTTCAACTCACGATTCTTTGCCTGATCCATTGCTTGTGACTGTAGGACAGCGTTCCATCCATATCTGCCGTCAAGTCTACTCTGTCGATGCACTGATGAAGATCTTCTATGCAGTTACAGATAATTACCTGAAATTACAAAAAATACAAAAAATTACGAAAAAAAAAGGAGGCCTTTGTTGATATGTCATCGTGATCTCGGGCAAAGTCGAATCGCTGGGCTATCGTCGCGCCCCCTCCTACGTTATTTTAGTCAACGCTACCGCCCTGCTGGCAACGTGTCGTTTTTTTACGCTCCTAGAAACTCCTAAGTTTCTCCCTCAATTTCTTTAAAGTCGTTTAACGATTTTGTTCCTTGACATTCTTTTCAAGTCATTCCTTTATGTTACACCCTTTTGTCGATTTGTGTTTGTTCGTTCTCTCTCTACACGACGCCTCTACCGCAGCACTTCGTCTCCTCGTCCTGGCCAGGGAACTTCATCATCCAAAGCTGTATAGTGAGTGCTATATGCGTCATGCCCATACACGAATCATATTATCCGATAGTTTGTCTCCACTTCCACTTCCTAACGTAGACCAGTGCTCAAACGCTCGTAACCCTTCTATGTCCCACTTCGCTGTAAGGTGATCTAGCTCTGAAAGAATGAGTCGAATAATAATGAATATTATTCGGTTACTGCTTTTCTAATATAGTCAAGCTCAGAAACTTTGATTATTTTATTCAACACACTAAAGCAATATTGGAAATGTTGTGGATCTCTCTGTTATTGTCCGTTCCTTCGCAACCAATATTGTCAATAGGTGTATCCAAGAAGAGTTAGTTACGGTTCGGTTGTTATTCTGGTATTGTTGTGATAATTGTTAACGATCTAAAATATTGTTGAATCGCCTGACTTTGTGTTAATTCTTATACAGAATATATCTGGCGCATCTGGTGGTGCACAACTTTCCTCAGCTCTACGTACATTCAGCGATTTCTATCAATTATTCCCAACTCAGTTGTCGTGAACTTGGTTGAACTGCTGAACAACGTTCCAAAATTGATTGGGGTGCCCCTACTTATAACCATCGTTGAATGACCTGCATATAGGTCAATTATGGAGAAGCCAATACGAAGTTTAAAAAAAAAGTTCGTGTTTAAATAAAAAAGTTAAATGATCATTTAACGATCGGCCAAACTCGATTGGATAATATCTCGATTCAACGGCTCATTACAGAGTAGTTGTGCAGAAACAAATGTGGATATATTGCTAGAAGACATTCCATCAGAACTATGAAAATCAGGTCGCTTTCAAATGGAGAAAATTCGAAAACGTTCGAAGAACACTTTAAATTTATTTATTATGGTTTTTAACTCCATTCAATGGGCTCTCATAGGTGCATTTACGAAGAACTATATATAGGGACTGACCATTTCAAGACACTACTGCAATACTTCCGATATCATTAGCGGGTGCGATACCAATTGTTATTAAATAATCAAATAATAAAATAAAACTCACTTTAAATTTGAATTCCTCTTTGAAAAACTTGTTGCTGACTTCGGAAATGGCTTTTTGAAAGAAACCAGCCGGCCGGACGACGTAAGCTATGTGGATCAACCCTGGAAAAAAACTCTGTAACAAAGCAATGCACTAAAGAATAGCAAAACAAAAGCAAATAAAAAAACCAACTTAAAACAACTGAATTAACGAACAACCAAATTAAAGCAAAGTGCTGAGAAGAAAATGAATGTTGAAGTAAATTATTAGAAAAATTGAAATAAGGAGAAATTATACAGTAATTAACCGATAATACAATGGGAGAAGGGGTAGGGTTGTGACAGAAAAATTAAGTAATGTGCCAGTTTATCTCACATGCACATGAGTTTCTCCTATATGAGATGTGCTTTAACTTTGTGATTACCTACTGAACCTAAATGGCATTTTGTGGGCAAGACCGAAATCAGGGTCCAGATCTTTACAAAACTTCCTCTTGGCCTGTTGGAGTTGGCAGGTTACATAAACGGATATCTCGCTGCCCTCTACTGGAACATTTATGGTCCAGAATGCCCACTACAGAACCAGGACACGGGCTTGGAGCCGCTGACTGAAGGGTCGGATGCGGGGCCATCGGGCACGCGTTCTGGGCACAAGCGAGGGCGCCACGTTAAGTTTACTGGCGCACAGAGGCGCCGGTTTAAAGCCCTCCTGTCAGAGGGTAAGAGTGTGGCTGATGCCAGGGCTCTTGCCATGAGAGGAGGGCTGACAAAAGAGGTGGAAAGTGGCCAAAAAAGAGAGCGGCCTTCCACTGGAGACACTCCCGAGGAGAGAAAGAAGGCGAGGCGCTCTTTGGGAGTGAGAGGTGGTGAAGGGCAGCGTGGGGACGTAGGTACCACGTCTGCAGCCCACCTCGGTGGGGCTGGTGGCTCCAGAAAGCAGGGAGCGCCTAAGGGCGGTCCTGGCAGGCGACCACCAGTCTCATATAGTTCAGCTGTGTCAGGGGTGAAGCTGGGGGTGTTCCATGAGGACTACCCGGCGGAGCTCCTCACAGCGGATCAGATGGAGGCCGTGGAGAGGAGCATGGTGGAGGCCGTGTTTGCTCTCGACGAAGATGAGGGGCCGGAGCCAGGGTTCACCGGTACCATGTGTAGAAGGGGGTGGTACGCGGTGACCTGTAAGGATGAGGGCACGGCAGCATGGCTGAGAGAGCATTTTGCCACCGCACAGCCCTGGGAGGGTGCCAGGCTGAAGGTCTGTGAGGGTAAGGACCTTCCGAGACCAAGAAGAGCCAGGTGTGAGGATGAGCCGGATGCGAGGATCCTGGGCTTTCTGGCGAAGCAAAATAGGAGACTCTGCACACGGTTCTGGACAGTGCTCTCTCGGGTCCACAAGGAATCAGCGGTGCTTCTGGGCCTGCTGATAGATGCGCAATCTGCCCAGGCTTTGGAGGCTGAGCCAGCAGTCTCCATAAAGCTGAGGCAAGGCAGCATCAGAGTAAGGAAGCAGGGCTCTGGAGAGGTACCTACCTCGAGTGTCCCTTCCTTGGATGCCCCTGGAGATGGTGGAAGGGGAAGACGGGGGTTTGGGGGTCGGCGTGGGCGACGATGATTGCGCAGCATGTGGGCTTCCTCGAGATCAACCTGCACACGGCCAAAGCAGCTACGGCAGTGATGTGCAGGAGCTTTGTCTGGGGGAGCTGTGATGTGGCTCTACTGCAGGAGCCTTGGGCGGACAGCAGGGACGTAAAAGGGATACCTGCTAGTACAGGTAAGTTGGTCTACTGTGGCACAGAAGGTCGTCCTAGGGCGGCTGTTTTGGTAAGACACAACTTGCATATTCTAAAAATTCCCGAGTTCTGCCACAGGGATTTGGTGGCGGTAATGCTGGAAGCTCAAGACAGTAATGGACTCCGGGCGAGGACAGTGGTGGCGTCAGCCTACTTCCCAGGCGATGGCGCTGAGGTCCCCCCGCTGATGATGCAGCAGCTGATCCATTACTGCAGAAGGGAAGACCTTCAGTTGATTGTCGGGTGCAACGCCAATACACATAACATGGCATGGGGCAGCACAGACACAAATGAAAGAGGTGAGTCCCTTCTTGACTACTTACTGTGCAATGAAATGGTGGTGGTTAATAGGGGGAGCACGCCAACTTTTGTTACACGCAGGCGGAGGGAGGTGCTGGACATTACGGTCTCAAGTACCTTCTATGCCAGTAGAATAACAGATTGGCATGTCTCTGGGGAAACATCAATGTCTGACCAAAGGATGGTGAGGTTCAGGCTGCGGTTCCCTAATAATGTGACTGAGACATACCGGAACCCCAAGAACACGGATTGAGTTCTGTACAGCATTGTGTTGGCCTCCAGTTTGGAGAGCTACAGCTGTGAAATGCAAACTGTCGAAGGTGTAGAAAGGGCGACAGGGGAGATCTGCGCAGCTATGGTAGAGGCGTATGAAGAAAGCTGCGAGTTGAAAACCCGAAGATCCAATAGGGAGGTTCCTTGGTGGAACAAGGAACTGGAAAGGCTTCGGAAAGAGGAGTCTCTTTAACAGAGCAAAAAAGAAGGGTGAGTGGGACGCATATATAGGTTCCCTCACAGCGTACAATAAAGCCCTTAGACAGGCTAAAAGGAAATCCTGGAGAGACTTCTGTGGGGGCATGAAAGACTTGTCTACCATGTCCAAGGTACAGAAGATCCTCTCTAGAGAAGAGAGGCTGCAAATCGGTTTTCTCCTAAAGGCAGGGGGAACATACACAAGGGGCAGCAAGGAGACCTTGGAGGAGCTACTGACAGCTCACTTCCCAGGGTCTCAAAGCCTGCGGTGGGGAGATAGCCACCACCATCAGCTGAGCACTGATGGGGGTACCTGTCATGGGCAATCAAGGAACCCACTGCTAGCTGCAGCCTCCAGAGAAATGTTCACACTTAATAAGGTTAAATGGGCTATTGGTTCATTTAAACCTTACAAGGCGCCAGGTGCGGATGGGATCTTCCCAGCCATGTTGCAGCATGGTAGGGAGGCTCTGGGTCTGATACTGGTGAGGCTTTTCAGGGCGAGCTATGTCCTTGGGTACATACCCACTATGTGGAGGAAGGTGAAGGTGGTCTTTATACCAAAGCCGGGTGGCTCCTCGGCCCTGGCTAAGGGCTACCGCCCCATCAGTCTCATGTCCTTCGTGTTGAAAACAATGGAGAAGATAGTGTGCCTATCAATAAAGGAGTACTATCTTACTCAGAACCCCATTCGGAGTTCCCAGCATGCCTATCAGAGGGGGAGATCCACTGAGACTGCTCTGAAGGAACTGGCAACAGTGCTGGAGAATACTCTGAGATCGGGAGAGATTGCGCTGTGCTGCTTTCTGGATATTGGGGGGCTTTCGACAATACGTCGTATGCCTCAATTACGGCTGCGGCTGGTAGGAAGGGAGTAGATCCTTACCTAATCTCTTGGACCAACGAGATGCTGAGTAGCAGGGTGGTCTTCTCGGAGTTGGGGGGGGGGGGAGACACTCTCTGTGGTGCCCACCAGGGGATGCCCACAGGGGTGCTCCCCTCTCCTCTGGTTACTGGTAGCTGATACCCTTCTCGAGCTGCTGGAGGAGGAGGGCTACAAGGTAATAGGATACGCAGATGACCTGGTAATTATAGTCAGGGGTAAATTCGCGAGTGTAATCAGTGAATGCATGCAGCACGCACTGAATACCCTACAGACATGGTGCAATGGGCGAGGACTGTTTGTCAATCCAGACAAAACGAGCCTGATCCCATTCACCAGAAGGCGCAGCCTTACGCTGCGGGAACTCAGGCTGGGTGGCAAGGTGGTGAAGATCCAGCATGAGATCAAGTACTTGGGAGTCTTTCTTGATGGTAAGCTCTCTTGGGCCACACACGTGAAAAAAGCCTTACAGGGGGCGTCGGTGGCGATGTGGGCAGCTCAAAGAATGGTGGGGAAGACATGGGGGCTGAGGCCTGGGATGATCCGGTGGTTGTACACTGCGGTTGTTAGGCCTGTAGTCACCTATGGAGCCCTGGTCTGGTGGACTAGGGTGGAAAACAAAACAGTTCAGTTGCAGCTAAATAAACTGCAGGTAGGGCGTGTCTAGCCATTACAGGCTGTATGACAACATGCCCTATGGCTGCACTGGAGGTCATGCTAGATTTAGCTCCACTCCACATACATGTTAAAAGGATGGCGTTCCTCCAGGCTGCGCGTATGTTGGAGTTGGGTCTGATCATGCGGGGGAGGAGGAGTTCCTGCCACTTGATCCTTGACAAGGTGAAGGTGGGGGGGGGCCTGAACTGCATGTGGTAGACTCTATGCCCGCGAGGTTCAACTTCGCGCTACCCTTTCGGATACTCATTCATGAGCGATCCAGGTGGGTAGGGGGAGCTCCCGCTTTCGAAGCTGGGGCCCTGGTATACTACACTGATGGCTCGGTGCGGGGTGGCCTTGCAGGGGCAGGCATCTTTGGGCCGAGGATCAGAGCAGCGAACCCATTGGGGTCGCTGGCCACGGTGTTCCAGGCAGAGGTGGCTGCGGTGACAGTCTGTGTGCAGTGGCTGCTGCAGAGGAGACTGAAGCGGCAGAGAATCTACATCATGGTGGACAGTCAGGCCTCTCTCAAGGCCTTAGCCTCATACAGTCATACATCGCGGCAGGTGTGGGAGTGTCTGACTGGACTGAAGGCCCTGGCCGAGGACAACAGTGTAACACTGTGTTGGGTGCCAGGGCATCAGGGTATAGAGGGAAACGAACGGGCTGATAGGTTGGCTAAGAAGGGATCAGAGCAGATCCCTATTGGCCCTGAGCCCTTTGTTGGGACTACCAGGAGCCACCTATGTAGAGAGGTTGGCAAATGGGAGGACCGGTGCAGGGCTGCTCATTGGCAGGGGCTGCCTGGCCTTAGACAGTCAAAACTCTTCATCCGGCTCTCCAGAGGGAGGTCCAAGGAGGTGCTTGCACTAGGGAGGAAGGATATGAGGATCATATGTGGCCTGTTCACAGGTCACTGTCCGCTGAGGTACCACCTTGCAAATATTGGCAAGTGCGAGGTACAGGTATGCAGGTTCTGCGAGGTAGGGCTAGAGACGGCAGAGCACGTGCTGTGCGTATACGATGGACTCGCGGCATTGCGCCGTTCTGTGTTTGGGAGGCCCTTTCTTCAGCCCGAAGAGGTGGCAAATGCAGAACTTGCGGATATCCTCCGCTTTGTGCGGGGGTGGTGGGGCCATATAGGTGACGTCACACCAAGTGAGACCAGTGCCGTGGGGCCTGGCGGTGGTGCAGGTGGGCCATGATCCGAGTATCATGGACGCCCTTACAATAGGCCCGTTTGTGGCTGCAGTGAGGGTATTGCCTGCATCCACCGTTTCAAAAAAAAAAAAAAAAAAAATGCCCACTACAGTATGTGTCTACTACGGCATCCCCCCTGGAATGTATCCCAGTATTGCCCAAGGAACCAAGGTAGTGTGTCCCTGTGTACCGCCTATCTGAGAGGAAGGACTGTTCCTGAGCAACAGCATTACCTAGAGAAGAAGGCTTCACTATCGTTTCTCCTCCTTGCCATTAACCATAATACTGGCACGAGGAGCGATAGTTAGATAAGGTACCTGCTCGAGAACTGAATTCGAGGTGGCGAGTGCCCCAAATACGGAGTTACCAGGAACGAGAGTGCTTGCTCAGCAGAGGACGACCACCAAGCCTTCCCCCCAAAACCCCAGGTCTCTACCCATTTCCGTCCCCCGGGTAAGCAGGTTACCCTTCATTAACACTGCAATATATTTTTCTAGTCTCCACAGTTCTTATTTCCTAGTCTCCCAGCAGCACCTTCTCCATTACCTTTCCTAATTTTCTATTTATTATCGTCAATCCTTCGACCCCTCAGTTTTGGCCACGTCAGAGTTTGGCACATTTGTGTGCCTGTAAGAGCCGGACTAAAAGGGACAGCCAGGTGGGCCCAGCTGGAACTACAACCTCACCTCTACAAGGTCCAACATCCAACAAGGCTTAACTGTGGCTGAGCGTCACAGGTCTGTTTCTTCATTTGATTACTGTTCCTGACTGTCCCTGTGGGTTATATCAGTCAAAGAAGTTGCGGTTTCGATAATGTGCAAGAGGCCGGCCCCATCAGCATCCACCGAACTCAGACCTGCGGAGGAACGGACGGTATTTGTTCGTTAGCCAGTCTCCAGTGAAGAGCTGTTGCCCATGTGTTATCGTGCGGAGGTGATCACCTGACGAATACTGTACCGTCTGGGAGGAGTTCTGAATCTGGTTTTCCACCTGATCCAACTATTTACATGGGTGGCAAGTTTCAAAGAAACAGATCAACTACGTCAACGTTTGTTAGCCATCACCTTCTTCACGAACTCTGCAAAATGGTTATAGCCACTGATTGTTTGGTAGCAGTCAATGCAGCTAAGTTCGTGTGCCCTCCCAGCGACCATAGCTCACTGTTGTAGAAAGTTCAGTGGAGTAGCACGTGGTTTCTTGTTGCCTCAACACTGGAGATACGAGACGTGCATGATGGAGAGTCTGTGAGAGAAAAGCGCATTGAAGTCACCATGTCCCATGAGGAACAGGGCTCGTCCCCTGGTCTGCCCAACCCATTTTCTTGAAAAACGTTCACGGATGTTGGAGAAGAACTCATAATACGTATCACGTCCCTTTGACGAGGATTCCCATCTCGCTTGCCATTTCTCCCTCCATCCCCTTTCCACATAGTAGCCCAGGGAACCTGGCTACTACCAGTAGTAGACATTCAGTGGGCCCCTTCTGTCGGATATGGAACAGATTTGTGCGTATGTCCATCATAGAATTCCACGCCAAACCAGGAGCCGAATACATATTGCACGGATCAATCTAGTAATATGTTAGACTGGTCGTGTGGAAATTTTCGAAAACATCCGCTAACAGGATGTCATCCAGTTTTAAACATAGATCATGGCAGTCTCTCATGGTGGTCATGTTGAATGTCGTCCAGACCCGATGGGCGTTGTTGGAGCCCTCTTTGCTAATGTGTGTTTGCGTCAAATCGTCGAGAAAATGATCTCGAGATCATAGTGGCGATTCGTTGAATTTAGACGAGTCCGTTATATAGACACCTGTGGGGATAGACACCTTTAGGTAGCAACAAATCCTTGTGATTTACTCCCATACATTGACGTAAAATTCCAAAGTAGTCCGAACCTTCTTGCGCCAAGTTTTTCACCAACGCGTCCAACGACGTGCTGAGAAACTGTAGCGAGCCCAAAAAACTTAATGATTGAAGAATCACGGAGATGTAGCGCTCACTGGTGGTTGCGATGCAGGATAACTTTTCCTTTTTGAACTTGTCAAATCCTTGCATGAGATGGTGACAGTCGTACCCACGAAGATTGTGGAATAATATAGGAATGTTGTTGGGTATTTGGTAGTTTAAATTGCAAGCTTTGCGTGCTGCTCCTACGAATTTACCATCTAGATCATTATGATTGGCAACTCTGTCTGTGATTATGATTGGGGAAAACGGCCAAGCGTTTTTTTACAACTGCTTCTTCAAAATCCTCACCATCCCGATCAGTCATGTTGATTGGAATATTTGTTTGTATAACTGGTATCAGCTCAGCCGTCTGTTTCATGAGGCTATTCAAAACTTCATCTACCACGTTGGGTCCACTGTAGACAACGGGGAGTCACTACCTCACCTTTGCTATCAATAATGACGTAACAAAATCCGCTAGGAATGCGGTTGGCAATATTATTTGTGTACGAACGTTGGGGGTGTTGGTGCTGGTGTGTATAGGAACGGTGAACGATTCGAAATCGCAGTATATGGCAAAGGGCACTTTGAGGCAGTAGGTATAATTTTTGAAATACAGCCACTTTTCTCCCTCAGTCGGTAATCTTGTTTTCTGTGCACCGCGGGGAGAGCACAATGGTTCGTGTCCCATTAGTAAATCTGGTCGACAGAAGCGATGGAGACAATAATTGCAGTAATATGCGGCTTCACGATGTCTCACACCCTGCTACACAAATTTCAGGGTTGGCGAGTCGTACCAGGCGTAACGCCGAGCAATCACATGGTTATTGACTTTGCCATCACGGATGATAACATCCTCTGCAAAGACACGCGTGAAATGCGATTCCGCACGAAAAATGCTGACTGGCCACAATTCTGTGAAGTACTGGATGGTGAACTGCGTGCCACAGACACCGATCTAATATGGCAAGCTGCCACACCGGAAGAGGTGGACAGCAAAGTGGACATATTTACCACAGCACTGCACTCTGCTGGGCTCTCTGTACTTGGGCAACAGAAGCACAGGGCGATCAAAGTCTCATGGTGGACTTAGGAACTTAATCCCCTCAAGCAATGTGTAAATAGAGCCAGAAGGATGTACCAACACACTCGTGACCCTGATACCAGAGCAACAGTCCATACCACCTTCATTCAAGAGAAGAAGACCTTTCACCGCGCCATCAAACGAGCCAAACGGCAAGGCTGGCGAAATTTTGTGGAAGCGAAGAGCTCTGAGAACCCCTGAGGCAGAACATTACAAGAACTCCATATGAAAAGCAAATGTAGAGCAGGTCTTAGCTGCGATGCAAAATGAGTCAGGCTGGGCCTGCAGCATCGAAAGTTCACTGGAAACCCTACTTGAGCTTGAGAAGGCGTTCCCTGATGCCCAAGTAGTTAGCGATACTGAAGCCCAGAGGGCAGCAAGGGAGCTCATGATGGGCCCTTAGAACGAGCCCAACATCCCATTGTGGACAATAGGCGACCTCGGCAGGGCCCTTGCGACCTTAAAGCCCAACAAATCTCTTGGGCCAGATAAAGAAGAAAGCAATATGCTAAGGGAGACTGAGCGGACAATCTCCAGCGGTCTCCTTAATTTATTTAATGACTGTCTGCAGGTCGGACAGTTCCCCACTCAGTGGAAGTCTGCGCGTGTTGTCACTCTTCAAAAGGGAGGCGACTGCAATCAGTCAGACCCGCGATCATGGAGACCACTTAGCCTTCTTTCCATATTAGGCAAAACACTAGAAATCTTGATGTTGCAGTCCCTCAAAGGAGTCTAAGGCCGCAACCTTACAGGCAGGCAATACGGGTGTACCAAAGTAAGGTCCACGCAGGATGTCATTGTCGAGATTCGGCATGTTTCCCTGCTGGCACTGGCTAAGTAGGTCGTAGCAGTTCTGATTGACATCAGAGGAGCGTTTGACAACCTTTGGTGGCCAGCGCTCCTTAATTAGCTTAAAGGTAGGGGATACCCCCGCAACCTGTACTTGCTTTTCTGAAGTTTCCTGACAGACAGAACTGCTATGATCGAATGCAGGCATGTCTCAGTTCAGAGAGAGATTGAGAAGGGGTGCCCACAGGGCTCGGTCCTTGGACCAGCACTCTGGAATGCCTTCTTCGAAGGTCTTCGAAGGAGGCTCAAGGATAAGGTGCGCCTATATAGACTGTACTGATATTTGCCGAGTTAGTCCGCCAAATCGAATAAAAAACCCGGCATGTGCTCCACACCGTCACCCAATGGTGCGAGCATGTCAAGATGCAGGTAGCTGAGGAAAAGACCCAGCTAATCCTCTTGAAAGGAAAAGTAAAGAATAATCAACCCTCAATACACTTTGGCGGCCACAGGCTCCTTCTTGAAAAGCATGTCAAGTATTTAGGAGTGGATATAGGTGAGTGGCGGGGTTTCAACCAACACCTCCAGTCCCTCAAAGGCACTACCATGGCAAGGTTCGCCTCACTGCGTGCCATTATTAAGGCCATTTGGGGTGTGTGTTACCATGACACTATGCTCATGTATAAGGCCATCTATCTAGGCGTGATTGGCTACTGCCCCGTTGTCTGGGGTAGCAAACTAACAGTTAATGAAAAGAGAGTATTGGCCCAATCCCAGAGAGCTGCGCTCCTGTGGATCACCAAGGCCTACAAGACTGTATCAACAGAAGCACTCCAGGTGATCACTGGTCAGTTACCAGTTGATTTGGCTGTTGAGTGCATGGTTGACAAGTGGAGAGTGAAATGGGAGCTTCCCCCAATTTGGGCTGAACTCCGTGCTGACCTCACCGCAGAACAGGAGAAGAAGAAACTTCCCACCATCGATGAATGGGCTCTAGAGAAATGGCAAGCGAGATGGGAATCCTCGTCAAAGGGACATGATACGTATGAGTTCTTCCCCTGCATCCGTGAACGTCTTTCAAGAAAATAGGTTGAGCCAGACCACTGGACGAGCCAGTTCCTCATGGGACATGGTGACTTCAATGCGCGGCTCCATTTCTTTTCTCCGAAAGACTCTCCACTATGCATGTCTTGTGCCTCCAGTGTGGAGGAAACAAGAAACCATGAGCTGCTCCACTGTAATTTCTACATCAGTGAGCGACGGTTGTTGGGAGGGCAAACGAACTTAGCTGCATTGACTGCTTCAAAGCAAGCCTATAACCATTTTGAAAAGTTCGCGAAGAAGGTGATGGCTAAGAAACGTGGTCATAGTTGATCTGTCCTTTTGAAACTTGCCACCCAAGTAAATAGTTAGATCAGGTAGGAAACCAGATTAAGGACTCCTCGCAGATGATACGGGATTCCTCAGTTGGTCACCTCTGCGCGGTCACACACGGCCAACAGCTCTCTACCGGGAGACTTGCTAACGACCAAATACCTGCCGTACCTCCACAGGTCTGAGTTCGGTGTATGCTGCAGGGGCCGGCCTCTTGCATATTAGCGAAACCGCAACTTCCATGACTGATATAACCCTCGTGGAGGGTTTAGGTACAGTCATCAAATAAGGAAACAGACCTGTTAGAGATGAGACAGTAATGGTTCCTGCCTTGTGCATTAGTCAATAGTAGAAGGTTCACACGTGTTTCTCTACTCTTCTCCATTATTCTGATGGGTGTATAACCCTCTTCATACTCATAGCCGAAAATGTTAACCAACAATCCGATATTCTTCTTTTCAACCCGATTCAAATCCATGATTTGGACTGGATCCCCTCCATATTGATTGTGTGCTCGTGTTGTTTGAGGATCTCCACATTGCTATTTCCGTGGTATGTGTATAATAAGGACTGTTGGCTAATCTCTTGGGGGTAGGTATATAGCAAGATTTTTTGCTCGATGTATTGATGGGATGAGATATGACTTGAGGTGGGTTGCAATCGTGACTTTTCAATAAACTCTGACGAGTAAATCGTTTTAGGCTTTAGTTGCTGTAAAACTGTTGGCGTTGGCGTTTTGTTAGATTGAATAGCAGTCGAGTTAAATTGTTAATTAAGCAGTAGGGCTGTTCCTCTCTGGACTCGTTAAAAGTAAGAGGTTTACGTGTCGTCGATTTTTAAATTTTGTTATTCCAATTGGAAGCACTTCATTTTCATAACCGAATACATTAACTGATAAATTCTCATTGTTCTCCTCAAATTTATCTAAATCAATTATCTTTACTGGGTACTTGATACCAGTCAAATTTAACGATTGTACGACGCAAAGTGCCGAATCTGACCAGGTCTTTGATCTCGGAATTTCCGCTCCTGCCCAACTGGTTTCACCTGTGGCAAGGTCATTGTTTCTCCAAAGGTCCCATCTCCACGGATATTTCCAATGGTGGTTTTCCCACCCTTTCCCTCTCCACCTTTTCCAGATTCCTCTCCACAACTGATACCTTCTCCCAAAATCATTCTGCTACGAACTGTCGCCGAAGTCAGTCTTCTCCCGTTTCTCAACACACTCTTCTTCTAACACGTTTGGCGATATGGTCAACTCCAATTCTCCCAATGGACACCTCTTTCACCTCTCACCGACTTCTAATTCGGACTTCTCCTTCCTTCCCAGTACAACCGTGTTCACGCCTTCAGAGCCCTATTTGTTCGCGCTTATATACTCAACTCATACCATGTGTAAGTCACCTCTTCTTTGTACATTCAAGTCTTTAAATCTTGTGATATACCTACTCATCAATTACAGGTCCGTGCTCTACTAAAACCCGTCTCTGAGAGCCATTCAAATCCATCCTGGTCCAAACACCGATCATTCGTGCTGTTTAAGAAAATTAATACATTCGTGATGTTTACCAGGGTTCAAAGCCAACAGCATTACCCAGAGAAAGCACTTTTCTTCGGTGTTCTTTATATTGATAATTCCTAGCTGTGTTTGGATAAATTCGACGGAGTGGGGATGAACGAAGAAGCGTACAATGGTTGATATTTCACCATATACAAGTCGATTTGCTCAATGCACTCGAATTTCCATCTGCTTCCATCTTGAACGAATTTGGCCATACTTTCGAGAATTTTATTGGTGGCTTCATTGTACTGCTCTGAAATATAATAGTTCATACCTTTATACAAGGTTTTATTAAACGAAAATTACAACGTACCGAATTTGGTAGGAGAGGAACTGAACAATGAGAAAAGCGACTAACTGAGGAAGATCCTACATGGATACATAACAACGAGTCATATGATTTCATGGAGTTGCACAATCACCACATGATCCACGCAATCATCAACATAGAGTAATGGACGAATTTTGTCGTGATATGTTGGAGTAGAATAAATTTCTTCAATGTTTACAGTCGTACTAAATTTAACCAGCACCGCAATGTACCACTGTAGTCCACCCAATCTATCAAGATGATGATTCAATCTAGCAAATTCGTCACTTCTGTATTTCGTCAATGTCGAGATCACATAGTAAGTCTCACTGAGCGCGAACTTTTCTACAATCGTATCGATCGGCACTGTAATCAAATTACCGTTGATAGCGCTAAACTCACTCATGTTGAAGGTTATTTTCGCGTAGTATTCAAACGAGACCTAAAATGGATGAATCCGCTCAGTTTACATAGAGTAGAGGCTGTGATCACGTGGTAGTAGCCTGAGGTGACCAATTCCGATCCAACTGCATAATAAACGAGTCGAAACACGTTTAGAGATAATTTGTGCGTCAATGCCTATTATTAAATTCTGAGAATAGAATGCCTGGGGCTATACAATCACGTGAATGCGTCATGCTATTGCATCATAATATGAAACCCCAAGCTATTAAACAATGCCGAGACTACTACGTAGTAGTCTGGGGCAGCTGCTATTATGTCATGTTGATGAGTCATGCCCTTGAACGATCCTGTGAACTTTCAGTTGGAGGGTGGGGAATGTACTCCTACGACAGCACACCCTCATCAGGAGGCTCGTGGGAGAAGGCTGGATGGAGGGGAAAAGGTAAGTACTGGAAGGAGGAGGGGGGCTTATAATACTCACGTATTAGCATGAAGAAAGGGGGTAAGAAAGGTCGTACTATAACATTATTGGTTGGTGGGAGGGGCAAATAGAAGGAGAGGTGTTAACTTCCGGAAACAGTGGCAATGGGTAAAAAAGGTCGTACTACAGTACGATTTGTTGAAAATTGTGGTGGTGGGGCAAAGGGGTGGAATGTAGGGAATAAAAAAAGACGTACTGCAACGTGATTAGCCGGGGGGGGGGGGAGGGTGGCCAAAAACCTCGTACTACAGTACGAGGCGTGGTTTTCTTTCCCCACTCCAATTGGGCCAAAACGGGCATTTCCAGTTTCGCTCCCCCATTTCTCCACTACTCAAATTCCATTATGATATTAGACAACAGGGTGTGTGAAAAGCAAGACAATCTAAGGAACTACTTTACCATGAGTAGACATAATGATGCCCATACATTCTATCTCTGACAAACGTACAGCAGTGCCGAAGCAGCTAGTGCGTGACAACGCCAATCTTCTTATTGTATTTAAACAAGGTGAAATGAACTTGAAACACATTCACTAGTATCACGTCAACATGTTATTTGACCAGTTTAAAACTGTTCGCTTGCGCTTGGAAGAATAACAAGCGTTTCCTCGTTCTGGACAAGGAGAGAGAGCTACGTGATGGAAGATATCGTGAAACTTTTGACTTATTTATTAAAGCGTAGAAAAGTAGCGTTTGGTTACATGTACATATCCTATTCCCCAAGAAGACCGAACTTCACACTGGGAAGAAATGTCTAGAGATAGAGACAGATTCAAACGACGTATTACGCAATTGGAAGTAATATTAAAATCAGTCTTGAATGTGCAAACTCGAACTTGAACCTTAACATGAACTCGACCCTGAACTAGAACATGAACTCAAGCCTGAGCATGAACCTGAATCTGAACTCAAACAGCGTACTTGTCGGCTAGATAAATAGCAGAAAGTGTCTTATTTCACGTACTCCTCATCATGACTTCCGTCCATCACGATCTCACTCTCAAAATTGACTAATTACAAGACAGTATCAGAAGCAAGTATCACAAGTTGAAAAATTCGAAGTCACAGTACGAGAAAACGCTGATTGATCAGTATAAGCCATCAGTATTAACACTATTAACACAACCACTTCGAGACCCGTATTGATTAAGAACCGAAACAAGAAGCTGAAATTAAACCTAAAACCTTCTTCAACCATGATTTACTGAGGCAATAATCTAGTGTAGTATTTGGATCAACTGGAGGAACGTAGTTGCTATTCAAGAAGAGACCTGACAACATTTACAACGATGACGACTTGGAAACGTATAAAACCATTCTAGAACACACTAGAGTACACAAAACCGAAGACGGGCGTCGAGGGATTGCCTTCTTTGAAACAATTAAAGCAATTTGAAAAGCAAGTACAGCGAAACAAAAAAAAGTGGTATTAACTCAGCAGACTAAAACGAAAGAGGCGTTGTCCACGCAATAGTTCAAAGTTGTCTGGAATAGGTTGACTCGAATAGAAAACTTTAATGTAGCGTTTCGGTAGGAATACGTTAAATAGTTCGCCTTCCTCGACAGGATCTTGTAGGGTAGCAACGAGACTATCTCTATAATGAGTCAATTGCTCCAATTTTAACGTGCTATTGTATTTGCAGGAAGCAGAGTTGAATCTATCAATGAATGTTGCCATAGTATGACTATGCTTTTATGTTGGTGAATGCTGCTTATATCGTGGTCCTCAGCTAAATTTCTGGCTACGTGAAAAAACTTCCAGAACACTCTGAGGCGATAAATTCCGATCCAACTGGGTAATAGACAAGTCGAAACACATTTAGAGATAAGTGTTTGTTATTATTAAATTCTGAGAATAGAATGCCTGGGGCTATACAATCACGTAAATGCGTCCGAGAATACTACGAAGCTGCTATTGCGTCGTTTGATGACTCATGTCTTTAAACGATTACGTGACCACTCTAGCGTCCCACAGTAATGATGACAAGTCTGTCTCCCCTAGGCGTTCATATGCCACCAGTTTAGTTCCTTGACGATTCATTCGTAACCTAGTGGATAGAGCATTCAACTATGGTATGTGAGGTACTGCGTTCGATTCCAGGGAAAGTAATTTTTTAACAAAAGTGTCATCATTCAGACAATAGTAGAGAATTTTAGAGGGGGGGGGGAGCATCAGTAAAGTGGTGAGTGGGAGTTATAATAGACACACATTAAAGCGAAGGGGTAAATATCTGGTGCGTAGCAACACACAACTTTCCGCCACCCCTTTAAGTTAGAACACCAGCTACACAGGCGGGCGCTATATCTTCGTTCAACGCATTTCTACAGAAACATTTATGGAAAACAAAATGTAGGGACTAGTTAGCTGAGAGTACTCCGAAAGTTTGATCGAAATCGTTAGAGCCGTTTTTGAGAAAATTGGAATACCGATAAATTAATATTCGACAAATCTCCTTTTCTGAGTTAACTTGGCTTATATCTCCGTTCAACATATATATACAGAAATAATTATGGAGAACGAAATGTTGGTATGGAAGACTTAAAGACACTCCATTGGGATTTATCACATCTGGTGAAGCAGTTACCCTGGAATTTACGGAAGTGTTCGAAAAAACGTTATTTTCGACACATTTTGATTTTTATCTCTGTTCAATCGACCGTCACAGGAACATTTATTGAGACCAATATGTAGGTATTAACTATTTGAAAACATCCTGTGAGTTTGGTGAAAATCGCTGAAGCCGTTTTGCCAAAAAGCGTAAAAAACCTATTTTTGCTTCATGGGCCCATATCTCCGTTCACCGTATTTTCATGGAGATATGTATGAAGAAGAAAAGTTAGGTATTGATTAGTAGAAGATAATTTGAAAGTTTAATCAAAATCGTTAGAGCCGTTTTTGAGAAAAATGCGAAAAACCCTAGTTTTTGGTACATTTTCGTCCCCCCCCCCCTTCCATCGGCCGAAATCGTCCATAACCTTATTTTGGTGTCTACAAAAAATAACGAACAAAACAAAAAAAGAACCAGCTCAATCGGATCAGCCGTTCTCCCGCAAATCGAACTACAGACACACACACATACACACACACATACACACACACACACACACATACACACACACATACACACGGACCACGCGCCGAAATTAGGTTTTTTAGGCTCAGTAGGCCTCAAAACGTAAAGATCTGAAGAAATCCCAAATTTTTTTTTGGGCGATTACTATACTTTCCTTCCTTCGGGTAGCGGAAAGTAAAAAGGGATAAAAATCTCGTACATAATTGTTGGGGGCACTGGTCAGCTTCCAGATGTTGTGGCAGGTTGTGGGGGTAAGTTGGTTAATAATGCCGGTGGACTGGTTATGAGGGGGGTGGAGGGGATAAGAAGGTCGTACTACAACGTGGTTGGTTAGGGGGTGTGGCCAAAAACCTCGTACTACAGTAGGAGGCGTTGTTTTCTTCCCACACTCCAAATTGAGCCAGAACTCTCATTTCCCATGTCGCTCTCTCGTTTAGCATCTACTAAAAATTTTCACGCATACCTTTGTGAGAGTATTGCACTATTTGTTGCGGTCATAAGGATCAAGGGCAGAGTGGCCAACCATAGAATTTGAAGAGGTAACAACAACCATTGCATAATAAAGACATTATAGTTGAGTAGCTATAAATATGTAAACGCATGCAGGGGCCTGAGAACCAAGAGCGAATACAGGTTGATACCGTTAAAGGAGCACAGCCCTGGGACACGTGGTCTGTGAATAACCGGAGCCCACCCGTTTTTTACTTTCCTTGGCTCTACGAAGTAGAAAGGAAAGTTATGTAACCGGCTGCAAAAAAAATTTTTGAGTTTTCTTCAGATCTTTACGTTTCAGACCCTCCTGAGTCCGAAAAACACTATTTGGGAAAATGGTCTGTGTGTCTGTATGTCTGTGTGTCTGTGTGTATGTGTGTCTGTGAACGATTTTTAGAAAAAACCACCGTACCAAATCAGCTCAAACTTCATATCTCGCTTGCAGGTTACTATGGAACGCCAAAATAAGGGTATGAACAAAATCCACTGAAATTTAACTATAGTTATCATAGTGATGAAAACACCAAATATTTTTTTCTCAAAAACGGCTCTAACGATTTTGATTACATTTTTTATATAGATAGCTCTCAATAAGACAATTATACCAAAAAATTCCCATCCGTGGGAAAATGACGAGAGTAGCACAATAAATTATCAAAATGTTTGACGAAAAGCGTTTTTAGCGCAGTTTTTTTCTTATAAACTCCGCTGGAATTTTTGTAGAATGTTGAAATAAATTAGTATTGTAGTCCAACCCAATACCAATAAGGTGAATGTTTAAAAACGCTCATGAGGTACATGGGGCTCACTCCAGAAATTCCTGAATTTCAACTACCGCCGTTTCGCTTAATACCAGTTCTAACAGTTATTACCCAATAACTCTGCAAAAGTGATTACTATCCTCCTTCAAAAAATTTGTGTTTACAGCCTCATTAATTATCTGTGTACCAATTGCTCAATAATGGTGTTGCAATGAGTACGAACAGCACAATAAAATCTGGAACTGTAAGCGCTACCGCTTCCTGCTGCCGTAAAGCGTTGTTTGACCAAGTTCAAATTAACTGAGTGATAAATGAATTGATTAAATAGAATTAACCATGTACAAAGCGAATTGACGTAGAGCTAAGGAAGGTTGTGTGTTGCAACGCACCAGATATTTCAGGAAGATATTCCCATTCGAAAGTCACGAGAATTTAAAGCCGCTGTACTTCTGAACAGCTTCGCCGCATTGAGAATTTTCCTTTTTCCAGAACACAAGCTATGGTTTATGAAAATACGCGATAGCGCCACAGTTAGAGCTTCGAATACTAAATACCAACGCCCAGTTGCCAAGCTCGTTCCTCTCCTACTAACGACGAAACGTTGACTTCCACTGTAGTTCCCGCGTTACACTGCGTTTCGTTAATCGGTGATCCACTGCCTGATCAGATCAATCCTAGCTCTGGAGACTACTGCACAACTCCTGTACAATTTCCGCTTGCTTGTCCAATAGCTCCTGAAATTGGTCTCAATTCACAGGCCGTCTTAGGAACTGTCCTCGCTGAAGTACTAGATTCTCGAGGCAATTATCAGACCATACGATTTGTTGTCGATTCTACAAGCTATTACTCCTTCATGACGTTCAAATGTGCGAACAGTCTTGGCTTGTCAACAAGTAAGTGCTACGTAACGATATCGGGTATTGGACAAAATAAAGAGGGTTGCAAAGGCTTTGTGACGTGTGTCATTAAGCCCAGGCATAAGTCTTCCCCTGTTATGCAAATCAACACTGTGCTATTGAAAATGATTACTTCAAATCTTCCGACTATTTCTCTCTCTCTCGTAGACTATGGGAAAAATACAGCAGGTTTCCGCTAGCTGATCCTTGTTTCTTCGAAAGTCGGCCGTTGATATTTTGTTAAGAGCTGACATCTTCTCTGACGTCTGGCTCGGTAATCCTATAGAATTGGATTCCAATTCGCCCAAATTATTCCCGACTGTTTTTGGTCACATCGTCATAGGCCGATTCAACTCTTCATCGTCAGGGTGCCTCCCAGGGTGCGTCTCTGAATGCAGCCAACTTGATATCAACTGACGACATCACCTCTAATCTGCAACGCTTCTGGGAAGTGGAAGAACCCAAACCTGTGAAAGCTTCCAACCCAGAGGATGAATTTTGCGAAGAACACTTCCAAATCACCCATTAAAGGCTGAGAGATGGAAGCTGCGGAGTTCGCTTGCCATTCAAGACTGTCCCTCCGGAGTTCACCGGAATTAAGTCTCTGGCTCGCAGTCAATTTCGACGGTTGGAAGGTCGCATGTTAAGAAACGACAACTTGAACAGACTATATCGTGATTACATGAGTGAATATGAATCTTTAGGGCACATGTCTACCACCTCACGGAGACCTGCGTACGTAATTCCTCATCATCCAAAATTGATCGAAATCAGTTGAAACTTAGGGTCGTGTTCAGCGCATCAGCTAAATCTCTCAATGGCTCGCTTAATGACTACTTATTCGTCGGTCCAAAACTTCAAACGGATGTGCGAGATATTTTACTCAACTTGCGAGTCCATAAAATCGTTTTAGTAGGCGATGCAGTTAAGATGTTTCGTAGCGTTTAGATGCATCCAGAAGATCGCAAATATCAAGCAATCATATGGCGCCTTGACCCAACAGATCAAGAGCAATATTTTGAACTCAACGCTGTCACCTACGGACTTGCCTCAAGCCCTTTCCAAGCCAATCGCGTCTTGGAACAACTCGTAATCGATCATGGGGCAGAATACCCCTTGGCCAGCGTAGCTCTTCAACGAGACCGTTATGTTGATGACGTTGCATCAGGTGCTGACACCACAGAAGCTGCTGCAGTTGATCTACTTGATGGGCAAGGGGGGATTTAGGATGAGCAAATGGGCGAGCAATGATCCTCAATTGTTAAAGAATGACGCTGACGACTCTGACAATCCACTCACGATAATCTCCAAAGACGACACATCTGTGAAAATATTAGGGTTGCAGTGGCACCCTAATGTTGATTCCTTCAGCTACACTCTACGTTAGGCCCACTAAGCGTACGATTTTATCTAATGTGGCAAGAATTTACGATCCCTTGGGATTCATAACACCGCTGGTCATCACCCTGAAACAATTCATGCAAGAATTGTGGAAACTGGGAGTAGATTGGGATGATGAAATTCCTATTGGCCTTGCTCAGCGATGGAGCAACTGTCCAGTCTTTCGGACCTCACCATTCCAAGATTTGTCCGCACAGCTCAAACTTCGTCTTATCAAGTTGTGGGATATATGACGGCATATTGTGCTGTCATTTATCTCAGAGCTATCGACGAGGATAGTACCATGAAAGTGTCTCTCCTAATTGCGAAAACAAAATTTGCTCCTCTGAAAAAGCTCACTGATCCACGTCTTGAACTTAGCGCTTGCTTTCTTCTCGCAAGATTGTATAAATCTATCTCTCGATTTCTGGAACTCTAGACCGGTAATACCACGATTATAACATCGTGTTTTTTTCACCGACTCAACAATTGCGCTTGGGTGGTTGCAGACTCCCACTTTCAAGTTAAAAACCTTTGTTAGTAATGGAGTCAACGAGATTACACAAATTATATCTCAAACTCAATGGCATCATGTTCCTTCGGTCGAAAACCCAGCTGATTCTCGTTCCAGGGGTTGCTTTCCTCATGATCTCCTTCAAAACAATCTCTGGTGGCATGGTCCTTCTTGGTTAGCAGAACCCCACACAGCCTGGAATTTCGACGTCCCCTTAATCCGCCCAAATTCGCCAGAGATCAAACCAGACAAAATTGCTCTGTTTTCAGTTACTACAATTCCATCTATCAATTCAAATTACGTTGTTGAAATAATTTAAAAATTTTCCTCTCTCAACCGTCTACTCTACACAGTGGCGTACATCTTACGTTTCATTGAAAACCTCAAGAAAGGAAAGAGATCAGAAGACGGAGAACGACGATTTGTACCAATCACAGTTGCTGAAATCAACTGTGCCAGACTTTTGTGCATCAAAGCGGTACAATCACTGTTCGACGCAAAGCATCGAAGTGGTTAGAGTCTTTGACCTCGGACTTCACCGCGTCATTATCTCCGACCGCCTAATTGTCTCCAACTATTTCAATACCTGCCCCTCGTCTGCGGGTCCCCCGTTTCCTAGGTTTTCCCCTTTCTTTATTTCTTTTTCCCAATTTCATTTTCCTATCGACGACAGAGCTCTTCCAAAATCATTCTGCTTCCAACTACCACCCCAGTAACATCTCACTCTCTCATACGGTTCACGCGGTTCCGAGTACTGCCCTTGAGTCGCCCATTTGTACTCCATCTCACCTCAATTTTAATTCAACTCAATTCCGCACGCACGTATAATACAGTCTTCCTCACACTCACTGAGCTTTAGTTTTATTGCGATCCTCAGCTCCTCCTCTCGTACTCCCAACAATCACGTTATTGGTTTAATGATGACCTCTCATTAAAAAATAAAATAAAAGCTTTGAAAAGGTTCGTCAAGTTGAACCCATATTTTGACAATTCCGGTGTACTCAGGGCGGGCGGCAGGTTGCATAACGCAAATATCCCTTTTAATAATAAACACCCTGCACTTCTACCTCCTGATTCGAACCTATGAATTTTGATTGTCAATCACATTCATAAAATTTACCTCCATCCCGGGCCTTCTTTGCTTCACGCTCTGGTGCAAAGAGAATTTTGGTTACACTCCTTGAGGCGTCTCACTCGAAATGGTACCTTTTGTTGCGCCAGATGCTATGGGCTAAAAGCGACAAATTTTATTCCTGAAATGGCCGATTTACCCTCGTATCGGGTCCAAGCCACTCGTGCATTTTTAAAGACAGGCTTGAATTTCACTGGACCATTTTACATGAAAGGGTCGCACCGCCGTAAATTCAAAGTTTCGAAGGTATACGTTTGCGTTTTCATTTGCATGGCAACAAAGGCCATTCACCTTGAAGTAGTTAGCAATGCAGTAGGGGAGAAATGGGCGAGCGTAACCGGAAATAGGGGTTTTGGCTCAATTTGGGGTGGGGGAAGAAAACCACCCCCCCCTGGCCAATCATACTATAATACAAGGTTTTTGGGCACGCCCCCCGACCAATCACGTTATAGTACGTCCTTTTTGTATCCCCTCCACCCTGCCCCTTTACCTCCTCCACTACAATTATTAACCAATCGTACTGTAGTACAACTTTTTTTACCCCTACCTCCAGTCTGAATTTCCGGAAGTTGTCCACCTCTCCTATGGTTTGCCCCTCCCCTCCCACTAACCAGTCGCGTTATAGCACGACCTTTTTTTACCCCCCCCCCTCCTTACAGATTCGTCCCACTAACTAATTTACTATAGTAGGGGTACCCCCCCCCCCCACAACAGAAAAATCCGAGTGTTTGGATGACATAACTTTTGCACCAATTACATTACAGTACGTCATTTTTACACACCACCTCCCATCCTCCTTACAGTACTTACCATTTCCCTTTCCATCCAGGCTTCTCCCACAAGCCTCCTGGTGTTGTAAAATAACGTAAACTTGTGGTATAAGAGGGACATCATGCTGGTGGGACGCTAGAGTGTTCGCATTATCGTTCACGGGCATGACTCATCAACATGACGTAATAGCAGCCTCAGGCTACTGCGTAGTATTCTCGGAAATGTTTGATAGCTGAAATGTTTCAAAATATGATGCCATTTTCACGTGATTGTATAGCCCCAGGCGTTCTATTCTTGGAATTTAATATTGACGCACAAATTATCTCTAAACGTGTTTTGACTCAGCTATTGCGCAGTTGAATCGGAATTTATTGCCTCCTGAAGTTTTGTAACTGTTCAATTCAGAAGGAGCTTTTTTGTTTATCGGCCATAGTTCGCTGGTGGTCGCCCGAGGCTGGCGGGCGCCTGAGAAGGATCGCCGCCCTTCCTCTTTTTACCGCCTCTTTTTTTCCTACCCGTGTCGGCCATTCCCATGTTCACCGCCCTTCTTAACACGTCGGTTCTGAGCCTTTTCGCGACCTGAACTATTAATATAAACCGCAAATCAAAGCTTGAGTTATCCGGTTCTATCGTCGGGACGCCTCCAAAAGGCCTTTCATCCTCTCAGCTGTGGCTCGAGAGCAGCTTTGGCGCCTTGTGGTACAAATCAGGAAACGTAGGGTGAGTCGATCCTTTTTTTTCCTCATTCCTTTTATGCGAATCTGTTTCCCTGAGTTCCTTTTCAGGTGCTCGCCGGCTGAGGGAAGATTTTCCGGCGAACTTGGTGCTCGGGGCAATATTTATATTCTTTCGTTTTCAGTTTCTAGCCTCGAAGTGCTTACGTTTTCAGAACGGTTGGTTCGAACGGGCACGAAAAGGAGGGATTCTTTAAAAAAAAAAAAAAAATTGGGTTTTCTTCAGATCTTTACGTTTTGAGGCCTACTGAGGCTAAAAAACCAAATTTCGGCGCGTGGTCCGTGTGTGTGTGTGTGTGTGTGTGTTGACTTTGCCGTTACGGATGACAACAACCTCTGCAAAGACACGCGTGAAAAGCGATTCTGCACAAAAAATGCTGACTGGCCACAATTCTATAGGGTACTGGAAGGTGAACTGCGTGCTGCAGACACTGACCTAATAGCGCAAGCATCCACACCTGAAGAGGTGGACAGCAAAGTGGAAATATTTACCACAGCACTGCACTCTGCTGGGCTCTCTGTACTTGGCCAACAGAAACACAGGGCGATCAAAGTCCCATGGTGGACTGAGGAACTTAATCCCCTCAAGCATAGTGTAAATAGAGCCAGAAGGATGTACCAAAACACTCGTGACCCTGATGCCAGAGCAACACTCCGAACTGCCTTCATCCAAGAGAAGAAGGCCTTCCACCGCGCCATCAAACGAGCCAAACGGCAAGGCTGGCGAAATTTTGTGGAAGCGGAGAGCTCTGAGAACCCCTGGGGCAGACACTACAAGTCCTCCATAGGTAAAGCAAATGTAGAGCAGGTCTTAGCTGCGATGCAAAATGAGTCAGGCTGGGCCTGCAGCATCGAACGTTCACTGGAAACCCTCCTTGAGAAGGCGTTCCCAGATGACCAAGTAGCTCGAGACACTGAAGCCCAGAGGGCAGCAAGGGAGCTGATCATGGACCCTCCGAACGAGCCCGACATCCCACTGTGGACAACAGGCGACCTTGGCAGGGCCCTTGCGACCTTAAAGCCCAACAAATCTCCTGGGCCAGATAAAATAGAAAGCAATATGCTAAGGAAGGCTGAGCGGACAATCTCCAGCGGCCTCCTTAATTTATTTAATGACTGTCTGCAGGTCGGACAGTTCCCCACTCAGTGGAAGACTGCGCGCGTTGTCACTCTTCAAAAGGGAGGCGACCGCAATCAGTCAGACCCGCGATCATGGAGACCACTCAACCTTCTTTCCATATTAGGCAAAACACTAGAAATCTTGATGTTGCAGTCCCTCGAAGGAGTCTTTGGCCGCAACCTAACAGGCAGGCAATACGGGTGTACCAAAGGAAGGTCCACGCAGGATGTCATTGTCGAGATTCGGCGTGTTTCCCTGCTGGCACCGGCTAAGTACGTCGTAGCAGTTCTGATTGACATCAGAGGAGCGTTTGACAACCTTTGGTGGCCAGCGCTCCTTAATGAGCTCAAAGGTAGGGGAATCCCCCGCAACCTGTACTCGCTCGTCAGAAGTTACCTGACAGACAGAACTACTACGATCGAAAGCAGGCATGTCTCTGTCCGGAGAAAGATTGAGAAAGGGTGCCCACAGGGCTCGGTCCTAGGACCAGCACTCTGGAATGCCTTCTTCGAAGGTCTTCTCAGGAAACTCATGGAGACTGACTGCGAGCCGTACGCCTATGTGGATGACATGACTGTGCTGATCTTTGCAGAGTCAGTCCGCCAAATTGAAGAAAAAACCCACCACGTGCTCCGCACTGTCAACCAATGGTGCGAGCATGTCAAGATGCAGGTGGCTGAGGAACAAACCCAGCTAATCCTCTTGAAGGGGAAAGTGAATAATCCACCCTTAATACGCTTTGGCGGCCACAGGCTCCTTCTTGAAAAGCACGTCAAGTATTTAGGAGTGAATATAGGTGAGAGGTGGGGTTTCAACCAACACCTCCAGTCCCTTAAAGGCACTACCATTGCAAGGTTTGCCTCACTGCCTGCCATTACTAAGGCCACTTGGGGTGTGTGTTACCACGACACCATCCTCATGTATAAGGCCATCTATTTAGGTGTGATTGGCTACTGCCCCGTTGTCTGGGGTAGCAAGCTAACAGTCAATCAAAAGAGAGTATTGGCCCAATCCCAGAGAGCTGCGCTCCTGTGGATCACCAAGGCCTACAAGACTGTATCAACGGAAGCACTCCAGGAGATCACTGGTCAGTTACCAGTTGATTTGGCGGTTGAGTGCATGATTGACAAGTGGAGAGTGAAACGGGAGCTTCCCCCGCATAGGGCTGAACTCCGTGCGGATCTCACCACAGAACAGAAACTTGCCGCCATCGATGAATGGGCTCTAGAGAAATGGCAAGCGAGATGGGAATCCTCGTCAAAGGGACGTGATACGTATGAGTTCTTCCCCAACATCCGTGAACGCCTTTCTAGAAAATGGGTTGAGCCAGACCACTGGACGAGCCAGTTCCTCACGGGACATGGTGACTTCAATGCGCGGCTCCACTTCTTTTCTCTGAAAGACTCTCCATTATGCACGTCTTGTGCCTCCAGTGCGGAGGAAACAAGAAACCATGTGCTGCTCCACTGTAGTTTCTACAACAGTGAGCGACGGTTGTTGGGAGGGCAAACGAACTTAGCAGCATTGACTGCTACAAAGGAAGCCTATAACCATTTTGCAAAGTTCGCAAAGAAGGTAATGGCTAAGAAACGTGGTTATAGTTGATCAGTCCTTTTGAAACTTGCCACCCAAGTAAACAGTAAGATCAGGTAGGGAACCAGATTAAGAACTACTCCCGGATGGTACGGGATTCCTCAGGTGGTCACCTCCGCGCGGTAACACACGGGCAACAGCTCTCTACGGTGAGACTGGCTAACGACCAAATACCTGCCGTACCTCCACAGGTCTGAGTTCGGTGGATGCTGCAGGGGCCGGCCTCTTGCATATTAGCGAAACCGCAACTTGTATGACTGATATAACCCTCGTCGAGGGTTTAGGTACAGTCATCAAATAAAGAAACAGACCTGTGTGTGTGTAGTTCGATTTGCGGGAGAACGGCTGATCCAATTGAGCTGGTTCTTTCTTTGTTTTGTTCCTCATTTTTTGTAGACATCAAAATAAGGTTATGGACGATTTCGGTCGATGGGAAGGGAGGGCGGGGGACGAAAATGTACCGAAAATAAGGGTTTTTCGCATCTTTCCCGAAAACGGCCCTGACGATTTCGATTAATCTTTCAAATTATATTCTAATAATCAATACCTAACTTTTCTTCTCCATACATATCTCCATGAAAATATGGTGAACGGAGATATAGGCCCATGAAGCAAAAATAGGTTTTTTACGCTTTTTGGCAAAACGGCCTCAGCGATTTTCACCAAACTCACAGGATGTTTTCAAATAGTTAGTACGTACATATTGTTCTCAATAAATGTGCCTCTGACCGTCCATTGAACAGAGATAAAAATCGAAATGTGTCGAAAATAACGTTTTTTCGAACATTTCCGTAAATTCCAGGGTAACTTCTTCACCAGATGTGATAAATCTTAATGGAGTGTCTTTTAGTCACCCGTACCAACATTTCGTTTTCCATAATTATTTCTGTATATACATATGTTGAACGGAGATATAAGCCAAGTTAACTCAGAAAAGGAGGTTGAATATTAATTTATCGGTATTCCAATTGTCTCAAACACGGCTGTAACGATTTCGATCAAACTTTCGGAGTACTTTCAGCTAACTAGTACGTACATTTTGTTCTTTATAAGTGTTCCTGTAAAAATTCTATGAACGAAGATATAGCGCCTGCCTATGTAGGTGGTGTTTGAAATTACGGGGGTGGCGGGAGGTTGTGTGTTGCTACGCACCAGATATTTATAATTTTTACAGTCACGTAGTCGAAATATAAGTGCGCATGCGTGAGGAGCACGATATAAGCAGCCTACACCAGCATAGGAGCACAGTTTTACAACAGCAACATTCGTCGATAGATTCAACTCTGCTTCTTGCAATTACAATAAAACGTTAAAGTTGGAGCAATTGAAAGATAATACGTACTATCCGGTTAGGAAGCTGAAAATTGTTCATACTCAGTACGGAGATAAGTCTCGTTGCCACGCTACAGGAACCTGTCGAGGGAGGCGAACTATTTGACGTGTTCCTACCGAAACGCTACGCTACAGTATTTGATCCGAGCCAACCTATTCCAGACAACATGGAATAAAATAATTGAGAATAAAATAATCGAGGTAAGTAGAAAAGCAATTTAATCCTCAAAATTATTCATTTATTTGTCATAAATTATTTGGAATATTATTCATTCGCAGTTACTTTAGTATAAGTGTAACGAAATCTTTTCATAAACTCTCAATCGATTGTTTCACGGTTTTTTTGAAATTCAGTCCACTGATCCACATTGAACGTTACACGTTGTCCTTTTGACTCAATAATGAGAATAGTATCCAATTGTACATTTTTAATCAACACACTAGCGTCGTTGGTTATAGTGACTGTTTTACTCTCCATGATGCTTGGTACGAATCGTTGAAAATAATGATGAAAAACATAAATCATTTTCCGCTTTATATTACAGAGACAATGAGTGGTGTTACACGACAAGATAATCCAAAACGCCTCCTAGCATTGAGCGCATATGCCGTTGCCAAAAACACCAATACCTACATGGACATTGAAACACTCGGTCTACCACAAGTTTTGGATAAGTACGTGAAAGATATTTGGAAGGTTCTCACACTATTCTGCGAAGAAGAAATGCCCGAAGAAGACGAATTAGACAATATGGATTTGAGGAGCCTATCAAAGAAGGACGATGTGGAAGCGTGTCTTCTAATCTGATTTTTTTCGCTGTTTGAAGCGCGAGAATATCGTATCTGGGTTTGTCCAATTGTGAAGAAGCCTTGATGTACCACGATTGACGAGTCGTTGTTGGTAAGGTAGGATACTCGTGTAGCTCCCAACTCCGGTACGGCATCTCGATGGGAATGTTCTGATCCAACATCTTGAGCAGTGGTAATTTTACTACTTCTGATAGCTTTGACTTCTGCTCCTTCACCCTATCAGGACGGGTGCACTGATTAGTGTAGTGACCCGTAATTTTGCATCTTTCGCAAAAAGGTTTCTTTTTTACATGCTTTTTAGTAAAATAGGCAGAATCCTCACCATCAGGTTGAAATTTCGTGTCCTGAAGCAGTTTCGTTTTCACGAAGTCACTCGCGATTTTTCGTTTCTGTACTCTCGAGAGCCATGACCATCGGCTCGTACTCGTCGGTGAGACCCTGCAGCATAACTGCACCTAGAAACTCGTCATCGATCGGTTTGTCGATTGATGCTAGCTGTTGCGATATTGCTAGAGCTTCGTTCACATACGATTCCATGGTCGGGAAATTCTCGAGTCTGATCGAGCATAGAGATCGTAGAAGTCGGAGTCTTTTGTTCAATCCCTTGTCCTCAAACGCATCTTTTAGCGCTTTCCAGGCTTCGGCAGCGGTTTTGCACTGCATAACATGAAGATACATCGATTTGTCGAGTGAAAGGTTGATCTTTGAGAGTGCCTTTTCCTCACGACGGGCTTTTTGGTCTGCTGGTATGGTATCAGATTCGCCGTATCCTGTTATGCACAACCACAACGTCAACTTTCCTCTTTTTCGTTCAATTTCACACACTTGTCGAATATAGTGTACAGTGGTTGTAAATTGACAACGTAACGTAATGCTCGGAGAATTCGATGTTTCAGCTATGGTACCTATATTTGGAGGTTAGACGAACACACGAACCGATTCACTCGAAACGGAAAAAGTCACTGTTTTTACACGTTTTGTACGAGGAAAAACTTCACTGTTTTTACACGTTTTGTACGAGAAAAAACTTTATTTTCTGGAACCATAACCTACTGGCAGAGCCAATATACAGCGGAGGTGAGTTTTTATAATAAAACACAACGCGGATGAACAACGTGGTAGAACGATCTCGTATAATATATGGATTAGACGTAGTACCGAACACAATAGAGAGGGGAGACAAAGAAAGTTAAGGATAGAGGTCTTAGTGGCATCACTAAAATTCTAACAAATAGGCACACCACTTTTGTAGAATTTCAAATTTACTGCGTCGGTATCCTCAACCGGATCATCAACATATCGCACAGCTAGGTCCAAACCAGTTCACCGACATTTTCACACTCATTAATTTCTGAATTGTCCAAAGTCTTTTATTGATCGGCTTCTCGAAATTCCTCGTGAATAGCTAGGATTTCGTTGTTGTGGCTGGTGTTTCCAGCATCTTTTGAGGCTACTAAATGTCTCAAACGGTCATGAAGTTCGTTGGGATCGTCTCAGTGACGATAATCAATTGTCAAAGACTCGACTTTCATCGAGAGACCTGTTCCTTTGAAATCCTCTGGTGGGTTGAAGCGCAAAGAAACATCGTCATCATGTTGTTCAATCATTGAAATCATCATTGGTTCTTCATCATCACGTGGTCTAGTTGAGTTTATGGAATAAATCCTTCATTTTAGACTGCTGAGATAATAGCGCATTTTTATTTTGCTGTACTTACTTTTCAAATTGTTTCAATTGGTTGAAACAAGGATCGTCTTCACGTGGTCTAGTGGATGAACTCGCTTAACCGAATAAATCTTTCATTTTAGTCTGCTAAGCTAAAAGCGCATTATCATTTTGCTGTACTCGCTTTTGAAATTGCTTCAATTGGTTTAAAGAAGTATCATCATCACGTGTTTCAACCATCTCTTCTTGAATCATTGGTAGCAGCTCCTTCTCCTCCTTCTTTTCCATTTTAATATGTTTGATCAATTTTTTTCGAGGGAAAAGTTCGGAAATGATGTCGTATACTTGTAACCTTTATTTGATTTAGTACGTCCGTCTTCAGTTTTGTGTACTTTAGTGTGTTTCAACATGGTTTTGTACGTTTCCAAGTCGTCATCGTTGTAAATGTCATCGGGTCTCTTCTTGAATAGCAACTCGAATAAGCCCGTAGTTCCCGGATACGTTATATTACCAATTTGAATGTCGTTGTTTTCAAAGTTGATTGGATGCTGTCCCATCTTCCAACGGACACCGTCATAGTGAATTCCAAAAGTTGCATCTCCGTAACCACGCTTGATAACATCATTCAAGTAGTGGCTTAACTTATCCCCAATAGCTTTCACCTTCTTCTTTTCTTCCATTAGTGGTGGGTCGTGTCATCACCACGTTTACGATCAAGCACTTCCAAATGCTCGCCCACTGTGTGTCCATTTTCCTCCAGTGGATCCAAATATTGCATCAGATGATCACCTTTGTCAATCATGGTTGAATCCAACAAGGTTTCAGGTTTAATGTCAGCTTCTTGTTTCGGCTCTTTCTTAATCAATACAGTCTCCATCTTTTCTTTTAGTTCTTGAAGTGGTTGTGTTAATGGCTTATACTGATCAATCAGTGTTTTCTCGTACTGTGACTTGGAATTTTTCAACTTGCGATACTTGCTCCTGATACTGTTTTGTAATTGGTCAATTTTGAGAGTGAGATCATGCTCGACAGAAGCCATGATGGGAAATGCTTGAAATGAGTTACTTTCTCCAATTTATCTAGTCCTCAACTACTACATTCACGTTTGCGTTCAGGTTCGCGTTCGCGTTTGCGTTTGCGTTCGGGTTCAGGTTCGGGTCGTGTTTGGGTTCGCGTTCGGGTTCGAGTTTGCACATTCAAGACTGATGTTAATATTGCTTCCAATTGAGTAATACGTCGTTTGAACCTTTCTCGGTCTCTAGCCATTTTTCCCAGCGGTCTTCTTCAGGAATATGATATGTGCATGTAACCAATGGATCCGAAAACGTTAATTTTCTACACTTTAATAAATGAGTCGAAATTTTCTCGATATCTTCCATCATGGAGCTCTCTCTCTCCTTGTCTATAACAACGAAACTCTTGTTATTCTTCCATACACGTGCACATAGATTTCTAAACTGGTCAAATGACATGTCAGTGTTGACGTGATCGTTGTAAATGTGTCTCAACTTCATAATAAGATTGGCGTTGCCACGCACTAGCTGCTTCGGTACTCTGCTGTACGTTTGACAGAGATAGCATGTATCGGCACCATTATGCCTTCCCATAGTAAAGTAGTTTGTTATACGGTCTTGCTTTTCACACGCCACATCGTCGAATATCATAATGGAATTTGGTTCGACATCTGTGGTTGAGCCACTTGATCGTTATTGGTAAATGGGAAATAGCCGATATTAGGTACACTGATCAACACTTTTTCCCACACTTGTAGGAATTCCCACAGAAGTACTTGGATTGGTGTAGAGATTTGGAGAACACGTAAACGTTTTCAAATTTCAAACCGTTGGCGTTGAACAAAAGATTTAGCATTACGTTCGTTTTCCCCGAATCGGAAGGACCGCACATAAGACATCGTACATGGTTCGGTTGTAGAGGACTGTGCTTTCTCTCCTTTATAGTATTATTCTCGCAGTATTCGTCAAAATTGACGATTGGGAGCTTGGGTCGACACCGTTTCTCGTGATGACTCATCTTATTTTAATTCGATTAAACGAGTTCGTTCTTATTTATCCAAGAGTTGTTCCATCCAAACCCCAACCACTTGACTAATACTCTATCCCACTCTTTTTCACTACCTTTTCTACGAGGTACACCGTATTTCGCGCTCTTCGATTCTTTCCCGTAGAGTTTACCTTCCAACACGTTGTTGTGATAGTCGGTGAGTGTGTAAGGTGAATGAATCGTGAAAATTTCATTCGTCCAATTGGGTAGATAACCTTTGTCAAATACCTGTTTATACTTGCTTATTCTAACCTTATCCCCAACTTGAAAGTATGCTACCTTATCGGTTTTGGTATACTTTTGTCTATTCTTGTCATCGTTTTTTCTCACTTCTCACTAACCTCAATCGGTTTCATACCAATCGCTCTATGCTTTCTGGTATACTCTTCCACGAGGGCAGGTAGTATCTTTACCCAATGATACTTGCCCAACTCTGTAAACTTTCTGTACATTAACGTCTTTAACGTTCTATTGAATCTCTCAATTATCGACCCCTTCTTTTCGCTGTGAGAAGAGTAGTGATTCACACCATGTTTTTTCATCAGACGCTCGACTTCCTTGTTATAAAACTCTTTCCCCTTATCCGCTTGAAAGTGATTCATAGAACTGAGGATAGGAGATAGAGCTACGACAATTTCTCGACTAGATTTATTTTTGAACGGAACAGCGTAAGCATATTTACTACAGCAATTTATAACGGTTAAAATGTATTTGAAGCGTTTAGTCAGTCTCTAGTATGGAATCATTTCAATTAAATCGGCTTGATACAAGTCTCTAATGCCTTTAACTTCTACTGGTCTCGTAGGAAATCTTCTTCTAGCAGGTGCGTGAAGCTCACGCGCGATGATTTCTCGTACACTCATAGTTGTTGAATGATCGCTTCACAAAGTTTTCTGCCGTTTTGATGTGGATGGTTCTTCTTCTTCTTCTTCGCGTGTTCTCTTATTAGTGGACGTCTTTATTCTTTTGGTAGCTGTATTATCGTATTCTTCCTCCCGTGACCGCTTACAAATTCTGTGATGACCTTAGGCGAGTGTTTCTATTCCGTTATCCAAAATATCTCGTTTATCGTCAAATGGAGATAGCAAAAGCTTGGAGATTTCCTGAGTGTACAACTGATGACGTTCACTCCTTATGGTTATGGGCGTTAGTTTCAGATTGTGCTCGAACAAACAGCGTTTCTACTGTTCGTGTCGAAGCTGATTTTTAATTGCTGATCGAGGAACGCCCTTGGCCACCTTCTTTTCCGATGAATTGTAGTCTAAAACCGAATAACATTTCGCTCGTAGCCCTAAAAACTCTCGGATCGGATTAGAGTTAATTTCATCTTTAAACGTTTCCAGTTTTTTCTTGTTGGTCAAATGGTAGCAGTCATGGTCAGAAGGATAGTATGATGTGTCAAAAAGGTGGAGATTCTCCTTGATGTCTTTGTACACGTCAGCTGTCCTGATATTATAGAGCAGACTGTCCGTGTCAGTCATGCACAGCTTCACGTCCCTACCATACTTGTTTACTGCCCACTTGTAGTGAAACAAGTACGTTATATACTTGCTGTCATCAAACACTGAGACCCACGTATATAGGTCGGTTGAGGAATATGTTCTGTATCTTCATCGCCATTCCGGCTAAATCTTCGTTGTATGGAAAGAAGGTCTTGAGCCGCGGACTTACTGTTAATTTGACAAGTTTCTTCTCGTCTGCCACCAGATGAAAATCAATTCGAGAGCGAACATTTTCCAAACTCTTTCCGTACGTGGCACATTATTCATCAATTTGAAAAAATCTTTCTCAAACGCATTCTTCGATACTTTCCTTTTTTCAGTATTGAAGTACATGAACGGAGCGAGCCACGAGCTTTGTTTAAATGACAGTACCCGATGAATCTTTTTTTAGCACTAGCCCCAATTCCACGTACAATTTTAGGTTTCTGTGGTGGAACACATATTTCTCCTTGCTGTAGAGAGTGGTGAGCTTTTCTACTTTAGCTGGTGTGTAGTTCAATTCCTCCATCAGATCCAAGCAGTATGGTGATAGCATTTCCTTTGTTACTTGCTGTCTCACTGGTGCCAGTGGGTAATCCGAGTGGAGATCGTGAAGTTCTGTCGGATATTCCAAATCTACCTCGAGAATGTACCCAGTCTCACTATCGTCTGCTACTTGTAATAAGTCAGTCTCTTCAATTTTACTTCTCTTCATCCACTTGAATTCAGAGTGGGGGAGCGATGACGGCATAGCGATGCCGTAGAGATTGGTACAGTCCAAATACATCAAGAAATTCGTAGGATTATTTTCGTTAAAGTCTGGTAGGAGGGGATTGTTGGCTTTTGAGTAGTGGTTAGGAATCATGGCTACACCACCACGAATCCCAGACTTTATGAACAGATGTTGATCGATGTCTGTCAGCAGTTCGAGTTGTACATCAGTCATCTTCATCATAGAATTCCATGCCAATCCCGGTGCATATTGCTTGAATCAATTTCATAGTATGTAAGACTTGTGGAACGAAAATTTTCGAAAACATCAGCTAGCAGCAATACATCCATTTTCAGGTAGAGATCGTGGTAGTCCCTCATTGTCGACATGTTGAAGGTGTTCCATACTCGTTGAGCGTGGCGTCCTCTTCACTGATGTGTGTTAGGGTCAAATCATTGAAGAATCGTTCACGAGGTAGTTGGGTTTCCTCAAATTTGGATGCGTCTGTCATGTATGAGTAGGAATAAACTCCTTTGCGAAGCAACAAATCCAAGTGATTTACTCCCATACACTGACGCAAAATTCTAAAGTTTTCGGAACCTACTTGCGCCAAGTTTTTCACCAACGCGTCCAACGACGTGCTGAGAAACTGTAGCGAGCCCAAAAAACGTAATGATTGAAGAATCACGGAGATGTAGCGCTCACTGGTGGTTGCGATGCAGGATAACTTTTCCTTTTTGAACTTGTCAAATCCTTGCATGAGATGGTGACAGTCGTACCCACGAAGATTGTGGAATAATATAGGAATGTGGTTGGGTATTTGGTAGTTTAAATTGCAAGCTTTGCGTGCTGCTCCTACGAATTTACCATCTAGATCATTATGATTGGCAACTCTGTCTGTGATTATGATTGGGGAAAACGGCCAAGCGTTTTTTTACAACTGCTTCTTCAAAATCCTCACCATCCCGATCAGTCATGTTGATTGGAATATTTGTTTGTATAACTGGTATCAGCTCAGCCGCCTGTTTCATGAGGCTATTCAAAACTTCGTCTACCACATTGGGTCCACTGTAGACAACGGGGAGAGACTCACCTTTGCTATCAATAATGACGTAACAAAATCCGCTAGGAATGCGGTTGGCAATATTATTTGTGTACGAACGTTGGGGGTGTTGGTGCTGGTGTGTATAGGAACGGTGAACGATTCGAAATCGCAGTATATGGTAAATGGCACTTTGTGGCAGTAGGTATAATTTTTGAAATAGAGCCACTTTTCTTCCTCAGTCGGTAATCTTGTTTTCTGTGCACCGTGAGGAGAGCACAACAGTTCGTGTTCCAGCGTGTTTAGACATTTTGAGTGTACACTGATGGCGTTAACTTCTAATGGCAAGTGCCCGTGTTAACTTCAGATTATGCTCGAACAAACAATGTTCATACTCTTCGTGTCGAAGCTCAATTTTTAATTGCTGATCGAGGCCGTCCTTGGCCACTTTCTTTTCGGATGAATTGTGGTCTAAAACCGAATAACGTTTCGCCCTTAGTCCTAAAAATCCTCGAACCGGATTAGAGTTCATTTCATCTTTAAATGTTGTTTTTGTTAGCTGTGTGATAGCAGATCTGTTTCTTTATTTCATGACTGTACCTAAACCCTCGACGAGGGTTATATCAGTCATAGAAGTTGCGGTTTCGCTAATATGCAAGAGGCCGGCCCCTGCAGCATCCACCGAACTCAGACCTGTGGAGGTACGGCAGGTATGTGGTCGTTAGCCAGTCTCACCGTAGAGAGCTGTTGCCCGTGTGTTACCGCGCGGAGGTGACCACCTGAGGAATCCCGTACCATCTGGGAGTAGTTCTTAATCTGGTTCCCTACCTGATCCTACTGTTTACTTGGGTGGCAAGTTTCAAAAGGACTGATCAACTATAACCACGTTTCTTAGCCATTACCTTCTTTGCGAACTTTGCAAAATGGTTATAGGCTTCCTTTGTAGCAGTCAAAGCTGCTAAGTTCGTTTGCCCTCTCAACAACCGTCGCTCACTGTTGTAGAAACTACAGTGGAGCAGCACATGGTTTCTTGTTTCCTCCGCACTGGAGGCACAAGACGTGCATAATGGAGAGTCTTTCAGAGAAAAGAAGTGGAGCCGCGCATTGAAGTCACCATGTCCCGTGAGGAACTGGCTCGTCCAGTGGTCTGGCTCAACCCATTTTCTAGAAAGACGTTCACGGATGTTGGGGAAGAACTCATACGTATCACGTCCCTTTGACGAGGATTCCCATCTCGCTTGCCATTTCTCTAGAGCCCATTCATCGATGGCGGCAAGTTTCTGTTCTGTGGTGAGATCCGCACGGAGTTCAGCCCAAAGCGGGAGAAGCTCCCGTTTCACTCTCCACTTGTCAATCATGCACTCAACAGCCAAATCAACTGGTAACTGACCAGTGATCACCTGGAGTGCTTCCGTTGATACAGTCTTGTAGGCCTTGGTGATCCACAGGAGCGCGGCTCTCTGGGATTGGGCCAATACTCTCTTTTGATTGACTGTTAGTTTGCTACCCCAGACAACAGGGCAGTAGCCAATCACACCTAAATAGATGGCCTTATACATGAGGATGGTGTCGTGGTAACACACACCCCAAGTGGCCTTAGTAATGGCACGCAGTGAGGCAAACCTTGCAATGGTAGTGCCTTTAAGGGACTGGAGGTGTTGGTTGAAACCCCACCTCTCACCTATATTCACTCCTAAATACTTGACGTGCTTTTCAAGAAGGAGCCTGTGGCCGCCAAAGCGTATTGTGGGTGGATTATTCACTTTCCCCTTCAAGAGGATTAGCTGGGTTTTTCCTCAGCCACCTGCATCTTCACGCGCTCCCACCATTGGTTGACAGTGCGGAGCACGTGGTGGTTTTTTCTTCAATTTGGCGGACTGACTCTGCAAAGATCAGCACAGTCAAGTCATCCACATAGGCGTACGGCTCGCAGTCAGTCTCCATGAGTTTCCTGAGAAGACCTTCGAAGAAGGCATTCCAGAGTGCTGGTCCTAGGACCGAGCCCTGTGGGCACCCCTTCTCAATCTTTCTCCGGACGGAGACATGCCTACTTTCGATCGTAGCAGTTCTGTCTGTCAGGTAACTTCTGACGAGCGAGTACAGGTTGCGGGGGATTCCCCTACCTTTGAGTTCATTAAGGAGCGCTGGCCACCAAAGGTTGTCAAACGCTCCTCTGATGTCAATCAGAACTGCTACGACGTACTTAGCCGGTGCCAGCAGGGAAACACGCCGAATCTCGACAATGACATCCTGCGTGGACCTTCCTTTGGTACACCCGTATTGCCTGCCTGTGAGGTTGCGGCCAAAGACTCCTTCGAGGGACTGCAACATCAAGATTTCTAGTGTTTTGCCTAATATGGAAAGAAGGCTGAGTGGTCTCCATGATCGCGGGTCTGACTGATTGCGGTCGCCTCCCTTTTGAAGAGTGACAACGCGCGCAGACTTCCACTGAGTGGGGAACTGTCCGACCTGCAGACAGTCATTAAATAAATTAAGGAGACCGCTGGAGATTGTCCGCTCAGCCTTCCTTAGCATATTGCTTTCTATTTTATCTGGCCCAGGAGATTTGTTGGGCTTTAAGGTCGCAAGAGCCCTGCCGAGGTCGCCTGTTGTCCACAATGGGATGTCGGGCTCGTTCGGAGGGTCCATGATCAGCTCCCTTGCTGCCCTCTGGGCTTCAGTGTCTCGAGCTAGTTGGTCATCTGGGAACGCCTTCTCAAGGAGGGTTTCCAGTGAACGTTCGATACTGCAGGCCCAGCCTGACTCATTTTGCATCGCAGCTAAGACCTGCTCTACATTTGCTTTTCCTATGGAGGACTTGTAGTGTCTGCCCCAGGGGTTCTCAGAGCTCTCCGCTTCCACAAAATTTCGCCAGCCTTGCCGTTTGGCTCGTTTGATGGCGCGGTGGAAGGCCTTCTTCTCTTGGATGAAGGCAGTTCGGAGTGTTGCTCTGGCATCAGGGTCACGAGTGTTTTGGTACATCCTTCTGGCTCTATTTGCACTTTGCTTGAGGGGATTAAGTTCCTCAGTCCACCATGGGACTTTGATCGCCCTGTGCTTCTGTTGGCCAAGTACAGAGAGCCCAGCAGAGTGCAGTGCTGTGGTAAATGTGTCCACTTTGCTGTCCACCTCTTCAGGTGTGGATGCTTGCACTATTAGGTCGGTGTCTGCGGCACGCAGTTCACCTTCCAGTACCCTAAAGAATTGCGGCCAGTCAGCATTTTTTGTGCGGAATCGCTTTTCACGCGTGTCTTTGCAGAGGATGTTATCATCCGTAATGGCAAAGTCAATAACCATGTGATCGCTCTGCGTTGCACCTGGTACGACTCGCCAACCCTTCAATTTGAGTAGCAGGGTGTGGGACACGGCTGTGACGTCTATACACGACCTTCCTCCCGGGCCATCATAGGTCGCCTCAGTCATGGGGTCGTTGGCAACAACCAAGTTGTACCTGGTGAGCAGCTCTATATACGCCTCGCCCGCCCCATCCAGGGTTGGGGATCCCCACAATGGTGATCTGGCATTTGCATCAGCACAGACTGCGCAGGGTCGTCCTGATAGGCCTGCTAGAGCCCGCTCGAGTGGTTCAAGGCTGTTGGCAACTGGTGCGCCAAATTGCCTGTAAAATGATATTACAACCAGCTCAAAGCCACCGGCTCGGATGAGCACAGCGGCCAAGTGCTGGCTGTTCAGGTGAGTGAGTGCGAGCATGTCAATGGACGGGTCGATGCAGGCTACTGCTGCCTTGGCTCCCGTTCTTGCTCCAGCCACCACTCGTGCCTGCGATCCGAGACCAAGAGTTTTGGATCCTATGTACGGTTCCTGTATGGCGAGGACACTGCAGCGTTTCTTGAGTGCATTTTGCAGCAACTCAGCCATAACTGGGCAACTCTTATTTGTGTTGTGCTGAAGGATTCGAACTGTTTTTGACCTATTCATAATCCACTCGTGACTCCTGGAGGGCAATCGCTCGCTGACGAATGGTACAGCGTGCGTCTCGTGTAGAGTGTGCGACCTGTTGGATTTTGCGTTCGACGCAATTGGCACACTTGAGGAGCATCACGCTTGCATTCCTTACTCAGATGTGGCAAGGCGCACCAGGCGCACACAACAGGTCTTGTACAGGCCACTGCCAGGTGGCCATAGCGCTGGCATTTGTAGCACTGAGTGGGGGCTTGGTACTTTCGTATGGCGCACCGCTGCCAGGCTATTTGGAGGTGCCTTGCCCTCTAGTTTTTTGTACAGGCCGGGTGATACCTCAATCACCCAATCCTTCTGTCTGCCACGCTTTTTGGTGAAGAGAGGCCTGACATCCTGCGGCTGCAAGCCTAACGCAGGGTTGTGCTCAACAACTTGTTGGGCCAAGTCCTCTTTTGAAGGTCGGTCCGCACGTCGCACAGCAGCAGGCGTGGGAAACGACCCAGGGGGGCTGACGCTTGGAGCTTCAACTCCTTTTTTGTGGAAATGTGGCTCGTGAGCGCCTTGGCCATTTCTGGCGTTTCCGTCACAATGACGGCGCCACCTCCTACTGCGGTGCGGATGTTCAGCACTCGGACACTCAGAGCTTGGAGGTCCGTAGCAGGGACACCCGCGCATAAGCGCTTCCATTGCGTCAGGGTTGGAGGGACCAGCCTCTCCTTCCTCACATGTCCGCCTAACCACTACCACGTTTTGTCGTGGGTTTTTAGGGGAGTTTGGCAAGCGGTGGAGGCTTTTTATTTTGGTTTTTATTTTTATTTTTGCCCTTGTTTTTGGGCGGAGGCATAGGCGGGCGCTGCCCTCGGCCTGCACTTCCTGCTTAGTTGGGGCCTGTTTCTGCTTCCCTCTGCGCTTCCTGGCCCTGGCAGGCTGCCATTCCGCCTCAGCTCCATGAGGGGAGGAAGGCGCAGTAGCGGCTACTGCCGCATATGAGGGGCCTGGGGTACTACCCTGGCTCGTTGTTGCTCCTCGAGTTTGGGGGGCTGGTGGCACTGGCTGCTGGGCAATTGCCCTACGCAGCTCTTCCCTCACGACAGCCGCCACAGTTTCCCGCAGGGGAGTGGCAGGGGGCGATGTCGTTGGGGGCATTAGCTTTATAGCCAGCTTCGAAATTTCGAAGAGGCAACTAGTTACGAGGTCCCGCATAGGTCCTGTCGCGTTGGCCCTCATCCGTGCCAGCTGGCCGTGGATGATTTGGACGTATGCGCAAATTTGCTCCATGTCCGACAGTTTAGGGTCCACGCTGTGTCGTGTGCTTGTAGTAGCCAGGTTGCCCGGGCTACTAGGGGAGAAGGGGAGATGAACGCGGTTTGCCCGGTTCTTTCCGCCCTTGTTTGTTTGGACGACGAGTAGGTTGCTCATCGTCCGAAGAGGGAGGGGTCGAGCTTGGCGAGCCCGAGGAAGAGGCGCAGGTGGCGTTTTTATTACCTGCTGAAGTTTTAGTTGACTTTGTCATGTTTTTACTTATTTGGGGGTGATTAAAGAAGCGGACTGGTGTAGTGTATCCTTGTGAGTTCATTTGTTGTGTGTGTTCGTGGTATGAGCGAGAGGTGCTCGAGGCAGTGTCCTGGAAGCTCCCCTCAGGCATATTGATTCTAGCCCCTTTCGCTGGTCCGTTGAGGGTCAAAGGAGGCCCCCACATGCGCCGCAGCTGCCAGTCCGGCCACCCACCGGGACTAAGACGCATGAGGGATTTTTCGGCTGCTGCTCAGAGTCAGCCCTCGGCCACTAGTGATGTGGTGAGCGGGACACACGCTATCAGCCGCCCCAGGAACGCTCAAACCTGGTTTTCCCCCTCCTCATTCCGAAGGCCGCACCTATATAGGGGATCGCTCAAAGGTGTTAGTGAGCTACTTCCAGGACTGTCTTTCGCTCATTATGAGTGTTTCAAGTGAGTGTGTTCTGCCACGCAAGCCGTTGCAGTGTATTTAGTATCTGGAATATGTTGTGTATGTCAGTGTCGTGAGCTTTAAGCCCCTTTAAGGCCGGTTTTAACGACCACGCAGAGGATACGGCAGGAGAATTCTGTACCCCTTCCTGCGCGGGGTGTGTTCTGCGATCCCAGCTAAAGGTAGGGGGTTCCCAGTGTGTCATGTATGTGAATGAAGTGATAGCATAGTAGTCATGGTCTGGAGGATAGTCTGACGTGTGGATCAATACGTCGTCTAAATAAACTTGCACATCATTCTGTGCAATAAAATCGTGTAACAGCTGTTGCATCACTCGCTGGAAAGTTGCCGGCACATTGGTAGCCCCAACGGCATCACTGAAAATTCCCACAAACCATTCCGCTAACTAAATTGCCCTTATTTCTTGTTGTCATGCTGTACTGAGGTAGTTTGGAGATGCTTTTAAAGAGTTGCTGATTCAGGGAAAATTACGGCAATTGCGCCAGAGCTCCGATTCATAATCCTCGACTTACGTCGAGAATTATGAACAAATGTGTTAACCACTAGACCACGATCGACCGGTGCCTTTAATAGGAGTCACTCAGTACATCTCCCCCCTCATTTTTAGCCGCTGCTCCTCGAGCGGACTCTTTTAAGGAAAGAGTTTATGAGAGTTGAGCGAATCCCCGGAAAATCCAATCTTTGATTCGAGAAACGAGGGGGCCCTGCGTGTTTGTAAGAGCCAGGCTCAATTTACACTTCTTCCTTACACTACATGACACACTCTGAACTCCCTAGCTGGGATCTCACAACACACCCCAGCAGGAAGGGGGACAGAATTCTCCTGTTGTACTCTCTGTTTGGCCGTAAAAGCCAGCCTCAAAGGGGCTTGAAGGACACGACACTGAAATACGCAACATATTCCAGATACAAACAACACTGCAACGGCTTACGTGGCAGAAAACGTTGACTCAAAACACCCATAGTGAGCAGAAGACAGTCCTGGAAGTAGCTCACTAACACCTACGAGCGATTCCCTATATCAGTGCGACCTTCGGAATGAGGAGGGGTTTGAGTATTCTGAGGGTATCCAGCTCACCACATCACCAGTGTGTGAGCAGTGACTCCAAGCAGCAGCCGAAATATCCTCATGCCTCTCAGTCTTCGTAGGTGGGCCAGCTGCGGCGCAAGTGGGGGCCTTCCCTTGATCCACAACGGACCAGCAAAAGGGGCTAGAATCAATATGCCTGAGGGGGAGCTTCCAGGACAGTGCTTCGAGCACCTCTCGCCCATATTTTCCTAAATGGCGTTTTTTGGGCTCGCTAGCCCTGTATTCTGAATTAGGCGGCAAAGAGTATCTATGGATGGACAGGCACTTGCTGAACACAATCATAACTGCTTCGAAAAATGGTACATACTAGCGATATTCGCTTCTCATTGAAACTTGCTTCCGCCAACTACAGGGTTCTTAAAGACCAGATCAAACTGAATAACAAGGTTAATTACGCCTCCTTTTTAAGTGTATGTTAATACCCCTTAATAACTGGGGATTTAAAAATTTCTTTAAACTTCGATAGTGAAAGTGATGAGTCCCAGAGCTGTCAGCTGCGTATCCGCTCAAAATTCAGTAGAGGAAGCAGGTGTTGTGGGCCTAATACTCACTTATTAAGAGGATACTTACAGCTATTTTTAAGAGCGTATTCTTCACAGAACTCCATTTGTCGGTTCTTCGGTCGACAACCAATGCGAAACCCATATCTGCCTCCTGCATCCTACAACCAGAGTGAAGTACAATTTACATTAATTTATTTTATCGATATGTCGAGATGTAACAGGCATTTATTCCTAGTCCCACATATAAACTGGATGATATAGAGGTGGCGGTGGGGAGTAGACCCCATGCTTCTTCCATACTGTGGACTAATACGACTGCTGAATGGTACAAGCCGGTGCTTCCTGTACGTGCAACAAACGTGCCCTCAGCTAGGCAGGGGTGGGACCCTGGGGGCTCAGCAGCACGTTGTCCAGGGGGGGGGGGGATCACCTGTATTGCTTTTGTTGATACAGTCGTACAGGCCTTGGTGATCCATAGAAGGGATTGGGCCAATACTCAATTTTCACTGACTGTTAGTGTGCTATCCTAGACAGCAGGGCAGTAGCCAATCACGCCAAGATATATAGCCTTATACATGAGGATAGTGTCATGGCAACACACACCCCTAGTGGCTTAGTAATTGCACGCATTGAGGCAAACCTTGCAATGGTAGTGCCTTTAAGGGACTGGAGGTGCTGCTTGAAGCCCCACCTCTCATCTATATTCACTCGTACATACTTGACGTGCGTTTCAAGAAAGAGCCTGTGGCTGTTTAAGCGTATTGAGGGTGGATTATTCATTTTTCCTTTCAAGAGGATTAGCTGGTTTTAGTTCCTCGGCCACCTGCACCTTGACATGCTCGCACCGTTGGGTAGCAGTGCGGCGCACGTGGTGGGTTTTTTCTTCGATTTGACGAACTGACTCTGCAAAGATCAGCACAGTCAAGTCATCCACATAGGCGTATGGCTCGCAGTCAGTCTTCGTGAGCCTCCTGCGATGGCCTTCTATGAAGGCATTCCAGAGTGCTGGTCCAAGGGCCGAGCTCTGTGGGCACCCCTTCTCAATCTTTCTCTGGACAGAGACATGCTTGCATTCAATCGTAGCAGTTCTGTCTGTCAGGTACCTACAGACGAACAAGTACAGGTTGCGTGGGATTCCCCTACCTTTAAGCTCATTAAGGAGCGCTGGCCACTAAAGATTGTCAAATGCTCCCCTGATGTCAATCAGAACTGCTACGACGTGCTTAGCCAGTGTGAGCAGAGAAACATGCTGAATTTCTACAATGACATCCTGCGTGAACCTTTTTTCGTACACCCCTATTGCCTGCTTATTATGCTTGTTGTCCACAATGGGATGTTGGGCTCGTTCGAAGGGTCCATCATCAGCTCCCTCGCTGCCCTCTGGGCTTCAGTATCTCAAACTACTTGGTCATCAGGGAACGCCTTCTCAAGGAGGGTTTCCAGTGAAATTTCGATGCTGCAGGCCCAGCCTGGATCATTTTGCATCACAGCTAAGACCTGCTCTATGTTTGCTTTTCCTATGGAGTTCTTGTAATGTTCTGCCTCAGGGGTTCTCAGAGCTCTTCGCTTCCACAAAATTTCGCCAGCCTTGCTGTTTGGCTCGTTTGATGGCGCGGTGAAAGGTCTTCTTCTCTTGAATGAAGGTGGTATGGACTGTCGCTCTGGTATCAGGATCACGAGTGTGTTGGTACATCCTTCTGGCTCTATTTACACATTGCTTGAGGGGATTAAGTTCCTCAGTCCACCATGGGACTTTGATCGCCCTGTGCTTCTGTTGCCCAAGTACAGAGAGCCCAGCAGAGTGCAGTGCTGTGGTAAATATGTCCACTTTGCTGTCCACCTCTTCCGTTGTGGCAGCTTGCACTATTAGATCGGTGTCTGTGGCACGCAGTTCACCTTCCAGTACCCTACAGAATTGTGGCCAATCAGCATTTTATGTGCAGAATCGCTTTTCATGCGTGTCTTTGCAGAGGATATTGTCATCTGCGATGGCAAAGTCAATAACCATGAGATCGCTCTGTGTTGCACCTGGTACATCTCATCAACCGTGCAATTTGAGTAGCAGGGTGTGAGACATGGCTGTGACGTATATGCATGACCTTCCTCCCGGCCCATCATAGGTCGCCTCAGTCATGGGGTCGTTGGCAACAACCAAGTTGTACTTGGTGAGCAACTCTATGTACGCTTCTCCCGCCCCATCTAGGTTCGGGGATCCCGTCAATGGTGGTCTGGTGTTTACTTCACCACAGACTATGAAGGTTTGTCTTGATAGTCCTGCTAGAGCCAGCTCAAGTGGTTGATGGCTGTTGGCAACTGGTGTGATATTAAAACCAGCTCAAAGCCACCAGCTGGGTTGTGCACAGTGGCCAAGTGCTGGCTGTTCAGGTGGGTGAGTGCGAGCATGTCAATGGACGGGTCAATGCAGGCCACTCCCGTTTTTACTCGCGCCTGCAATCCCAGACGAAGAGTTTTGGAGTGTTTTTTGCAGCGTTTCTTGAGTGCACTTTGCAGCAACTCAAGACCGGGGAACTCTTATCTGCGTTGTGCTGTAGGATTCGAACTGTTTTTAGCTTATTCTTAATCGACTCGTGACTCCTGGAGTGCAGTTGCTCGCTGACGAATGGTACAGAGTGCGAGACCTGTTGTAATTTGCGTTCGACGCAATTGGCACACTTAAGGGTAGCCTCACGCTTGCAGTCCTTGCTCAGTTTGGCATGGAGCACGAGGCGCACACCACAGTTCTCGTGCAGGCTACTGCCAGGTGGCCATAACGCTGGCATTTGTAGCACTGTATGGGGACTTGGTACTTGCTGGTTGTCACTGACGGGATAACACGCGTGCCTTAGGGTCTCTCCTCAACACCAGCGCTGGGTCACACACGCTAGGCAATAGGCCAGGTTGGGGTAACTGGCCCATACATCAACAAATGGGAGCCTGTGCATATGTTTATCCTGTTCTTTCTACCTGTCTTTTAGTCATATACTATTTATTATATATGTGGACAAATAACTATGAAGTTATCTACTTTGGGCTTACCAGAAATTGGTCGTCTTGCGGTTGACCCTACTTTGAAAGTCGGTGGTACTTCCGCTTTTGACCACTGTAGTAAATTTTGACTCGGGTGCTACACGGACGCCTCAGATAAGCGGCGCCATTATTCGATGATTAAATTGAAGTGAAAAAAGTGGTACAGGGAGTTCCGTGGCCCAATAAACGTTTTCATTGCGAGTTTAGTATTTTCTCGGCTGTTCTTCACATATATTTAAATGTTGGCGTCACTGTGATTGATGACGTTGACGTATGATGCAATAAAAAGTTCAGTTATGTTCTCATCTGGTAATGGCTACCCACGTTATTTTCTTCTTATCCTCAAATACTTGGTAAGAGGACCAACAGTTGGGGAACTACCTACATTTGATTTCGGAGACAAATGGTCGATGTTTGTGGAGCGTTCAGATCAATACTTCACCGGAAACTATGTTGAGGGAGAACGAAGAGTATGTCTACTTCTCACAGCAATCAGCCCAGCGGTACACGAAGTTTTGCAAGAGCTGACCCATCCAGACTTACCGAAAACAAAAGGTTTTGACCAGCTTTCTGAGTTGCTGTCGAGTCAGTACTCGCCCAAAGTCTCAGTGTGGAGAAACAGAATCACCTTTGACAGTTTGCGTCAAGACCAGGGCGAAAGTATAACCTATTGGTACTTGAGAATTAAGAAACACTCAATGGATAGCGAATTCGGAGCACTACTTGACGAATTTATGAAGCAAAGGTTTGTTAGGTACTGAACTCCGGAGGGTTCTATATTGGACAGAATCTGTGAAGAAGACTCAGTAAAAACTCTGAAGCAAGTGGTCACTATTGCTATCAAGGAAAAATCGTCTACCCAGGGGCAAGGAGCTCCCCGCAACGTTATACGGGCGAACAAACAGAAAACGGCCAGCCGAGGACCACCTACGAAAAGTCGAGTGACGGAACGTCAAAAGCCCCGAGCAGGTGCCGAGAGTTCTGAGAATTCACGTCCAACTTCAGCGAAAGGTGCCTCAAAGCATGTTTTCTGTTTTGCTTGCAACAAGTCTGCCCATAACTTTCGCTTATGTATGTACAAGACTTACCGGTGTAAACTATGTAAGCAAATAGGTCATGTAGCGGCAGCATGTAAGCAAATCGATAAGTACTTTAACATACATGGTTCTTCTGATGAACTTGATCTTGATCAAATTGGTTTCTTCAATTTTCGACAAATTTCATACTACAGTCGACCCTTATACGATTACGTTATTAGTGAATAACATTCCTATACATTTTAAATTGATATTGAATCGGTTCTATCGATTTTATCAGAAAATGTTTATAGACAGAATTTTTGTCAAGTCGATATTAAATCCACTGCTACAAAATTACGTAGCTATGATGGGCAAGATTCAGTTGACAATTAAATTTGAAAATGTATCACATGTATGTAATTTTGTAAGCCGTTTCTTGGAGAGATTTAATTTATAATTTAACTCTTTTTTTTTTTTCTTTTTTTGAAAGGAGGGAAAAATGGTGTCCTCACAGTGAAGAACGGGGAGTCCACATTCCTGTAGCCAGTGGTCCAGCTGGTCCCCCTTCTACCTTTATCCTCACCGGCCTTTCCACTCCTAATCATGATGAAATCGAGTTTATGTAGCAAAGTAAAGACATAAAATGTCAAAACGGAAAAGGGTGGGTACAGCTTTCGTACAAGTACGCAACCACTAGGAACATTTTATGTCTTTTATTTTTGTTTTTATGCAATGATAACTACGTTTGGTTGTGCTCGTTGATGGTTTCGATATAATGGCCGCGTCAATTGCAATTGACATCATCACTTAGTCACTGAGGTTATTAAAAGTGTGATGTTACCAAGCGTTACATTTTGTAACAGACGTTACCAAGCGTTACACTTTTCCACTTTATGCACCTAACCACACACAATATATTTCGTGACGCTTCTCCGTTACATATCCCACGTTACATCTCACACGATACATATCCCGCGTAACCACTCCCACGTTACATTTTCGAGTGTATGTAACTCTTGGTAACATCACACGTTTTAATAACCTCAGTGACCAAGTGATCATGTCAATTGCGATTCACGCGGCCATTATATCGAAACCATCAACGAGCACAATCAAACAAAAATAAAAGACATAAAATGATCCTAGTGGATGCGTCCTTGTACGAAAGCTGTACCCACCGTTTGTGTTTTTCAATTTCATTTAGCCAAGTGAAACCACACTGGTTGTTTTTAACCATTTTATGTCCATAACAACCATGGGCTTCGTCTCAAATGCATACAACCAACTTCGAGTTGATGAGGAAACTTCAAAAATTTTAGTTTGGCGTACGCCCAAGGGTATTTATAGGGAAACACCGGTATTTCGCACGAAACCGGCGTGCAAAATTTGTCAACTAGAAGTTGGAAAGACATTAAAGGGAGTGAAGGTACAACAAACATGTTGGAAGACATAATCGTTTCAGGCAAAACGCTAGCTGATCACAATGCTAATTTAGTAAAGGTTTTGACTAGATTACGAGAAGCAGGTTTTAGATTAAATTTGAAGAAGTGTGAATTCGCACAATCGGAGATCAAATACTTGGGTCACTCTATTGATAGAGGGTGTAAATAAAGACAAGGAGAAGGTGAGAGCTATTAGCGAGGCTCCCCCTCCAGAAATTGTAACAGGAGTAAGGGCATTTGTAGGAATGATAGTGTACCTGGGCAAACCAATCCCTTCCATTCAGCGGAGGCTCGTCCGGGCCATTTGTGCTGACTGGGCACTTCAAATGCCCCGATTCGCTCGTGACTTCGCTGCCGCCAGTTGAAACCGAGTGGTTCCCTCGTCACTGTGTCGCCCGTGCTCGGGTTCGCTCCCACCCAGTTCCCTGTTTGTGGTGGTAAAACATCTCCGAAAGTAATTCGCGAATAAAACTCGTTGTTCGAATAGCAGTCGGTTTCTATCGTACTACTTCCTGACTCACCTAGTGTGATACCGCTTTCAATATTCATCCACCCCGTAACGGTAGCCTAGCATGGTCGGTTCATACCACAATTAGCTACTATTTTGAAACCTATATACAGATTACTCCAAAAAGGAACAAAATTTAATTTTGGTGAGATTTGTGTGAATGCATTCAATAAAGCTAAGAAAGCTATTTCATCTGAACTGTCCCTAGTCCATTTTAATCCGGACTTACCTGACATAGTAGATAGTGATGCATCAGATTATGGAGTACGAGCTATCTCGTTACATAAATTTCCAAATGGTGAAGAAGAAAAGTCAAGTTGTTTTGCCTCAAGAGAAGTGAATAACGTAGAAGCTACATATGCAGTCCTCCACAAGGAAGCACTAGCGATTTACTTTGGAGCTGGCCGTTTTCAATTAGCACGGATCATAAGCCCCTTTTAGGGTTGCTTGGCGAAAAACAAGAAATCCCGCTAATGGCTGGCTGCAGGTAGACTGCAACGTTGGGCCATCTTTTTATAAAATTTCGACCACAAGCATGAATTTGTAAAGGGAGAAAAGCATAGGGCAGATGTGCTATCTAGATTGCCCGTCGGAGATTCTTTAAAGTTTGAAAATGAGGACCGAACCTACCTAAATTTTGTTGAAGAATTTATACCCGTCACCTACCAACAAATTAAGTTGGAAACCAGTAAGAATGAAAACCTCAACAAAATATATAGTTATATTAGGGAAGGTTGCCCTGAGAAAGTAGAAAATGAATGAATTGAAACCATTCTTCAATAGGAAGTCTGAACTTAGGATTGAAGGAGGTATTATTTTGTGGGAATACCGAGTACTAATTCCCCCAAAACACCAGGCGCACATACTGGAAGAACTCCATGGTTCACATTTAGGCATTTTCAAGATGAAGGCAATGTCCTGGTCTTATTTTTGGTAGCCTAACTTAGACCAGGATATTACAAATATAGTCAAAACTGTGAAAGATGTCTCCAGTTTAGACCGGAGTCCCCTTAAGTATTGGTTGGTTTTGGTACACCAAAAAACCTTTCAAAAGGGCCAGTATTTAAAAATAAAATGTTATTGATAATAGTTGATACTTAAACGAAATGGCCAGAAGTATTCCAAGTCCCAAAGGCTGATACTTACCAAACTCTAGCTAAATTAAAGGAAGTGTTGGCTAGATTTGAACTGCCTACAACAATTGTTACGGACAACGATTCAACTTTTGTGTCAGAATCATTTGAAGAGTTTTATACAAATAATGGCATAACCCATCTTACTTCCCCACCGTATCATCCAACAAGTAAAGGTGCGGCAGAGAATTTTGTCAAGACATTAAAAAATTCACGGTGAAAAATGCTAAAGGACTCAAATCTTTCAACCCTAGCAACTAGGCTACAAAAGTTTCTGTTCATGCATAGAAATGTGCCCCATTTCATTACTAATATTTATTTCTCCAGCTGAGCTCATGTTCAATCGTAAAATTTCAATGAGATATGCTCAATTGAGGAAACCAAAATCTAAGGACCTACAGCGCAACAATAGACAATTACATACTCACAAAACAAAGTGTTCTATTTGAACGAACGAGTTTACGTTCGGGAATACAAACATCCTAATAAACGGGGATGGGTACCCGCGAAAATATTAGAATCCATCGGTAGTTCTATTTATCTTTGTGAAACGGAGGACGGAAGGATATTTAAAAGGCATACGGATCAAATTTTGCCGTTGGGGCAGTTCTTTCAAACGAAAAACATGGACGACAATCCCAACAACAAAAATACGGTCATTAATAGTGAGAATTGCAATTTTCCGTCACCCCTCGTCTCGCAAACACCTGTTTCGGAGGACGGAATTCCACAAAGGGGGAAATCAGCTACCTGATAACACACGAAAACACCCAGGAAGTCCCGCAGTTCAACTATTAAGCCAAACGAGTCACCCAATAATAAAGAGAATCCAGGAAATAGTTCCGAGAATTCACAATCGGAAATACCTCCTCAGGAAAGCCCCGAAAGACCACGTAGCATTGCAGTTGATAGGCCAAGGATGTGCCGTAAAATACGCCTTTGGAGCAGCGGCAATTCGGTGGGTGAACGTCCGCTGAACCGGATCGTCGCTACCGACGCGCTGCAACGCTTCCGATGCGCTGCTACGGAGAAAGTGGCAAGTTGTGTAGGGTTTCCAGAAAATCAGGTCCCTGTGCCGCGAACACGTCGTCAGCCTCTCGTCCCTTTTATTATTACCGTTGATACCTCGTACTCCCTTTTTCTCCCGTTACGGAAAGTCCCGATCTCCCGCGACGTCTCCCGTCTTCCGACTTCTCATTTACCAAATTTCAGGCCGTTCGAACGAAGAGAGAAGACAACGCTCCTGAAGTTGGTCATTTATTTTTGTTTATTTAGTTTCGGCATGCCATAGGCAGGTATAGAAGGACAATTATTATTTTAGAATTATTTTAAGCTGAAAGGTCATTTATTATTTATTTTCCCAAATTAAATTTTATTTTTCCTTTAGTCGTTCCCGTTGATTTCTTTAAGTTTACCCCTTTTATTATTTTATTTCGAGTGGGATCCGACCCCTACAGTTATTTCCTTTCTGTTAATGAAATTTTCGTTTATTTTCGTCACAAGGAGAGATACAAAACCTCCGACAAACTAACATATTAGTGAGATGGAATTAGGAGGTGAGTAACTGATAAATGAGAATTATATTAAATTTATTTGAAACGAAAAGGCCAACCTGTACAAACAATTAATTCAAAAGTAGTAGAACACTCGTTAATTTTCACTCCCGATTCATTTGAGTTCGGGACGATGTTGATTGAGAATTTATATATCTAGTAAGCACTTTCATTTGCAATACACCATTAAATTTAAATGAATACCCAAGTAACCACACTCAGGTATCACATTAAATTTGCTAAGCGCATCATAAAATATTATTTATGAACATCGTGTGTCTTCAAGGAAAATGGTCCTACAGGCAATGAAGTTTCGCCCGTACAGCTCTACTCGTCACTAAGCCCCCAGCACGTCAGGGACGGGCACCTACTACATAATTTTTTTAACGTTTCCTATTCTCGTTAACAATAATATGTATGTAAACTTTTGTTTCGCTATACGGCCATGCGATTTTTTTTGTGAATGTGTACATGTTCTGTTTCAGATATCTACACAGCTGTACAACAACCACTAAGCCCTCCGTCTCTTCTTCCTTCTCCTACAGGGCAATCGAACTTTCGAGGGCGAAAGTTTCATAGGGGGGAGGGAAGGCAGTAGTCATGCGTTTGAGACCGCATGCTGCATGTTAAACATAAAGGGTTCTAATTGTGATATATGCTTTGCTCATTTTTGGGTTGATGTCTAATACTAAGTGCATTTACAGGGAGATAACTGTGGACAATTGGCTCCAGGAAAGCCATTCAGCTTGGGGTTTGGAGCTAAGAGGTAGTACCAAGGAAATTAGAGTATGAAGGCACCATGAGTATTTGTGGAACAGGCCAGGTAACGAATATATTGTTTGCATGCCATCGAAAACTGGTTTCAGGTTATCGCCTTCAGTAGGAACGCCTGTCTGTTCTTTCCGCTTTACTCATGTTTTTAGTCTTAAGTTCCTTCCCTCTACTCTATCTGTTTCCCTCAAGCTTGTTGGTACGAGTACTACTCTTCTGTCAATTTCTCTCTGCATTTACTCTAGTCATGACCTACCCACTAGTGTAAAACATCACCTTTTTATAAATTAGTAGGGGGGTACCTTGGGTCCTTGGGCGTCTATTCCCGCTACCGTCCATTACCATTACTGCCGCTTCTCCGTCCGATACGGACAACTACCTCCCCCCGCACCTCCCGATGCTCACCTCCAACTAAACGCACCACAGCCTGCCCTTCCCATGCACGCTAGCCTCCTGCTAAACAAACCACAATCCTGGCACAGCGCTCCATGGCCTACATTTCTCCACAGATGCCAACCTGCGCCCGACCGTCCATGGCCCATCGCCCTGGGACCCCTCTATGAATGCTGGATTACTGCCGCCTAACTAGGCCCTAAACCGTCGTTGAAGCCCAGCGCCTTATGCTCCAGAAAATTCCAGCCACTCAGAACCCGACTGCTCCGTGTCCAGCAACCACAAGCGTACCTTCCCACCAGCCTGCGCCACCCCCGACGTGCCTCCTCGTGACTGGTTTAAGAAGAGATGATGAGGACCTTCCTTGGGAAAACGCCTAGCCATCCCCATGGCCACACGATCATGATCTTCCCACAAGGGGGTGATGTTACAGGCACGATCAGATTAAGCCGTGACCTGGACCATGGTGCCGCACCTACCGGGCAGAGCCGTTCTTTTAAAAGTAGTGCCGATTCAACTTGAAAAGAGAGGACGAAGTTGGCGGAAGGACCAGGAGGGGGTGGGGGGGAGTCGGGATTGAGAGGTTAGGAATCCCACGATCGTGACTCATGACGAGACGATCGGTTTCATTTTTCCTCCGGACGCCTACCTCATCACTTCCCTCTTCCGTCTATCCTTCGACTGTGAGCTATTCAACCTATATTTGAGGGACGGACCAGATTATACGGATATTACCAGTAAGGAAGCATTTTTGATTGATTGAGAGGCGCCCGAAGTATTAACCTATAACATCACTATGCTACGTATCTTCATATGAGATCTGGTTTATATTGATTTTTGATTTATTATCTAGTTCAACATTATATGGATGAAGTACAACAGTGTATTTCCCAATAAGCCACAATACCAACATTCTTCATTTATAAATCGTCTTGCCATGTGAGCGTGTTGTTAGAGCACAATGAACAGTCTGAACCATAACCCCAAAGTTACACATCAAAAATGAAACAAATCATAACTACAACAATCAGATTAAGTACTTACGAAGGCACAGATGTGAGGTACATCATTAGTTTTTGGTAGTCCGAATCGCACAAGTAAGCAAAGTTTGATTGGTCAGGTAGTGAAATGATGGGGTAACCTTCTCTAGTTTTTCCTCCTGAAAATTAAATATATGTTAAATGACTTTATGAACTAAAAATGGTCCATGAATAACCTAACAGAGAATTAAAAGGAGATGATCTGTTGAGCTTCTTCGTGTGGTCGCATCTGGGTCATTCCATGGAAAAGGGTGTGGCAGTTAACTTGTACCCTGGAGTTTAGGGTGGCAGCTAACCCTGTTTTGTCACTGCTCCATTGGCATCGAAAAGCAAATACGTTTATAAAAGCCGTTAATAGAAGTTTCTCTTTATTCTTGGATAATCTATCAGAAGAAAGACTACTATAAATTCATCACTATCAATTGCAAGGATGAAGTTACACAATCACCGCTACACAAAGATCTGTGGAAGGTGCAACCGGTAGTTATTTTAATGCATCGCATTAGTTATTTTTTTTATTTATCATGCAACTGCCTTTAGCAAAACATGGTAAAAGCGTGAATCTTGCCAGCATGGGACATACTGTTGTCATGTACGGTGCACCAAGCTTTTTCATACGTTCTCTGAAAAGGCAATTATTTTGATTTATTATTCATTCTAAATTACACACCTATGTTTTTGATCAGGAATATTTTTAGTTATATTATTTTTTGCCCGCGTCGTAATTTGCCTTAACGTGATCTAAAAAATCCGTTCGTACGCACAAAAATTCCATTTGGTATACAATTGTGTCCGCCTGCTTGGCGATCCGATCAAACAAAACTCATAGTCGATATGGGCAAACAATGGTATAAAGTTAGGCAAAAACGAAATTTTAGCATTTTTTGTTGCAACTGCGTTGTGTTTGGTGTCGTTTCTTTGGTATTTTTCGATGCAGAGTCAAATATAAAGGGTTTCAGAGGCGTAGGACCGCGGCTAGATGGATTGGATGGTGTACGACTGCAACAGGTGCAGTAATATCCCAGTAAATACAGAGAGGCAAATTCTACTACTTGGCGTAACTCACGGGTCAATACAACGAAAGTTGTCATTTCTCCTGACCTGCGCTAATTTCCCGCCCTCTCTCTGATGACCGGTCGGCTAACACAAAGAGTATATTCTTCTCAAGTCGACGGCCCATGCCAGTTAAACAATCTCTAAAACGGCATGTACAGGCTGCTTCAATTCTACCCATGTGCAGACACATAAGTAGCCTACTGCGAAAAATTCGTGTAAAGAATAGTGGGGAAATTCAGTAAAAATGAGTTAAAAGTACTTGCAAGCGAAAATAATACCTTTTTCCAGAGGTTTCCAACGATTTGAACTCAATTCTCTCGTTTTAGACAGGCTTTAAACAATTTTATAATATCTTTTCACCATTTTCCAACTCTTTATACTTCATTTCTACAACTCAATTCACAAACACGAATTCTCAGCTACTTAACAATTCTTACTGTCTACGTTTCGAAATCGCAATTTAATGGTAATCGTAATGGAAGTTACAAGTTGGGGTTTCTTCAGGTCTTCACGTTTTGAAGCTTACTGAATCCAAGAAAACTATTTTCCGCGCATGATCTATATGTATGTACGAGTTTGTCCGTAGTTCAATTTGCGTGACAACGGCTTAGCCGATCAACCTTACGGAGTACTAAAGTTAACGTACCTGTTAGGTGAGTCCGTCTCCTCTGGCTTGTGAGTTACTGTGGGCAAGCGCTTTCGATGTAAAGACATCATCGTCTGGCCGTTTAGTCAGTACTGGAGTCAGTCAGTTGGTCGTGGTCTTTATATACAGAGAGAAAGGTGAAGGGAGTGATGGAGCGTTGGGGAAGGGGCGGGGAGAGGTCTTGTTGGTCAGTCTTGTTAGTAGTACCTTAGCCGGACTGGCTGTGTTAGGTATTAAAGAAATTGGGTTGTGTCCGCCAGTAGGCAAATACTAAAGTTAACGTACCTGTTAGGTGAGTCCGTCTCCTCTGGCTTGTGAGTTACTGTGGGCAAGCGCTTTCGATGTAAAGACATCATCGTCTGGCCGTTTAGTCAGTACTGGAGTCAGTCAGTTGGTCGTTGGTCGGCCAGACGATGATGTCTTTACATCGAAAGCGCTTGCCCACAGTAACTCACAAGCCAGAGGAGACGGACTCACCTAACAGGTACGTTAACTTTAGTATTTGCCTACTGGCGGACACAACCCAATTTCTTTAATACCTAACACAGCCAGTCCGGCTAAGGTACTACTAACAAGACTGACCAACAAGACCTCTCCCCGCCCCTTCCCCAACGCTCCATCACTCCCTTCACCTTTCTCTCTGTATATAAAGACCACGACCAACTGACTGACTCCAGTACTGACTAAACGGCCAGACGATGATGTCTTTACATCGAAAGCGCTTGCCCACAGTAACTCACAAGCCAGAGGAGACGGACTCACCTAACAGGTACGTTAACTTTAGTATTTGCCTACTGGCGGACACAACCCAATTTCTTTAATACCTAACACAGCCAGTCCGGCTAAGGTACTACTAACAAGACTGACCAACAAGACCTCTCCCCGCCCCTTCCCCAACGCTCCATCACTCCCTTCACCTTTCTCTCTGTATATAAAGACCACGACCAACTGACTGACTCCAGTACTGACTAAACGGCCAGACGATGATGTCTTTACATCGAAAGCGCTTGCCCACAGTAACTCACAAGCCAGAGGAGACGGACTCACCTAACAGGTACGTTAACTTTAGTATTTGCCTACTGGCGGACACAACCCAATTTCTTTAATTACGGAGTACTCTTAACTAGCTAGTACCTAAATTTTGTTTGTAGAAATGCTTTTCACGAAGATACAGCGCCCATACCAGCGTCGACTTTACGGAAAGTTGTGTGTTGCTAAATTATCGTTTTTACGATTTTCTCTAATTTCGATCAAACTTACTGGGTACACTTGACTAACTACTACATACATCGTGTTCCTATAAATGTCAGGACTCCTATTCGTGGACCTTTATACTAGAGGTTCAGGTCATCTGGGGTATCTAACTGGTGCTGTTGCACATGTGGTGAGGGGAGGGGTGCTCGCTCACGGGTTCCCTGCCTTCTTCATTGCCTTCGCCCCGCCAAGAGTGACCACAATAATCAGCATCATAGCCCCCAGCTGCTTATCGCCCCCCCCCCCCCGCCGGGTTTTTAGGGTGGAGCACAGAGTCGACTGCCAGTACGCAGTACTGTGGTCAGGAGTTTGGAAAGTAGGATTTCGATGATCACACAATGTAATGTAGCCACCACACTCAGGAGTCGAAAGAAAAATGAGAACTTCGTCATACACGAAGTGTCGCACTTCGAAATAGAGGCGGACAGCAGGGCGGTGTCAGAAACAGGTAGGGGTTTGAATTCGGTTATGTCTGTTAGCTCATAGGGTCCTGGACATGGCCACATAGATGAAGGGGTCTTAAGCCAATCGGGGCCCTGCCACCACAATTGGAAATGATCTGTTTCTTTAGGGGTTAAACCTCGTGAACTACAATCACTGGGATTTTCTGCAGTGGCCACGTTCAACCAAGACGATTCAGGCATAGTGTCCAGAATTTGAACTACTCGGTTGGAAACAAAGGTTTTTAACTTGTGTGTTGGGGTATTGATCCAGCCTAACACAATTGTCGAGTCAGGGAAGAATTGGGGAGGCAATACTGGAATTGGCAAACGTCGCAGGAACTCATGTAAGGAGGAGGGTTGTAGAGAGTTGTAGCTCCAAGCGAGGATCGCTGAGAGGTTTGATAGGAGCAAGTTTAGATTCTGCTATTAGTAGAGACGAGACGATCTCTTGATCATTGAAAACCCTGATGTATATTGAGGAGCTGTAGCCTTTGATCGAGGCATCAGAGAAGCCCAAGATATGGTAGGTCATAGATACCATTGGAAAAACCAATCATGGAATGTGAACATCTGACGAACAATGGAGTTCCTGAGTAAAACCTGTTCATGCGTGTTCGATGGATTCAGGAATGCGTTCATCCCAGTTGATGTTAGCCTTCCATAATTTCTGGAGAAATGTTTTAGCGAGGAATATACTACTGGCGATGAGAAACCCAAGGGATCGTATATCTTAGCGACAGTTGAAAGCATGGTTCTTTCCTAAACAATACCAGTTGGAACATTGACTGATAGGCTTGCATTGCAGCAGACATGGCTGCTAAGTCCCTCTGCCCTATCAACATCCATCGCTTACTGTTGTAGAAACAACCTGTTGACGAGGATTCCCATCTCGCATGCCATTTCTCTAACACTCATTCGTTCTGTGGTGAGATCCGTCCAGAGTGGAGCTCAAAGTGGGGGAAGCTTCCGTTTCACTCTCCACTGGTCAACCATGCGATCAACGGCCAAGTCAACGGGTAACTGACCAGTGATCACCTGGAGTGCTTCTGTTGATGCAGTCTTATAGGCCTTGGTGATCCATGCGAGCGTAGCTCTCTGAGAGAGGGTCAACACTCTCTTTTCACTGACTGTTAGTTTCCTACACCAGACAACTAGGCAGTAGCCAATCACGCCTAGATAGATAGCCTTATACATAAGGATAGTCATGGTAACACACACCCCAAGTGGCTTAGTAATTGCACGCAGTGAGGCAAACATTGCAATGGTAGTGTCTTTGAGGGACTGGAGGTGTTGGCTGAAGCCCCACCACTCACCTATATTCACTCCTAAATACTTGACGTGCTTTTCAAGGAGAAGCCTGGGGCCGCCAAAGCGTATTGAGGGTTGGTTGTTACTGTTCCTTTCAAGTAGATTAGCTGGGTGTTTTCTGCAGCCACCTGCATCTTGACATGCTCACACCATTGGGTGACAGTGGGGAGCACGTGGTGGGTTTGCCCTTCGATTTGGCGGACCGATTCTACAATGATCAGCACAGTCAAGTCATCCACATAGGCGTACGACTTGCAGTCAGTCTTCAGAAGCCTCCTGAGAATAAGGCTGTAGTGAAGTTAACTCCAGTTATGATTGTTAATCGTCATGGATATCGGTTGCATCTTGGCTAGTTCTATTCATTCATTATTTCATTACTCAACTATGTTATGTTCTTAACTGAATAAAGCTCACGTTTGAGTTGAATCATTACAATTAATTCAGTTCAAATATTCATGGAGAAAGCTTTGAAGCCCCGTCGTTTCGACACGCTACCAGACACTCCATTAGCTAGCAAATAATGGTCACATTGATTTGTGACGTTTGAAAACTACTTAGAAGAATCAGAACCGGACATTCTTGAAGCTAAAAAGAAAAAGGTATTGATAAATTTCCTATCATATTCAGTATATGAATTCATTTCCGATTGCTCTAGCTACACAACTGAAATATAATAGTTCATACCTTTATACAAGGTTTTATTAAACGAAAATGACAACGTACCGAATTTGGTAGGAGAGGAACTGAACAATGAGAAAAGCGAGTAACTAAGGAAGATCATACTTGGGTACATAACAACGAGTCATATGATATCATGGAGTTGCATAATCACCACAACAACTGCTATTGAAACCTTGAGCAATGTTTACATGCTAAGCAAGCTGATGAATCTATCGATCAATATGTCCAAGCGCTCAAAACTCTTAGTAAGGAATGCGTGTCCAAGCAGCTCAAGCCTGTCACAGCAAAAGACAATCGTACTGACTTGATTAGAGATTCGTTTATAAATGGTATTTCATCTGCGGAGATACGTAAACGTCTATTGGAAAATAATACTCTCCCTTTGGAAATTGCCATAGAGAAAGCTCGAGCAATTGAATCTGGTACTAAGCATGCTCATTATTATGCCTCACATCCCTCGACATCTGCATCCACTAGCACTGATGTTCCTGATGCAAGTAATAAGGAAGCTATCAGGAATCACGTTGGTTCTGTGGGAAAGCGAGACACCCTCGTTCTGAGTATTGCTATTGTCTGTCAGGCTAATCTCAGAAGTCCTCCTTGGTAGGTTGTGATCAAGATACCGCTGCCACACTCATTGCTGCCAATCCTTGTCTGCTACGCCAGGCAGTTGTACAGGTAACTTCAGGGAAACAGCTGAAAGCCATCTGTCTGATTGATACCGGCAGTTCTAGCAGCTACATTAATGAAGAATTTGTTTCCTCGCATAAAATTCCAATCATCCCAGAAGCTAGCAAAGTTTCTATGGCTTCGACGAGTTACTCAGCAATCATAAAAGGTTACATAATAACAGATCCAAAGTTACTAGACCATTCATATTCGAAATTGAAGCTCTCAGTCTTATCAAATTTACGTGCCGACGTCCTCCTTGGCTACGATGTCTTCAAAGACTACGCAAGCATTAATGTAATGCTCGGGGGTTCTAAGCCTCCCCTTTCAATATGTAGTGTCGCGCAGGTGAATATTGAACCTGTCCGTCTATTCCGTAATATTACTGACGATATCAAACCCCGTACTAAGTCCCGTAGGCATACGGCAAGAGATTTGTCATTCATTCGCCAGGAAGTTGAACAGCTACTGTCTGCTGGTATCATCGAAGAAAGCCCAGGTTCTTGTTGTTGAGAATGAAAATCGTAAAAGACGAATGTGCATAGATTATTCTCAAACTATTAACAAATTCACACTTCTTGATGCTTACCCAGTACACAACATAGATGAAATAGTTTCCGAAATTGCTCAGAATTCAATATTCAGCACCTTAGACCTGCTTATCAGTGCTTAAAAGTGCTTATCATTAAGTTCCAATCCACGAGGCAGATCGACCATTTACTGCATTTGAAGCTGTTGGTTCCCTTTATCAATTCTGTGTTATTGCTTTTGGATTGACAAACGGTGTGGCTGGTTTTCAGCGCTTGATCAACAAGATTATACATGATGAGAAGCTCCAAGGTGTATATGCTTATATTGATGATGTGACTGTATGTGGGATTTCTAAGGTGGACCACGATCAAAATTTCTTATCCGCTATCAAAAAATATGGAATAACTCTAAATGATGCAAAGTGCTACTATTCACAAAACTCAATAACTATCTTAGGCCACCAAATTGCGAATCACACCATCAGGCCAGAACCTGACAGAATGAAGTCTTTGCTCATATTCCCGCCGCCAGCAAATTCCAAATCCTTGGTCCTAGGGATGTTTGCTCACTACTCCGAATCTATATCTAAATTATCTGTTAAAATACGACCTTTAATTGAATGCAAGTCATTTCTTCTTTCTCCAAAAGCGGTGGACTGTTTTGAGGCTTTAAAGAAGGATCTTGCACAGGCAATCATTGCAACAATTGAAGATGGAGTTCCACTGCAGGTTGAAACGGATGCCTCCGACTCTGCCATAGCGGCTACACTTTCACAAAGGAATCGTCCTGTTGCGTTTTTCTCGAGAACTTTATCAACAAGTGAGAAGAAGCATCCAGCAATCGAGAAAGAGGCAGCTGCAATTGTAGCATGTTTGAGAAAGTGGCGGCATTTTCTCATTGGTCGACACTTTACAATTGTAACAGATCAAGAAGCTCTATCATTTATATTTAATTTGAAACACTCGAGCAATATAAAGAATGACAAAATCATGCGCTGGCGTTTGGACATCTCCGTTTTCAATATTGACATCAGTTATAGGCCTGGAAAGGATAATGTTGTAGCAGACACACTATCAAGAATATGTAGTGCAGTCAACACTGAATCGCTATTCACTATGCATAATGCCTTATGTCACTCAGGCGTAACTCGAATGTTCCATTGGATCCGGGGCCGAAACCTGCCATATACTCTTGAACAAGTCCGCAGAATGACACTTGCTTGCCCCATTTGTGCAGAAATAAAGCCTAGACTTGCACTGAAGAGCAGGAACTTGAAAAATACTCAATGGGAGCAAGTTTTACCTGAATCCTTACATGCATTCGATCTCTATTGTGCACTGCCATAAATTGCACTCCACATGAGAGAATGTTCAAGCATCATCGCCGGTCAAACTACGGATGTGCCTTGCCTACATGGCTTAGCGAGCCAGGAGTTGTCCTTCTCAAAAGCCAATCCCGAATATGCATTAGTTCGCCACTCATCTGGTCGAGGAGATACTGTCTCTCTCAAGAATTTAGCTCCACGTGGAGATACGAGTCTAATTGAAAATAGTAGCCCTGCATCCTCATCTCGTGCTCAGAATCTCACTCCACCACTCTAGCACTCGCAGACTCGGCCCCACCCGTCTCCTGTAAATCAAGTCCAAGAAGCAGAGAACCCCCTAAACAACTCTGAGAATGTCAACATCTTGAGGAAACTTCTCTGAGTCAAGAGATACCTGCGCAAACCACGAATGAGCCTCCTCGCTCAGCTAGAAATCGCCATCCACCCTCGTACTTGAAGGACTATGTTACTTTCTCCTAGGAGAGGAGAATGTAGTGAAGTTAACTCCAGTTATGATTGTTACATCGTCATGGATATCGGTTGCATCTTTTCTAGTTCTATTAATTCATTATTTCACTATTCAACTATGTTATGTTCTTAACTGAATAAAGCTCACGTTTGAGTTGAATCATTACAAAGGCATTCCAGAGTGCTTGTCCAAGAACCGAGCCCCGTGGGTACCCCTTCTCAACCTTTCTCTGGACGGAGACATGCCTGCATTCGATCATAGCAGTTCTGTCTATCTGGTAACTTCTGACGAGCAAGTACAGGTTGCGGGGGGATTCCCCAACCTTTAAGCTCGTTGAGGAGTGCTGGCCACTAAAGGTTGTCAAACGGAGTGGAGAACTGTCCGGCCTGCCGACAGTCATTAAATAAATTAAGTAGGCCACTGGAGATTATCTGCTCAGCCTTCCTTAGCATATTGCTTTCTATTCTATCTGGTGCAGGAGATATGTTAGACTTTAAGGTCGCAAGCGCCTTGCTGAGGTCGCCTATCGTCCACCTTGGGGTATTGGGCTCGTTCAGTGGGTCCATGATCAGCTCCTTGGCTGCCCTCTGGCCTTAGTACCTCGAGCTACTAGGTCGTCACGCAACGCCTTCTCAAGGAGGGTTTCCAGTGAACTTTCGATGCTGCAGGCCCAGCCTGACTCATTTTGCGTCGCAGCTAAGACCTGCTCTACATTAGCATTCCCTGTGAAAGACTTGTAAGGCGTTCTCAGTGGTCTCCGCTTCCAGGAAATTTCGCCATTCTTTCCGTTTGGCTAAATTTATGGCACATCAGAAGGGCTTCTTCTCTTTGATAAAGCCAGTTCAGAGTGTGGCTCTGGTATCAGGGTCACGAGTCTGTTGGGACATCCTTCTGGCTCTATTTACACTTTTCTTGTGGGGATTAAGTTCGTCATTCCACCATAGGACTTTGATTGCCCTGTGCTTCTGTTGCCCAGCAGAGTGCAGTACTGTAGTAAGTTTGTCAACTTTGCTGTCCATGTCTTCGGTTGTGGCACCTTGCACTATTAGATCAGTGTCTGCAGCATGCATTTTTAGCTGCCAGTACCCTAAAGAAATGTGGCCAGTCAGCATTTTTGTGCGGAATCACTTTTCACAGATGATGACAGCGCCACCTCCCACTGCGGTGCGGATGTCAAGCACTCGGACGCTTATTGCATGGAGCTCCTTACCAGAGAACCCCACATTAGCACTTCCATTGCTTCAGGGGTGGAGGGACCAGCCTCATGTTTCTCATGGGTAGGCCTTACTAATGCCACGTTTTGTCGTGGGTTTTTAGGGAGGAGCCTTTTCATTTTTTTTGCCATTGTTTTTGGGTGAAAGCGCAGGCTGCGTGCTGCCCTTGGCCTGGGTACCCTGCTTTTTGTGGGTCTTTTCCCCCCTGCGTTTCCTGGCACTGGCAGGCTGCCATTTGGCCTCGGCTCCTTGAAGGAGGGAAGAGGGCTTAGTAGCGGCTAGCGCTGCATACGAGGGGCCGGGGGTACTCAGCTGGCTTGGCAGAGCTTTGTGAGCTTGGGGAGCTGATGGCAATGGCTGCGCATGCAGCTGGGCAATTGCCCTACGCATTTCTTCAATCACGACAGATACCACAGTGTCCCGCAGGGAGGTAGTTGCAGGTGGTGATGTCGCTGGGGGGGGGGGGGGCACTCGCTTTGATGCTCAGCTTCGGAATTTTGAAGAGGCTGCGGGTGTTGCATTAGTCCCTTCGCGTTGACCCTCTTTCTTGCAAACTGGCCATGGATAATCAGGACATAGGCACAAATTTGTTTCATATCCGACTGGTTAGGGTCCAGTGGGTGTTTACTACTTGTAGTAGCCAGGTTGCTCGAGCTACTAGGGTGGGAAGGGGTAGTCAAAGGCGAGTTGCTTGGTTTTTCCCGCCTTTTTTGGCGTTTTTATTACCTGCTGTTTTTTGAACTGACTTTGTCATGCTGTTTACTTTAAGGGGAGGGCTTAGAGATAGAAAGAGAGAGAGAGAGAGAGAGAGAGAGAGAGAGAGAGAGAAACAAGTACACTAATGCAGTGTACCCTTGTGAGTTCAATTGTTGTGCGTGTTTGTGGTATGAGCGAGAGGTGCTTGAAGCCGTGTGCTGGAAGCTGTTCCCCCTCAGGCAAATTGATTCTAGCCCCCTTTCGTCAGTCCGTTGAGGGTCAAAGGGAGGCCACCATGTGCGCCACTGTTGCCAGTTCGGCCACTCTTTGGGACTAAGAATCACACACTGGTGATGTGGTGAGTGGGACACACACTATCAGCCGCCCCAGGATCGCTCAAACCCAGTTTTCCCCCTCCTCATTCCTCAGGCTGCACCTATATAGGGGATCGCTCTTGGTTTTAGTGATCTACTTCCAGGACTGTCTTCTGCTCATTATGAGTGGTCTGCCACGTAAGCCATTGCAGTGTTGTATGTTGGGTATGTCCGTGTCGTGAGCTTTAAGCCCCTTTAAGCCTGGGTTTCAGGGGTACGCAGAGGATACAGCAGGAGAATTCTGTCCCCCTTCCTGCGGGCAGTGTGTTGTGCCATCCCAGCTCAAGGGAGAGGATTCACAGTGTTTCGTGTATGTGGAAGAAGTTAGGTCCCTTTGAGTCTGGCTCTTATGAAGTCGCAGGGAGTGCGGCAGTGGAGTTCTGGACCCCCAACTGCAAGGTGAATTCCTCGGGTGGTCTCCTCCGAGTGATAACACACGGGCAACAGCTCTCTACCGGGAGACTTGCTAACAAACAAATACCTGCCATTCTTCCGCAGGTCTGAGTTCGGTGGATGCAGCAGAGGCCAGCCTCTTGCATATCAGCGAAACCGCAACTTCCATGACTGATATAATCCTCGTCGCGGGTTTAGGAACAGTCATCAAATAAGGAAACAGACCTGTTCATACAAAACATTTACTCAAAACCATTTGAGCCGTTCATAAATTAAAAAAATATGTTAGTTTAGTGCCGTTTTTTTTCATACCCTTATTTTGGTGTCCCATTGCGATCTACAGGCTAAATATAAAATTTGAGCCAATTGGGTAAAGCCGTTTTCTCTCAATCGAGTTCATAGGCACACGGACCATTTTCCCAAATGGCGTTTTTGGACTCGCTAGTTCTGTATTCTGAATTAGGCAGAAAATAATATCTATGGATTGACGGCCACTTGCTGAACACAATCATTACTGCTACAAAAAATGGCTCGTACTAGAGATATTCGCTTTTCATTGAGACCAGCTTCCGTCAACTACAGGGTTCACACGACAAAATACAACTGAATAACAAGGTTCATATGATATAATATGAACCTCATCGAGGGTTTAGGAACAGTCATTTAATAAGGGAACAGGCCTGAGTAGTTCGATTTGCGGTAGAATGGCTTGACCGATTGAGTTGGTTTATATACCAAAATAAGGTTATGGGCGATTTCGGTCACAAGGGTTTTTCGCATTTTTATCGAAAACGGCACTAAAGACTTTGATAAACCTTTGAGATTACCTACTACCAGTCAGTACAAAACTTTTCTTTCTCATACATATATCCATGAAAATACGGTGAACCAATATATAGGCCTAAAAAAGCAAAAATGGATTTTCGCGCTTTTTGGCAAAAAACTTGTACGATTCTCACCAAACGCAATGGATGTTTTCAATACTTAATATCTATATATTGTTCTCAATAAATGTTTCCCTGATAGTTCATTGTACAGAAATAAAAAGGAAAATGGGCCGAGAATAATGTTTTTTAAAGATGTTTGTAATTTCCCGAGAATTTGTGTCTCTTTCATCAATCTTATGGAGTATCTATTAGCAGATATATCCACATTTCATTCTGCATAATTATTTCTGTATCTATCTGTTGAACGGAGATATAAGCCCTGATAAGCTGGGAAAGCGGGACTGGTTGAATTTTAATTGATCGGTTATCTAATTTTCCCAAAAATGGCTCAAACGATTCCGATCATAATCACGGAGTACTCTCAATTAACAAAAACCTACATTTTGATATCTGTAAATGTTCTTGTAAAAATGCGTTGAACGAAGATGACCTGTATGTGTAGCAGGTCGCCGAAAGTTGTATGTTGCCATACACCAGATATTTCATTCAAGTAAATTTCTCTTTTTTTAAAGATATTTTTCGTATATTGGGCGTAAGACCGTGAAATAAGTAGATGATGTGTAGTAAAACATTCTGTACCTGACAGTACGTCTCAGCTTCAGTATTGTTTTCAGTTGTTTATTCGTGAACATATGGAGATGTTAGTGCTGACGAGGAAGTTCAAGTGGGTTACGGCTGAATAATAGTATTTGACGAATTAAACAAATGTTAGAATAGAAGAAAAATCAAAATGAAGGGGCCTGAGGGCGGATCTGTTACCTGTGACGATGGCGCTGCGGTGCTCCAACAGGTCGAGGACTTCGTGGACTGACAGCTGCGAGCCCTCGGCCGCCGGTATCGCATCTAAAACAATAGTTTCAGCTGTCGGTTTATCTTTGAAAGGTGCAAAGCGTTTGGCCGAACGAACGGCCAGCGAACTGAGGTTCATCGAATGGGCTCACAACTCAATTCACGGCCAATTGCCAGCTGCCCAACTAACAGTAGCCAACGGTCTGTGGTGAGGGGGAAAACGTAGGCGTCTCTGGCTAGAAACCAACTAAACTATAGGGGTTTGCGGTGCAGGGGGCCAATGCCGGTGTGCGGCGGTCGGGAGAGCAGGGGTTTGCATTAGACCCAAGGCCTCGGACATAGGCGGAGGATACTATCGTTGGTACTCGCGAGTTTTATGGGCCGGAAGACGTCTGGGGCGGGACGTGCAGGGCTCCTGCCAACTGATTTTTATTAATTTTGTCGTCAATTTAGTAGGAAGCATCACACAACTCGGCACATAAAATGGCATTGGAGAGTTTACTGAACATAAACCGCAACATTAACAATACCTACGATCTCCGTCATTTGAATGACACGAAATATTTAAAAACATGTGGCGCACACACAACATTCCGCAACCGCCGTAAACTCGACGATCTGCTACATATACGAGTGACGTACCTTCGTTCAAAGCACTACTTCGGAAACATGTATGGAAAACGATGTGAATATTGGTTAGATGAGAGTGTTGTGTACACAGAAAAATATCTGGTGTGTTGCAACACACAACTTTCCTTAGCTCTATATCAATTCATATGTACATGGCCTTTGAACTTGGTCAAACAACACGTCACAGCAGCAGAAAACGGTGGCGCTTACAGTTCTGGAATTTATTGTGCTGCTCGTACTCATTCCAGGACCTTTATTGAGCAATTGGTACACAGATAACTAATGAGGCTGTAAACACAAATTTTTTGAAGAAGGATAGTAATTACTTTTGCAGAGCTATTGGGTAATAACTGTTGGAACTGGTAGTAAGCGAAACAGAAGTAGTTGAAATTCAGGAATTTCTGGAGTGAGCCCCATGTATCTCATGAGCGTTTTTAAACACTCACCCTTTAGGTATTGGATTGCACTACAATACCAATTTTTTTTAACATTCTACTAACATTCCAGCGGAGGTTATAAGAAAATAACCCGTAGGCTAGACATCAACTCATTCAGCTCATTTCAGCTGAATGAAGCTTCAGGTCCATGATCAGCTCCCTTGCTGCCCTCTGGGCTTCAGTGTCTCGAGCTACTTGGTCATCAGGGAACGCCTTCTCAAGGAGGTTTACCAGTGAACTTTCTATGCTGCAGGCCCATCCTGACTCATTTTGCATCGCAGCTAAGACCTGCTCTATGTTTGTTTTCCCTATGGAGGACTTGTAATATCTGCCCCAGGGGTTCTCATAGCTCTCCGCTTCCACAAAAATTCGCCTGCCTTGCCGTTCAGCTCGTTTGATGGCGTGGTGGAAGGCCTTCTTCTCTTGGATGAAGGCAGTTCAGAGTGTTGCTCTGGCATCAGGGTCACGAGTGTTTTGGTACATCCTTCTGGCTCTATTTACACTTTGCTTGAGGGGGTTGAATTCCCCAGTCCACCATGGGACTTTGATTGCCCTGTGCTTCTGTTGCCCAAGTACTGAGAGCCCAGAAGTACAGGGGGTCCAGAATTCCGCTGACGTATTCCCTGCGTGTCGTATGAGCCGACTAAAAGGGACAGCCGGGTGGGCCCAGCTTGAAAGACAACCTCACCTCTATGAGGTCCCCGCAGGATTACATCCAACGAGGCTTAACTGTGGCTGGGCCCACGCTTCGCCCACCCCATCAAGGGTTGGGGATCCCCACAATGGTGATCTGGCGTTTGCATCAGCACTGACTATGTAGGGTCGTCCTGATAGGCCTGCTGGAGCCCGCTCAAGTGGTTGAAGGCTGTTGGCAACTGGTGCGCCAAATTGCCTGTAAAATGCTATTACGACCAGCTGAAAGCCACCAGGATGAGCACAGCAGCCAAGTGCTGGCTGTTCAGGTGGGTGAGTGCAAGCATGTCAATGGACGGGTCAATGTAGGCCAGTGCTGCCTTGGCTCCCGTTCTTGCTCCAGTCACCACTCGTGCCTGCGATCCTAGACCAAGAGTTTTGGATCCTATGTATGGTTCCTGTTTTTCGGACTCAGGAGTCTGAAACGTAAAGATCCGAAGAAAACCCAACTTTTTTTTTTCAGCCGATTACGTAACTTTCCTTTCTGCTTCGTAGAGCCAAGGAAAGTAGAAATTTCGAGTTGTCTTCAGATCTTTACGTTTCAGGCCCCCCTGAGTCCGCAAAACACTATTTGGGAAAATGGTCTGTGTGTCCGTGTGTCTTTGGTGTGTGTGTGTATGTGTGTCTTCACCCTGCAGTCGGAGGTTCAGAATACCGCTGACGAATTCCCTGCGTGTCGTAGGAGAAGACTAAAAGGGACAGCGGTTGGGCCTTGCTTGAAAGACAACCTCACCTCTACGAGGTCCCCGCAGGATGTCATCCAACGAGGCCTAACTGTGGCTGGGCGTCACTGCGTACTCGTCGCCATTTCCTGCGTGTTTGTATGAGCCGAACTTAAAGGGACACAACGTACACTTCTTCCACATACATGACATACTGGGGACCCCTACCTTGAGCTGGGATCGCAGAACGCACCCAGGGGGTGCCCCTGCAGGAAGGGGAACAGACTCCTCCTGCCGTATTCTCTGTGTGGCCGTTAAATCCGGCCTTAAAGGGCTTAAAGCTCACGACACTGACATACACAACATGTTCCAGATACAAAATACACTGCAACGGCTTGTGTGGCAGAACACATTGACTTGAAACACTCATAATGAGCGAAAGACAGTCCTGGAAGTAGCTCACTAACACCTAAGAGCGATCCCTTATATAGGTGTGGCCTTCGGAATGAGGAGGGGGAAAACCAGGTTTGAGCGTTTCTGGGGTGGTTGATAGCGTGTGTCCCGCTCACCACATCACCAGTGGCCGAGGGCTGACTCTGAGCAGCAGCTGAAAAATCCCTCGTGCGTCTTAGTCCCGGTGGGTGGCCGGACTGGCAGCTGCGGCGCATGTGGGGGCCTCCCTTTGACCCTCAACGGACCAGCGAAAGGGGCTAGAATCAATATGCCTGAGGGGGAGCTTCCAGGACACTGCCTCGAGCACCTCTCGCTCATACCACGAACACACACAACAAATGAACTCACAAGGATACACTACACCAGTCCGCTTCTTTAATCACCCCCAAATAAGCAAAAAACATGACAAAGTCAACTAAAACTTCGGCAGGTAATAAAAACGCCACCTGCGCCTCTTCCTCGGACTCGCCAAGCTCGACCCCTCCCTCTTCGGACGATGAGCAACCTACTCGTCGTCCAAACAAACAAGGGCGGAAAGAACCGGGCAAACCGCGTTCATCTCCCCCTTCTCCCCCTAGTAGCCCGGGCAACCCGGCTACTACAAGCACACGACACAGCGTGGACCCTAAACTGTCGGACATGGAGCAAATTTGCGCATACGTCCAAATCATCCACGGCCAGCTGGCACGGATGAGGGCCAACGCGACAGGACCTATGCGGGACCTCGTAACTAGTTGCCTCTTCGAAATTTCGAAGCTGGCTATAAAAGCTAATGCCCCCCCAACGACATCGCCCCCTGCCACTCCCTCCCTGCGGGAAACTGTGGCAGCTGTCGTGAGGGAAGAACAAAAAGGCCCCAACTAAACAGGCCGAGGGCAGCGCCCTGCCTACACCTCTGCCCAAAAACATGGGCAAAAGTAAAAATAAAAGTAAAAATAAAAAGCCTCCACCGCTTGCCAAACTTCCCCCTAAAAACCCACGACAAAACGTGGTAGTGGTTAGGCGGACATGTGAGGAAGGAGAGGCTGGTCCCTCCAACCCTGACGCAATGGAAGCGCTTATGCGGGGTGTCCCTGCTACGGACCTCCAAGCTCTAAGCGTCCGAGTGCTAGACATCCGCACCGCAGTGGGAGGTGGCGCCGTCATTGTGACGGAAACGCCAGAAATGGCCAAGGCGCTCACGAGCCACATTTCCACAAAAAAGGAGTTGAAGCTCCAAGCGTCAGCCCCCCTGGGTCGTTTTCCACGCCTGCTATTGTGCGACGTGCGGACTGACCTTCAAAAAGAGGACTTGGCCCAACAAGTTGTTGAGCACAACCCTGCGTTAGGCTTGCAGCCGCAGGACGTCAGGCCTCTCTTCACCAAAAAGCGTGGCAGACAGAAGGATTGGGTGATTGAGGTATCACCCAGCCTATACAAAAACTAGAGGGCAAGGCACCTCCAAATAGCCTGGCAGCGGTGCGCCATACGAAAGTACCAAGCCCCCACTCAGTGCTACAAATGCCAGCGCTATGGCCACCTGGCAGTGGCCTGTACAAGACCTGTTGTGTGCGCCTGGTGCGCCTTGCCACATCTGAGTAAGGAATGCAAGCGTGATGCTCCCCTCAAGTGTGCCAATTGCGTCGAACGCAAAATCCAACAGGTTGCACACTCCACACGAGACGCACGCTGTACCATTCGTCAGCGAGCAATTGCCCTCCAGGAGTCACGAGTGGATTATGAATAGGTCAAAAACAGTTCGAATCCTTCAGCACAACACCAATAAGAGTTGCCCAGTTATGGCTGAGTTGCTGCAAAATGCACTCAAGAAACGCTGCAGTGTTCTCGCCATACAGGAACCATACATCGGATCCAAAACTCGTGGTCTGGGATCGCAGGCACGAGTGGTGGCTGGAGCAAGAACGGGAGCCAAGGCAGCAGTAGCCTGCATCGACCCGTCCATTGACATGCTCGCACTCACTCACCTGAACAGCCAGCACTTGGCCGCTGTGCTCATCCGAGCCGGTGGCTTTGAGCTGGTTGTAATATCATTTTACAGGCAATTTGGCGCACCAGTTGCCAACAGCCTTGAACCACTCGAGCGGGCTCTAGCAGGCCTATCAGGACGACCCTGCGTAGTCTGTGCTGATGCAAACGCCAGATCACCATTGTGGGGATCCCCAACCCTGGATGGGACGGGCGAAGCGTATATAGAGCTGCTCACCAGGTACAACTTGGTTGTTGCCAACGACCCCATGACTGAGGCGACCTATGATGGCCCGGGAGGAAGGTCGTGTATAGACGTCACTGCCGCGTCACACACTCTGCTACGCAAATTGCAGGGTTGGCGAGTCGTGCCAGGTGCTACGCAGAGCGATCACATGGTTATTGACTTGGCCATCACAGGTGGCAACATCCTCTGCAAAGCCACGCATGAAAAGCGATTCCGCACCAAAAATGCTGATTGGCCACAATTCTGTAGGGTACTGGAAGGTGAACTGCGTGCCGCGGACACCGACCTAATAGCGCAAGCATACACACCTGAAGAGGTGGACAGCAAAGTGGACATATTTACCACAGCACTGCACTCTGCTGGGCTCTCTGTACTTGGCCAACAGAAGCACAGGGCGATCAAAGTCCCATGGTGGACTGAGGAACTAAATCCCCTCAAGCAAAGTGCAAATAGAGCTAGAAGGATGTACCAAAACACTCGTGACCCTGATGCCAGAGCAACACTCCGAACTGCCTTCATCCAAGAGAAGAAGGCCTTCCACCGCGCCATCAAACGAGCCAAACGGCAAGGCTGGCGAAACTTTGTGGAAGCGGAGAGCTCTGAGAACCCCTGGGGCAGACACTACAAGTCCTCCATAGGAAAAGCTAACGTAGAGCAGGTCTTAGCCGCGATGCAAAATGAGTCAGGCTGGGCCTGCAGCATCGAAAGCTCACTGGAAACCCTCCTTGAGAAGGCGTTCCCAGATGACCAAGTAGCTCGAGACACTGAAGCCCAGAGGGCAGCAAGGGAGCTGATCATGGACCCTCCGAACGAGCCCGACATCCCATTGTGGACAACAGGCGACCTCGGCAGGGCCCTTGCGACCTTAAAGCCCAACAAATCTCCTGGGCCAGATAAAATAGAAAGCAATATGCTAAGGAAGGCTGAGCGGACTATCTCCAGCGGCCTCCTTAATTTATTTAATGACTGTCTGCAGGTCGGACAGTTCCCCACTCAGTGGAAGACTGCGCGCGTTGTCACTCTTGAAAAGGGAGGCGACCGCAATCAGTCAGACCCGCGATCATGGAGACCACTCAGCCTTCTTTCCATATTAGGCAAAACACTAGAAATCTTGATGTTGCAGTCCCTCGAAGGAGTCTTTGGCCGCAACCTCACAGGCAGGCAATACGGGTGTACCAAAGGAAGGTCCACGCAGGATGTCATTGTCGAGATTCGGCGTGTTTCCCTGCTGGCACCGGTTAAGTACGTCGTAGCAGTTCTGATTGACATCAGAGGAGCGTTTGACAACCTTTGGTGGCCAGCGCTCCTTAATGAGCTCAAAGGTAGGGGAATCCCCCGCAACCTGTACTCGCTCGTCAGAAGTTACCTGACAGACAGAACTGCTACGATCGAAAGCAGGCATGTCTCTGTCCGGAGAAAGATTGAGAAGGGGTGCCCACAGGGCTCGGTCCTTGGACCAGCACTCTGGAATGCCTTCTTCGAAGGTCTTCTCAGGAAACTCATGGAGACTGACTGTGAGCCGTACGCCTATGTGGATGACTTGACTGTGCTGATCTTTGCAGAGTCAGTCCGCCAAATTGAAGAAAAAACCCACCACGTGCTCCGCACTGTCAACCAATGGTGCGAGCACGTCAAGATGCAGGTGGCTGAGGAAAAACCCAGCTAATCCTCTTGAAGGGGAAAGTGAATAATCCACCCAGAATACGCTTTGGCGGCCACAGGCTCCTTCTTGAAAAGCACGTCAAGTATTTAGGAGTGAATATAGGTGAGAGGTGGGGTTTCAACCAACACCTCCAGTCCCTTAAAGGCACTACCATTGCAAGGTTTGCCTCACTGCGTGCCATTACTAAGGCCACTTGGGGTGTGTGTTACCACGACACCATCCTCATGTATAAGGCCATCTATTTAGGTGTGATTGGCTACTGCCCGTTGTCTGGGGTAGCAAACTAACAGTCAATCAAAAGAGAGTATTGGCCCAATCCCAGAGAGCCGCGCTCCTGTGGATCACCAAGGCCTACAAGACTGTATCAACGGAAGCACTCCAGGTGATCACTGGTCAGTTACCAGTTGATTTGGCTGTTGAGTGCATGATTGACAAGTGGAGAGTGAAACAGGAGCTTCCCCCGCTTTGGGCTGAACTCCGTGCGGATCTCACCACAGAACAGAAACTTGCCGCCATCGATGAATGGGCTCTAGAGAAATGGCAAGCGAGATGGGAATCCTCGTCAAAGGGACGTGATACGTATGAGTTCTTCCCCAACATCCGTGAACGTCTTTCTAGAAAATGGGTTGAGCCAGACCACTGGACGAGCCAGTTCCTCACGGGACATGGTGACTTCAATGCGCGGCTCCACTTCTTTTCTCTGAAAGACTCTCCATTATGCACATCTTGTGCCTCCAGTGCGGAGGAAACAAGAAACCATGTGCTGCTCCACTGTAGTTTCTACAACAGTGAGCGACGGTTGTTGGGTGGGCAAACGAACTTAGCAGCATTAACTGCTACAAAGGAAGCCTACAACCATTTTGCAAAGTTCGCAAAGAAGGTGATGGCTAAGAAACGTGGTTATAGTTGATCTGTCCTTTTGAAACTTGCCACCCAAGTAAAAAGTAAGATCAGGTAGGGAACCAGATTATGAAATACTCCCAGATGGTACGGGATTCCTCAGGTGGTCACCTCCGCGCGGTAACACACGGGCAACAGCTCTCTACGGTGAGACTGGCTAACGACCACATACCTGCCGTACCTCCACAGGTCTGAGTTCGGTGGATGCTGCAGGGGCCGGCCTCTTGCATATTAGCGAAACCGCAACTTCTATGACTGATATAACCCTCGTCGAGGGTTTAGGTACAGTCATGAAATAAAGAAACAGATCTGTGGGGATCCCCAACCCTGGATGGGGCGGGCGAGGCGTATATAGAGCTGCTCACCAGGTACAACTTGGTTGTTGCCAACGACCCCATGACTGAGGCGACCTATGATGGTCCGGGAGGAAGGTCGTGTATAGACGTCACAGCCGTGTCCCACACCCTGCTACTCAAATTGCAGGGTTGGCGAGTCGTACCAGGTGCAACGCAGAGCGATCACATGGTTATTGACTTTGCCATCACGGATGACAACATCCTCTGCAAAGACACGCGTGAAAAGCGATTCCGCACAAAAAATGCTGACTGGCCACAATTCTGTAGGGTACTGGAAGGTGAACTGCGTGCCGCGGACACTGACCTAATAGTGCAAGCATACACACCTGAAGAGGTGGACAGCAAAGTGGACATATTTACCACAGCACTGCACTCTGCTGGGCTCTCTGTACTTGGGCAACAGAAGCACAGGGCGATCAAAGTCCCATGGTGGACTGAGGAACTTAATCCCCTCAAGCAAAGTGCAAATAGAGCCAGAAGGATGTACCAAAACACTCGTGACCCTGATGCCAGAGCAACACTCCGAACTGCCTTCATCCAAGAGAAGAAGGCCTTCCACCGCGCCATCAAACGAGCCAAACGGCAAGGCTGGCGAAATTTTGTGGAAGCGGAGAGCTCTGAGAACCCCTGGGGCAGACACTACAAGTCCTCCATAGGTAAAGCAAATGTAGAGCAGGTCTTAGCCGCGATGCAAAATGAGTCAGGCTGGGCCTGCAGCATCGAACGTTCACTGGAAACCCTCCTTGAGAAGGCGTTCCCAGATGACCAAGTAGCTCGAGACACTGAAGCCCAGAGGGCAGCAAGGGAGCTGATCATGGACCCTCCGAATGAGCCAGACATCCCATTGTGGACAACAAGCGACCTCGGCAGGGCCCTTGCGACCTTAAAGCCCAACAAATTCCCTGGGCCAGATAAAATAGAAAGCAATATGCTAAGGAAGGCTGAGCGGACAATCTCCAGCGGTCTCCTTAATTTATTTAATGACTGTCTGCAGGTCGGACAGTTCCCCACTCAGTGGAAGACTGCGCGCGTTGTCACTCTTCAAAAGGGAGGCGACCGCAATCAGTCAGACCCGCGATCATGGAGACCACTCAGCCTTCTTTCCATATTAGGCAAAACACTAGAAATCTTGATGTTGCAGTCCCTCGAAGGAGTCTTTGGCCGCAACCTCACAGACAGGCAATACGGGTGTACCAAAGGAAGGTCCACGCAGGATGTCATTGTCGAGATTCGGCGTGTTTCCCTGCTGGTACCGGCTAAGTACGTCGTAGCAGTTCTGATTGACATCAGAGGAGCGTTTGACAACCTTTGGTGGCCAGCGCTCCTTAATGAGCTGAAAGGTAGGGGAATCCCCCGCAACCTGTACTCGCTCGTCAGAAGTTACCTGACAGACAGAAATGCTACGATCGAAAGTAGGCATGTCTCCGTCCGGAGAAAGATTGAGAAGGGGTGCCCACAGGGCTCGGTCCTTGGACCAGCACTCTGGAATGCCTTCTTTGAAGGTCTTCTCAGGAAACTCATGGAGACTGACTGCGAGCCGTACGCCTATGTGGATGACTTGACTGTGCTGATCTTTGCAGAGTCAGTCCGCCAAATTGAAGAAAAAACCCACCACGTACTCCGCACTGTCAACCAATGGTGCGAGCACGTCAAGATGCAGGTGGCTGAGGAAAAAACCCAGCTAATCCTCTTGAAGGGGAAAGTGAATAATCCACCCACAATACGCTTTGGCGGCCACCGGCTCCTTCTTGAAAAGCACGTCAAGTATTTGGGAGTGAATATAGGTGAGAGGTGGGGTTTCAACCAACACCTCCAGTCCCTTAAAGGCACTACCATTGCAAGGTTTGCCTCACTGCGTGCCATTACTAAGGCCACTTGGGGTGTGTGTTACCACGACACCATCCTCATGTATGAGGCCATCTATTTAGGTGTGATTGGCTACTGCCCCGTTGTCTGGGGTAGCAAACTAACAGTCAATCAAAAGAGAGTATTGGCCCAATCCCAGAGAGCCGCGCTCCTGTGGATCACCAAGGCCTACAAGACTGTATCAACGGAAGCACTCCAGGTGATCACTGGTCAGTTACCAGTTGATTTGGCTGTTGAGTGCATGATTGACAAGTGGAGAGTGAAACGGGAGCTTCCCCCGCTTTGGGCTGAACTCCGTGCGGATCTCACCACAGAACAGAAACTTGCCGCCATCGATGAATGGGCTCTAGAGAAATGGCAAGCGAGATGGGAATCCTCGTCAAAGGGACGTGATACGTATGAGTTCTTCCCCAACATCCGTGAACGTCTTTCTAGAAAATGGGTTGAGCCAGACCACTGGACGAGCCAGTTCCTCACGGGACATGGTGACTTCAATGCACGGCTCCACTTCTTTTCTCTGAAAGACTCTCCATTATGCACGTCTTGTGCCCCCAGTGCGGAGGAAACAAGAAACCATGTGCTGCTCCACTGTAGTTTTTACAACAGTGAGCGACGGTTGTTGAGAGGGCAAACGAACTTAGCAGCTTTGACTGCTACAAAGGAAGCCTATAACCATTTTGCAAAGTTCGCAAAGAAGGTAATGGCTAAGAAACGTGGTTATAGTTGATCAGTCCTTTTGAAACTTGCCACCCAAGTAAACAGTAAGATCAGGTAGGGAACCAGATTATGAACTACTCCCAGATGGTACGGGATTCCTCAGGTGGTCACCTCCGCGCGGTAACACACGGGCAACAGCTCTCTACGGTGAGACTGGCTAACGACCACATACCTGCCGTACCTCCACAGGTCTGAGTTCGGTGGATGCTGCAGGGGCCGGCCTCTTGCATATTAGCGAAACCGCAACTTCTATGACTGATATAACCCTCGTCGAGGGTTTAGGTACAGTCATCAGATAAAGAAACAGACCTGTTGTCATCTGTGATGGAAAAGTCAATAACCATGTGATCACTCTGCGTTGCACCTGGTACGACTTGCCAACCCTCCAGTTTGAGCAGAAGGGTGTGAGACATGGCTGTGACGTCTATACATGACCTTCATCCCGGACCATCATTGGTCGCCTTGGCCGAGGGGTCGTTGGCAACAACCAAGTTGTACCTGGTGAGCAGCTCTATATACGCCTCGCCCACCCCATCAAGGGTTGGGGATCCCCACAATGGTGATCTGGCGTTTGCATCAGCACTGACTATGCAGGGTCGTCCTGATAGGCCTGCTAGAGCTCGCTCAAGTGGTTGAAGGCTGTTGGCAACTGGTGCGCCAAATTGCCTGTAAAATGCTATTACAACCAGCTAAAAGCCACCAGGATGAGCACAGCAGCCAAGTGCTGGCTGTTCAGGTGGGTGAGTGCGAGCATGTCAATGGACGGGTCAATGTAGGCCAGTGCTGCCTTGGCACACGTTCTTGCTCTAGCCACCACTCGTGCCTGCGATCCTAGACCAAGCGTTTTGGATCCTATGTATGGTTCCTGTATGGCGAGAACACTGCAGCGTTTCTTGAGTGCATTTTGCAGCAGCTCAGCCATTACTGGGGAACTCTTATTTGTGTTGTGCTGAAGGATTCGCACTGTTTTTAACCTATTCATAATCCACTCGTGACTCCTGGAGGGCAATCGCTCGCTGACGAATGGTACAGCGTGCGTCTCTTGTAGAGTGTGAGACCTGTTGGCATTTGCGTTCAACGCAATTGGCACACTTGAGGGGAGCCTCACGCTTTCATTCCTTGCTCAGATGGGGCAAGGCGTACCAGGCGCACACAACAGGTCTCGTACAGGCTACCGCCAGGTGGCCATAACGTTGGCATTTTTAGCACTGTGTGGGGGCTTGATACTTGCGGATGGCGCACCGCTGCCAGGCTATTTGGAAATGCCTTGCCCCCCCTAGTTGTTTGTGTAGGCTGGGTGACACCTCAATCACCCAATCCTTTCGTCTGCCACGCTTTTTGGTGAAGAGGGGCCTGACGTCCTGCGACTGCAAGCCTAACGCGGGGTCGTGTTCAACAACTTGTTGGGCCAAGTCCTGTTTTTGTAGGTCGGTCCGCACGTCGCACAGTAGCAGGCGTGGGAAGCGACTCAGAGGGGCTGACGCCTGTAGCTTCAACTCCTTCTTCGTGGAAATGTGGCTCGTAAGCGCCTTGGCCATTTCTGGAGTTTCTGTAACAATGACGGCGCCACTTCCTACTGCAGTGCGGATGTCTAGCACTCGGACGCTTAATGCTTGGAGGTCCGTAGCAGGGACACCTCGCATCAGCACTTGCATTGCATCAGGGGTGGAGGGACCAGCCTCTCCTTCCTCACACGTACACCTAACCACTACCACGTTTTGACGTGGGTTTTTAGGGGGGAGTTTGTTAAGCGGTGGAGGCTTTTTATTTTTGCTTTTATTTTTATTTTTGCTATTGTTTTTGGGCAAAGGCGTTGGCGGGGTGCTGCCCTCGGCCTGCACGTCCTACTTTGTTGGGGCCTTTTCTTTTTGATCCCCTGCGCTTCCTGGCCCTGGCAGGCTGCCATTCAGCCTCGGCTCCATGAGGGAGCGAGGAGGGCTTAGTAGTGGCTACTGCTGCGTACGAGGGGCTGGGGTACTACCATGGCTAGTTGGAGCTCCTTGCGCTTGGGGTTCTGGTGGCACTGGCTTCTGGGCAATTGCCCTACGCCACTCTTCGCTCATGACAGCCGCCACAGTTTCCTGCAGGGGGCGATGTCGTTGAAGGGGCACTAGCTTTAATGGCCAGCTTCGATATTTCGAAGAGGTTGCTGGTGACGAGGTCCCGCATTGGTCCCGTCGCATTGACCCTCATCCGTGCCAGCTGGCCGTGGATAATTTGGACATAAGCACAAATCTGCTCCATGTCGGACAGATTAGGGTCCATAGGGTGTCTTGTGCTTGTAGTAGCCAGGTTGCCCGGGCTACTAGGGGGAGAAGGGGGAGATGAACGCGATTTGCCCGGTTCTTTCCGCCCTTGTTTGTTTGGACGACGAGTAGGTTGCTCATTGTCTGAAGAGGGAGGGGTCGAGCTTGGCGAGTCCGAGGAAGAGGCGCAGGTGGCATTTTCATTACCTGCTATTGTTTTATTTGACTTTGTCATGTTCTTTACTAATTGGGGGGGGGGGGAGATTAAAGAAGCAGACTGATGTAGTGTACCCTTGTGAGTTTATTTGTTCTGTATGTTAGTGGTATGAGCGAGAGGTGCTCGAAGCAGTGTCCTGGAAGCTCCCCCTCAGGCATATTGATTCTAGCCCGTTTCGCTGGTCCGTTGAGGGTCAAAGGGAGGCCCCCACATGCGCCGCAGCTGCCAGTCCGGCCACCCACCGGGACTAAGACGCACGAGGGATTTTTCAGCTGCTGCTCAGAGTCAGCCCTCGGCCACTGGTGATGTGGTGAGCGGGACACACGCTATCAACCACCCCAGAAACGCTCAAACCTGGTTTTCCCCCTCCTCATTCCGAAGGCCACACCTATATAAGGGATCGCTCTTAGGTGTTAGTGAGCTACTTCCAGGACTGTCTTTCGCTCATTATGAGTGTTTCAAGTCAATGTGTTCTGCCACACAAGCCGTTGCAGTGTATTTTGTATCTGGAACATGTTGTGTATGTCAGTGTCGTGAGCTTTAAGCCCTTTAAGGCCGGATTTAACGGCCACACAGAGAATACGGCAGGAGGAGTCTGTTCCCCTTCCTGCAGGGGCACCCCCTGGGTGCGTTCTGCGATCCCAGCTCAAGGTAGGGGGTCCCCAGTATGTCATGTATGTGGAAGAAGTGTACGTTGTGTCCCTTTAAGTTCGGCTCATACAAACACGCAGGAAATGGCGACGAGTACGCAGTGACGCCCAGCCACAGTTAGGCCTCGTTGGATGACATCCTGCGGGGACCTCGTAGAGGTGAGGTTGTCTTTCAAGCAAGGCCCAACCGCTGTCCCTTTTAGTCTTCTCCTACGACACGCAGGGAATTCGTCAGCGGTATTCTGAACCTCCGACTGCAGGGTGAAGACACACATACACACACACACCAAAGACACACGGACACACAGACCATTTTCCCAAATAGTGTTTTTCGGACTCAGGGGGGTCTGAAACGTAAAGATCTGAAGACAACTCGAAATTTCTACTTTCCTTGGCTCTACGAAGCAGAAAGGAAAGTTACGTAATCGGCTGAAAAAAAAAAGTTGGGTTTTCTTCGGATCTTTACGTTTCAGACTCCTGAGTCCGAAAAACAGGAACCATACATAGGATCCAAAACTCTTGGTCTAGGATCGCAGGCACGAGTGGTGACTGGAGCAAGAACGGGAGCCAAGGCAGCACTGGCCTACATTGACCCGTCCATTGACATGCTTGCACTCACCCACCTGAACAGCCAGCACTTGGCTGCTGTGCTCATCCTGGTGGCTTTCAGCTGGTCGTAATAGCATTTTACAGGCAATTTGGCGCACCAGTTGCCAACAGCCTTCAACCACTTGAGCGGGCTCCAGCAGGCCTATCAGGACGACCCTACATAGTCAGTGCTGATGCAAACGCCAGATCACCATTGTGGGGATCCCCAACCCTTGATGGGGTGGGCGAAGCGTATATAGAGCTGCTCACCAGGTACAACTTGGTTGTTGCCAACGAATGAAAATGGTCTGTGTGTGTGTATGTGTGTCTGTGAACGATTTTTAGAAAAAACCGCCTTACTAAATCAGCTGAAACTTGATGTCTAGTCTACAGGTTACCATGGGACGCGAAAATAAGGGTACGGGCAAAATCCACCGAAAGTTAACTATAGTTATCATGGTGATCAAAACACCAAATATTTTTTACTTTCCTTGCTCTACGAAGTAGAAAGGAAAGTTATGTAATCGGCTGAAAAAAAATTTTTGAGTTCTCTTCAGATCTTTACGTTTCAGACCCCCCTGAGTCGGAAAAACACTATTTGGGAAAATGGTCTGTGTGTGAGTGTCTGTCTGTGTGTGTGTGAACGATTTTTAGAGAAAACGACCGTACCAAATCAGCTCAAACTTGATATCTCGCCTGCAGGTCACCATGGAACGCCAAAATGAAGGTTTGAACAAAATCCAATGAAAGTTAACTATAGTTATCATAGTGATCAAAACACAAATTTTTTTCTTCTCAAAAACGGCTCTAACGATTTTGATTAAATTGTTTACATTGATAGCTCTCAATAAGGAAATTATACCATAAAATTCCCATTTGTGGGAAAATGACGAGAGCAGCACAATAAATTACCAAAACTTTCGACGAAATCTATTTTAGCGCAGTTTTTAGAGAAAACCACCGCACCAAATCAGCTGAAACTTGATGTCTAGCCTACAGGTTACCATGGGACGCAATAATGAGGGTATTGGCAAAATCCACCGAAAGTTAACTATAGTCATCATAGTGATCAAAACACAAAATTTTTTTCTCAATAACGGCTCTAACGATTTTAATTACATTTCTTATATTGATAGCTCTCAATCAGGCAATGATACTATAAAATTCTGATTCGTGGGAAAATGACGAGAGCGGCACAATAAATTAACAAAATTTTCTACCAAAAGAGTTTTTCGCGCAGTTTTTTCTTTATAAACTCCGCTGGAATTCTTGTAGAATGTTTAAAAAAAATTGGTATTGTAGTACGATCTAATACCTAACGGGTGAGTGTTTAAAAACGCTCATGAAATACATGGGGCTCACTCCAGAAATTCCTGAATTTCAACTACTGCCGTTGCGCTTACTACCAGTTCTAACAGTTATTTTCCAATAACTTTACAAAAGTGATCACTATCCTTTTTATAAAAAATCGCGTTTACAGCCTCATTAATTATCTGTGTACCAATTGCTCAATAATGGTCCTGCAATGAGTACGAGCAGCACAATAAATTCTGGAACTGTAAGCGCTACCGCTTTCTGCTGCCGTAAAGCGTTGTTTGACCATGTTCAAATTAACTGAGCGATAAATGAATTGATTAAATAGAATTAGCCATCTACACGAATGAATTGACGTAGAGCTAAGGAAAGTTGTGGGTTGCAACGCACCAAATATTTTTTCTCAAAAACGGCTCTAACGATTTTCATTAAATTTTTTATACTGATAGCTCTCAATAAGGCAAATATAGCATAAAATTCCCATCTGTGGGAAAATGACGAGAGCAGCACAATAAATTATCAAAATTTTCGATCAAAAACGTTTTTACCGCAGATTTTTCCTTATAAACTCCGCTGGAATTTTTGTAGCATGTAAAAAAATAATTGGTATTGTAGTCCAATCCAATACCTAAAGGGTGAGTGTTTAAAAACGCTCATGAGATACATGGGGGTCACTCCAGAAATTCCTGAATTTCAACTACGGCCGTTCCGCTTACTACCAGTTCTTAAACATTTTTACCCAACTCTGCAATAAGTAATTACTATCCTTCTTCATTTTTACTTTCCTTGGCTCTACGAAGTACAAAGGAAAGTTATGTAATCGGCAGAAAAAAAATTTTGAGTTTTCTTCAGATCTTTACGTATCAGACCCTCCTGATTCCGAAAAACACTATTTGGGAAAATGGTCTGTGTGTCTGTCTGTGTGTGTGTGAACGATTTTTAGAGGAAACGACCGTACCAAATCCACTAAAAGTTGATATCTGGCCTGCAGGTTACCATGGGACGCCAAAATAAGGGTATGAACAAAATCCATCGAAATGTAACTATAGTTATCATAGTGATCAAAACACCAAATTTTTTTTCTCAAAAACGGCTCTAACGATTTTGATTAAATTTTTTATATAGATAGCTCTTAATAAGATAATTATACCATAAAATTGCCATTTGTTGGAAAATGACGAGAGCAGCACAATAAATTATCAAATTTTTCGACGAAAAGCGTTTTTAGCGCAGGGTTTTCCTTATAAACTCCGCTGGAATTTTTGTAGAATGTTAAAAAAAAGTGGTATTGTAGTCCAATCCAATACCTAAAGGGTGAGTGTTTAAAACGCTCATAAGATAGATGGGACTCACTCCAGAAATTCCTGAATTTCAACTACCGCCGTTTCGCTTAATACCAGTTCTAACAGTTATTACCCAATAACTCTGGAAAAGTGATTACTATCCTCCTTCAAAAAATTTGTGTTTACAGCCTCATTAATTTTCTGTATACCCTATGCTCAATAATCGTCCTTCAATGAGTCCGAGCAGCACAATAAATTCCATTACTGTAGGCGCTACAGATTCCTGCTGCTGTGACGTGTTGTTTGACCAAGTTCAAAGGAACTGAGTGATAAATGAATCGATTAAATAGAATCAGCCATTTACAAGGTGAATTGACGTAGAGCTAAGGAAAGTTGTGTGTTGCAACGCACCAGATATTTTTATTTTCGAAGCTCCGACGGCGGCGTCTAAAATGCAGAAACTAATTAAATAATAATTAAAGAAATGGAGATCACAACTAGACTAGAGCACGTACAGGTGCAAAGAAGAAGTGTCTATAATAGGTTATGAATTTGAGCGTAAAGCACGAACAAGGGGACTCTGAAGGTGTGAAATTGGTTGTACGGGGAAGAAGAGAAAAATCCGAATTAGATGTCGATGAGAGGTGAATCAAGTGCCCGTTGGGAGATACATACATCCAGAGTTCCGCTCCAATCGTAGCCCGCATATTGTGCCACTACTTCGCCGAAACACTAAATCGATTCCGTGAGATAAAGAATTACATATCAGAAATTGACGAGAAGGTACAGGACACTGAATGGTACGACACGGTCATAATTGTACTTCACCTTCTTCCACTGATAAATTCGCAGTTCATAATTCCGTTAATCAGCCAAACCCCATCACCTCTAGCCTCCACCGGCAGTGTTCACACCTACTCCTTCTCTGGCGCCCTCCCTCTGAAAGACCTTGGACTCTGGGACGATTTCTTCGTTCCCATCCGTCAGAGAAGACGCCACATGAACGCCCCTTCACATACACGAAATGTAGCAGCCTCACAGCATGCCCGCCTCTTCCACCGTCCATCGGGACACCCGCTCATTCTTCGCCGTCACTCAGAAACCCACTACCGTCGCTGACACCCTCCACTCCTGGTAAAATGCCTTCGCCGCATATGAAGGCCTCCGTGTCTCTCGTTACAGCTCCGAATTACCTCTCTACTCAAGCACCAATTCGCTGTTCACAACGACCCCTTCCGTGCGTACTTCCCATAGTCTCCATCCAAACGAAGCCCCACATCCTCAAGATGCTCACTGCGCCCGTCCACCAATTTCATCCGCTCCTGCCATCTTCAAATCGCCGCCAACCAATGTTGCTCAAGGTAAGGCTCTGAATCGTGTGAACTGGATCCCCAAAGTAGAATATAGGAAAGAACCTTCAACATCTCCTCTTCAGAACAAGCCCTCAGCCCCTCGTGTGTATATACCAAGCATTGTTGTCACCAAGCCCACCGTACTGTGGAGTCCGAACTTTGTTTGTGAATGTGCTGCAAAGGCGAGGGAGTGGGGAACGCCCCCTAAACATCGGAAAAACGCGGGAGGGGAGTCGCAGGCAAGACGCTGGAGAGTTGTGAAGTCGTCACTGGAAGCTACTAGCGAATCACCGCCTCAACCCATTCCAGGCGGAAAAAAGACCACAGGCTCACCTATTTTTTAGAATTCTGAGCATAGCATTGGAACCCGGAGGCAGGTGCGAAATACTAATTACAATACCGTCATTATATTTATTTAATAGTTAATAATATAAATTAAATTTATTCGCCTTGCTTGAGGAACTTTTTTCGTGTGAGCCCAAAGGAGAAAAGGATGTTAGATCCCCAACCCCTTAGAGTATTTTTTTACAGGGTTTTATCAAAATAAAAAATAAAAGGAAATAGAACCCCACAGTGCCGAACTCAGTTGTCCTACACCTTCTTTCGTCTCTTCCTCCGACCTGTTTCTCTGCTCCTGCAACTCCACTCAGCCCTCATCATCAGCTCCTGTTCGACGCAAAGCGCCCATTAACTACTCGCCACGTCCTGGCGAACTTACAACTGCCCCACTTCATTGCATTTAATACAGTGCTTCTCACGCTCGCCAAGTTTTTATTATTTTTTTATCTTCAACTCGCCCTCTCGTGCGCCTAACATTTGGTCCTCCGAGCCGGATTTACTCATCAACTTCGCGCAACCAGGTCCGAAGTTACGTGAAGATGGCCGCCAGCAGCAGCCAAGACTCAGCCGAAAGTCCTGCGCCCACATCGTTTCCCTCTCATTGAAGTGAACACAACAACTTTGAATGGTTAACGCATGTGTCAGCTATGTTGGCCGAAGGCGGAAGGCCTCGAGCTCTTCGAATAAACTTAGACGTTGCCTTCGAAAAGACAAACGGAGCAGCACTCCTTCCTCTGTCTGGCCACCCCCTGACTCTACCACTCGAATAGCCGCGTTGAGGAAGAACCAGTTCTACTTGTGGATGAGCATTAGAGAACAAACTTACCTCAAATCTTCGATCTTCGCTACCACCCATGTTTTTGCCATGTGGAACCCTCTCGATTGGCGAACCACCACCGCCTCAACGAGCGCTCGTATTTTGCCGCTGCCACCTGATCCCCTAAATACCTCCCACTCTGTAAGCTTCTGTACGTACGCTGCTATCCGGGGAGAAAATTCGACAAGAGGAGCGCACGAGTGGACTGTATATTATGGTCGGAGCTAATAACCCGCAGTACGGAGCACCCCAAAGCACAGGCACAAAATACAATCTGTGTAAGGTAAAGAGAATAGGAACTGACCTCGTGTCCGGCGTCTCGTAGCTTCCCGTCGACGGGGCAGTCTACTGGTATCGAGCCATTGAAGGTGAGGCGTCCTTTTCGGCAACGAGCTCACGTACCGCAGGTGGGGGCGTAGTTGGGAAATAAACACAAAATATAAAGGAAAAGGGGGAGCAACTTAGGGAGCGCGCTCGTAACACGTCGCATCGGTCAAACTGAATGAATGGAAAAGGAGGGGGGCTCAATGAGGCGGGAACGGAGGAGAGGCCGAAGGAAACAGACTGTAACCTGCGCCGCCACGGCGGCACTCCGCATGCGGGAAACAACTCCGACCCAAACAGAACCGAACATAGGAAATAGCTCCGACCTGAACAGAACCGAACAGCTTCTCTACATCCACCAGTAAAGACGCCGAGTTTCAAGACAATCCGTCGTTACCACACCGCTAGGGCTCTCGCCACCGAAATGCTCCTTCACCAACTCGAAACTCACAACTAGCCTCTCGCTGCCACCAGCCCTTGTGACACCCGCTGTATTCTTGCCATCCCGCAGTAACTGACTACCACCGCCGTCTCTCCCCGCTCCCCTGACAATCTCTTTGTCGGGGACATCACTGAATCGCCTAGCCGCTCAAGCGCCCATTAACTACTCACCCCGTCTTGGCGAACTTTCAACTGGCTCTATCCACGTGAAGCCCCACAACACTCGGAATGTTCGTATCGCCGCTGGTCAACCGCCTACGTCTGCTCCTTCCAATTTGAGATCATCGACGACCAATGTAACACAAGGTACGTCTTGAAAAAGTGTGAAATGGCTTCCCATAGTATAATATAGGAGCGAGCCTTCAGGTCTTCCTTTTCATAGGCAGCCCTCAGCCCTGCGTGCCCACATACGAAGCTCCCCTGCCCACCATACTGAATATCTTGCGTACACTTACAACACCCTCCGAGGGAGCTCCCTTTTCTTCCTTCCTGTTTCTCTGGTCCTGCAACTCCACTCAGCCCTCATCTCTAGTACACTAATCCCCAATGCCCATTATGTCCGTCACACTTCAGCTCATGGTATATTCCCGTTCTATTCACGCTACCCACAACCATTTTCCTATATGTGCATGCAAACTTCCAAACTCACCAAAATGTAAGTGTTGTGACCCAGACCTCTATGCCCATTGCCCTAAACTGAAAACGCTTCCTTACACCCCTATATGTCTCATCTTTAATATCACGAGCCCTAATGTCTTATGTCTTTCAGACCCTATAAAACTCTAACTCTTGCACCCCACCATCTCGCCCAATCCGTTCGCTTGCTTATTTTTCATTTCACCCTTGACAGATGTTTGGAAATACAGATGGAGGGTCAACCTTTTGCGCTGACATAAACCTTCATTTGCAATAAATTCCAAAATGAAGATAAGATAAACTAAAAAAACGGCACTGCCAAAGTAAAGCGACTTGTGTATGAGTAGTTGGTATACTGATAGGGCACCGGAACTTCCACGTTAACCCGTTGATCTTGACTAGTAAAAAGAAAGTAAGCGTAGCTCGGGTCTCTGCGATCGAAGAAAAGAAAAGGGGGATCTGGAAAATCCAGAGATAGTTCGCTTTCGTATAAGGCACAGCACTCGCGGAAAAAGACAACAAAACAGAATGAATAAAATATAAAACTGATAAAAGATTTCGGACTTTAGGCGGGCTTTGATAGTAGCTGCGTTCCCCCGAGTCCTTCAAGAGCGACGTTTCAGTGGGCGTCACAAGCCGCCAGTTAGTTGGAAGCTCGAACATCCTCTCCCCTATTGGTGGCTGAGTGTGTGGCTGTAACTGGATCATGGTCACCCTGCAGTCGGGGGTCCAGAATTCCGCTGACGTATTCCCTGCGTGTCGTATGAGCCGACTAAAAGGGACAGCCGGGTGGGCCCAGCTTGAAAGACAACCTCACCTCTATGAGGTCCCCGCAGGATTACATCCAACGAGGCTTAACTGTGGCAGGGCGTCACAGTGTACTCTGTCGCCACACTGTGCTCACCCTGCAGTAGGGGGTCCAGAATTCCACTGCCGTACTCCCTGCGTGTTCGTATAAGCCGGACTAAAAGGGACACAACTTACACTTCATTCACATACATGACACACTGGGAACCCCCTACCTTTAGCTGGGATCGCAGAACACACCCCCCGCAGGAAGGGGTACAGAATTCTCCTGCCGTATCCTCTGCGTGGTCGTTAAAACCGGCCTTAAAGGGGCTTAAAGCTCACGACACTGACATACACAACATATTCCAGATACTAAATACACTGCAACGGCTTGCGTGGCAGAACACACTCACTTGAAACACTCATAATGAGCGAAAGACAGTCCTGGAAGTAGCTCACTAACACCTTTGAGCGATCCCTATATGGGTGCGGCCTTCGGAATGAGGAGGGGAAAAACCAGGTTTGAGCGTTCCTGGGGCGGCTGATAGCGTGTGTCCCGCTCACCACATCACTAGTGGCCGAGGGCTGACTCTGAGCAGCAGCCGAAAAATCCCTCATGCGTCTTAGTCCCGGTGGGTGGCCGGACTGGCAGCTGCGGCGCATGTGGGGGCCTCCTTTGACCCTCAACGGACCAGCGAAAGGGGCTAGAATCAATATGCCTGAGGGGAGCTTCCAGGACACTGCCTCGAGCACCTCTCGCTCATACCACGAACACACACAACAAATGAACTCACAAGGATACACTACACCAGTCCGCTTCTTTAATCACCCCCAAATAAGTAAAAACATGACAAAGTCAACTAAAACTTCAGCAGGTAATAAAAACGCCACCTGCGCCTCTTCCTCGGGCTCGCCAAGCTCGACCCCTCCCTCTTCGGACGATGAGCAACCTACTCGTCGTCCAAACAAACAAGGGCGGAAAGAACCGGGCAAACCGCGCTCATCTGCCCCTTCTCCCCTAGTAGCCCGGGCAACCCGGCTACTACAAGCACACGACACAGCGTGGACCTAAACTGTCGGACATGGAGCAAATTTGCGCATACGTCCAAATCATCCACGGCCAGCTGGCACGGATGAGGGCCAACGCGACAGGACCTATGCGGGACCTCGTAACTAGTTGCCTCTTCGAAATTTCGAAGCTGGCTATAAAAGCTCCCCCAACGACATCGCCCCCTGCCACTCCCCCCCTGCGGGAAACTGTGGCGGCTGTCGTGAGGGAAGAGCTGCGTAGGGCAATTGCCCAGCAGCCAGTGCCACCAGCCCCCCAAACTCGAGGAGCAACAACGAGCCAGGGTAGTACCCCAGGCCCCTCATATGCGGCAGTAGCCGCTACTGCGCCTTCCTCCCCCCCTCATGGAGCTGAGGCGGAATGGCAGCCTGCCAGGGCCAGGAAGCGCAGAGGGAAGCAGAAACAGGCCCCAACTAAGCAGGAAGTGCAGGCCGAGGGCAGCGCCCGCCTATGCCTCCGCCCAAAAACAAGGGCAAAAATAAAAATAAAAACCAAAATAAAAAGCCTCCACCGCTTGCCAAACTCCCCCCTAAAAACCCACGACAAAACGTGGTAGTGGTTAGGCGGACATGTGAGGAAGGAGAGGCTGGTCCTCCAACCCTGACGCAATGGAAGCGCTTATGCGGGGTGTCCCTGCTACGGACCTCCAAGCTCTGAGTGTCCGAGTGCTAGACATCCGCACCGCAGTAGGAGGTGGCGCCGTCATTGTGACGGAAACGCCAGAAATGGCCAAGGCGCTCACGAGCCACATTTCCACAAAAAAGGAGTTGAAGCTCCAAGCGTCAGCCCCTGGGTCGTTTCCCACGCCTGCTGCTGTGCGACGTGCGGACCGACCTTCAAAAGAGGACTTGGCCCAACAAGTTGTTGAGCACAACCCTGCGTTAGGCTTGCAGCCGCAGGATGTCAGGCCTCTCTTCACCAAAAAGCGTGGCAGACAGAAGGATTGGGTGATTGAGGTATCACCCAGCCTGTACAAAAAACTAGAGGGCAAGGCACCTCCAAATAGCCTGGCAGCGGTGCGCCATACGAAAGTACCAAGCCCCCACTCAGTGCTACAAATGCCAGCGCTATGGCCACCTGGCAGTGGCCTGTACAAGACCTGTTGTGTGCGCCTGGTGCGCCTTGCCACATCTGAGTAAGGAATGCAAGCGTGATGCTCCCCTCAAGTGTGCCAATTGCGTCGAACGCAAAATCCAACAGGTCGCACACTCTACACGAGACGCACGCTGTACCATTCGTCAGCGAGCGATTGCCCTCCAGGAGTCACGAGTGGATTATGAATAGGTCAAAAACAGTTCGAATCCTTCAGCACAACACAAATAAGAGTTGCCCAGTTATGGCTGAGTTGCTGCAAAATGCACTCAAGAAACGCTGCAGTGTCCTCGCCATACAGGAACCGTACATAGGATCCAAAACTCTTGGTCTCGGATCGCAGGCACGAGTGGTGGCTGGAGCAAGAACGGGAGCCAAGGCAGCAGTAGCCTGCATCGACCCGTCCATTGACATGCTCGCACTCACTCACCTGAACAGCCAGCACTTGGCCGCTGTGCTCATCCGAGCCGGTGGCTTTGAGCTGGTTGTAATATCATTTACAGGCAATTTGGCGCACCAGTTGCCAACAGCCTTGAACCACTCGAGCGGGCTCTAGCAGGCCTATCAGGACGACCCTGCGTAGTCTGTGCTGATGCAAACGCCAGATCACCATTGTGGGGATCCCCAACCCTGGATGGGGCGGGCGAGGCGTATATAGAGCTGCTCACCAGGTACAACTTGGTTGTTGCCAACGACCCCATGACTGAGGCGACCTATGATGGCCCGGGAGGAAGGTCGTGTATAGACGTCACGGCCGTGTCCCACACCCTGCTACTCAAATTGAAGGGTTGGCGAGTCGTACCAGGTGCAACGCAGAGCGATCACATGGTTATTGACTTTGCCATTACGGATGATAACATCCTCTGCAAAGACACGCGTGAAAAGCGATTCCGCACAAAAAATGCTGACTGGCCGCAATTCTTTAGGGTACTGGAAGGTGAACTGCGTGCCGCAGACACCGACCTAATAGTGCAAGCATCCACACCTGAAGAGGTGGACAGCAAAGTGGACACATTTACCACAGCACTGCACTCTGCTGGGCTCTCTGTACTTGGCCAACAGAAGCACAGGGCGATCAAAGTCCCATGGTGGACTGAGGAACTTAATCCCCTCAAGCAAAGTGCAAATAGAGCCAGAAGGATGTACCAAAACACTCGTGACCCTGATGCCAGAGCAACACTCCGAACTGCCTTCATCCAAGAGAAGGAGGCCTTCCACCGCGCCATCAAACGAGCCAAACGGCAAGGCTGGCGAAATTTTGTGGAAGCGGAGAGCTCTGAGAACCCCTGGGGCAGACACTACAAGTCCTCCATAGGAAAAGCAAATGTAGAGCAGGTCTTAGCTGCGATGCAAAATGAGTCAGGCTGGGCCTGCAGTATCGAACGTTCACTGGAAACCCTCCTTGAGAAGGCGTTCCCAGATGACCAACTAGCTCGAGACACTGAAGCCCAGAGGGCAGCAAGGAGCTGATCATGGACCCTCCGAACGAGCCCGACATCCCATTGTGGACAACAGGCGACCTCGGCAGGGCTCTTGCGACCTTAAAGCCCAACAAATCTCCTGGGCCAGATAAAATAGAAAGCAATATGCTAAGGAAGGCTGAGCGGACAATCTCCAGCGGTCTCCTTAATTTATTTAATGACTGTCTGCAGGTCGGACAGTTCCCCACTCAGTGGAAGTCTGCGCGCGTTGTCACTCTTCAAAAGGGAGGCGACCGCAATCAGTCGGACCCGCGATCATGGAGACCACTCAGCCTTCTTTCCATATTAGGCAAAACACTAGAAATCTTGATGTTGCAGTCCCTCGAAGGAGTCTTTGGCCGCAACCTCACAGGCAGGCAATACGGGTGTACCAAAGGAAGGTCCACGCAGGATGTCATTGTCGAGATTCGGCGTGTTTCCCTGCTGGCACCGGCTAAGTACGTCGTAGCAGTTCTGATTGACATCAGAGGAGCGTTTGACAACCTTTGGTGGCCAGCGCTCCTTAATGAACTCAAAGGTAGGGGAATCCCCCGCAACCTGTACTCGCTCATCAGAAGTTACCTGACAGACAGAACTGCTACGATCGAAAGTAGGCATGTCTCCGTCTGGAGAAAGATTGAGAAGGGGTGCCCACAGGGCTCGGTCCTAGGACCAGCACTCTGGAATGCCTTCTTCGAAGGTCTTCTCAGGAAACTCATGGAGACTGACTGCGAGCCGTACGCCTATGTGGATGACTTGACTGTGCTGATCTTTGCAGAGTCAGTCCGCCAAATTGAAGAAAAAACCCACCACGTGCTCCGCACTGTCAACCAATGGTGCGAGCACGTCAAGATGCAGGTGGCTGAGGAAAAAGCCCAGCTAATCCTCTTGAAGGGGAAAGTGAATAATCCACCCACAATACGCTTTGGCGGCCACAGGCTCCTTCTTGAAAAGCACGTCAAGTATTTAGGAGTGAATATAGGTGAGAGGTGGGGTTTCAACCAACACCTCCAGTCCCTTAAAGGCACTACCATTGCAAGGTTTGCCTCACTGCGTGCCATTACTAAGGCCACTTGGGGTGTGTGTTACCACGACACCATCCTCATGTATAAGGCCATCTATTTAGGTGTGATTGGCTACTGCCCTGTTGTCTGGGGTAGCAAACTAACAGTCAATCAAAAGAGAGTATTGGCCCAATCCCAGAGAGCCGCGCTCCTGTGGATCACCAAGGCCTACAAGACTGTATCAACGGAAGCACTCCAGGTGATCACTGGTCAGTTACCAGTTGATTTGGCTGTTGAGTGCATGATTGACAAGTGGAGAGTGAAACAGGAGCTTCCCCGCTTTGGGCTGAACTCCGTGCGGATCTCACCACAGAACAGAAACTTGCCGCCATCGATGAATGGGCTCTAGAGAAATGGCAAGCGAGATGGGAATCCTCGTCAAAGGGACGTGATACGTATGAGTTCTTCCCCAACATCCGTGAACGTCTTTCTAGAAAATGGGTTGAGCCAGACCACTGGACGAGCCAGTTCCTCACGGGACATGGTGACTTCAATGCGCGGCTCCACTTCTTTTCTCTGAAAGACTCTCCATTATGCACGTCTTGTGCCTCCAGTGCGGAGGAAACAAGAAACCATGTGCTGCTCCACTGTAGTTTCTACAACAGTGAGCGACGGTTGTTGAGAGGGCAAACGAACTTAGCAGCTTTGACTGCTACAAAGGAAGCCTATAACCATTTTGCAAAGTTCGCAAAGAAGGTAATGGCTAAGAAACGTGGTTATAGTTGATCAGTCCTTTTGAAACTTGCCACCCAAGTAAACAGTAAGATCAGGTAGGGAACCAGATTAAGAACTACTCCCAGATGGTACGGGATTCCTCAGGTGGTCACCTCCGTGCGGTAACACACGGGCAACAGCTCTCTACGGTGAGACTGGCTAACGACCACATACCTGCCGTACCTCCACAGGTCTGAGTTCGGTGGATGCTGCAGGGGCCGGCCTCTTGCATATTAGCGAAACCGCAACTTCTATGACTGATATAACCCTCGTCGAGGGTTTAGGTACAGTCATGAAATAAAGAAACAGATCCGGTGGGGGGGTTTCTACTGCAATTGAGCGGATGTCAGACTTTTCATAGGCGCGGCCTGAGGTTCGCGACTTAGGGCGGGGTGTGGACGAGCCTGGGTTTGAGGATCGGGGATTAGCAGAGCTAGGTCGAGGTTGAGAAGGAGGAGTGGGGGGCGTGTGGGGCTTAGAAGCCGGGCGCTTTAGGGTTGTGCCCCGAGGAGTTGATGACAGCGTAGCGTCACCAACTCTCGGTCCTCCGTGGAGGATAGACTGTACCCTGGAGGGCTTCTGCCGCCGCGTCGACATCACTTGCTTTAAAAACTCGTTCCCATAATTCATGCTTCAATTTTTCTCTCAACAAATTATAATCAATTTTATTTAACCATCCCCTAATTTCACCCCTTTCTGGTTTCTCTGTGGAAGGCACATCCTCTATACACAATATACTACTATGGTGGTCGGTGATATTTGATTTCCACACCAGTCCAACTATTTTCTTTCTATTTTCTGATTTTCCACATTTCAGAAATATATGGTCAAGACAGCTATTTCTATTTTCATCGGACCTTGTTGTAATGTTAATGTACGGTGTAAATCCCATTTCAGCCAGGAGGTTTAAATATGTTTCTTTAATGTAGGTGTTTGCCGCATATTCCCCTATGTCAATATTTATATCCCCTAAAAATATGTCTATGGTATTCCCATTTTTTGGCAGATTTATTAAGTGATGATACAATTCTTCCAGAAAACCTTCTATATTTGAATCACTAGGCGAGCGGTAAACACATAGAAAGCGATACATCGCGTTGTTGTATTTTAGCTCAGCAATGAGACTAGTTGAATTCTGGATCTTTATTTCCAATATCTTTATATCTTTACAATCTTGATGGAGAAAAACGGCAACGCCGCTATTTTGGTTAAGAAATGTGAGAGTGCTGTGGGACTTATATTGCGGTATGCTCTGAATAATATCATTTGAATTGTTCCAAGTTTCTGTGAGGCAGATAAACAACGGGTTTCTTTCCAATAACGAAAATTTTAGTAGAAATTCATCAAAGTTTTTGTTCAGACTCCGAATATTAGTGTTGAGTAAACAAAAGCTATTTTTAAATTGTTCCTTCATCACCCTATTTAAATCGACTATATTCTCATACATCACTTCAGTATCCGGGATACTATCGAGATCTTCTATGGAAACGTCCATGTTTTCATTTTATTTCCTACAACGAAAGTCCGAGTGGCAGGGCATTGAGTGGGAGGTGATCTAGAGTTTTTTCAAGTCGTACTAAGTCGTTCTACTTTTTATGGTAATTACTTTTGCGCCGTCATCCCGGCGGACAAGTATCTTGAAGTTCCTTACCCAGACGAATTTGTACTGCTCTTCAGCCGCAGCCTTCTTTGTCCTATGAAGCAGATCCGCTCGTAGACCTGTGAGGTTGTCATTTATGAAGATAGGGGCATCTGGCCAGGTGTCGATGATTTTCCGCGCTGTTAGCTTCTGCTTTTTTGCCGCCGCGATGATGTCCATACGTACATCCTCCGATTCCACCGTAGCAACTATCTTGCGTGGACGATCATTCCTCACAGCCCCGACGCGGTAGGCATTCGATATCAACGATGGGGTGTTTATCTTTTTCAAAACTGTACGAATTATCTCTTCGCAGTTTTCATTTCGTGTTTCTGGAGCCCCATAGACCTCAATGTTTTTTGCTCGAGAGTCTTGCTCTAGCTTGTCGACTTTGAACTGCAATTCCGAGACGACATTCTTGAGACGATGATTTTCCTCTACAACTTCATTAACGGTTTTTTTGATACCTTGAACGTCCTTCAGGAATCCATCAAACTTTTCGCTCATGAATGACATTGAATTCTTCAGCTCAGTGAGATCGCTCGCGAAGCTTTGGATTTTGTCAATCTTCCTATTCATCACTTGCAGACCGTCGACCTTAGTGGTCAGTTCCGAAATCATCTCAGTCAGGCTGGTCTTTGGCTCCTTCAGGTCATCCTCCGAATCGCTAGGACCTTTTGAAGGAGAGGAGCACAAATCCTTTTTTGCCACACACGTATCGCATTTCCATGCTTTTTTGGTCTCCTTATTCATTTTCTTGAAGGCCTCCGTTGTTTGCAGTCGTGTGCACCCCGGATGATACGACTGCGAGCAGATCGCACAAATTGCAGTCTTTATAGGCGAGGAAAGTTCACGCGTACACTTTCTACAGTCCATTTTTATTCGTTGACAACGTTAAAACGATGTTATAACCTCGATGAAGATCTTTGATCACCACCAAATAACACGATTACACGACCCGCTTTGAACCCGGTAACTCACAAGAGAGAAGAGCTCGGAAAACGTCAGCAAAAGAGACAGAGAAGCTAGATAAGAGAGCTCCGCGTGGCTCGGTATCAACTCAACGAGAAGAGCACGGAAAACGTGAACAAAAGAAAAACCCTGCAAATTATTACACAACGGTTTATTATTCGGATAATCAGCTTGACCTAGCATTAATGCTCCGAGATCCATCCTGTTCGATTCAGCATCGAAAAATATCATAATGAAACCCAAAAAGGTCGAAAAGAACTGAATCGTAATATTAAAATAAACAAAAAAAAACGAAAGTATCTAGAAAAAACTGAATTTTAATATGAAAACATGCACGCTAAATACTAATATCAAAATTTAACCAAAATTGATGAAAAAAACCAAAATGAGAATGAAACGAAAGAATCTAAAAAAATTGAATCGTATTAAAACCAAAACGTCGGGGAAATTGGAACGGGGGGCGCTCGAAGCGAAGCGCGTCGTCGTTGGGAGGCCAAAGGGGTCGTTGGGAGGAGGCGAGATTAAAGAGACGGGCAGGGCGGAGGAATTCCAAACGACGAAACGCAGCTCCGCGTTGTACTGCGTTTCATTAATTTTTTTAACCGTTTTTTGCCCATTACAACCACGGGCTTCGTCCGATCGGATTGCCGAGATGGCGGGCACAACTAGATACCAAGTCGGATTTTTGGGCGAAAGAACGAATTTTTTAGACCACGTTAAAGGCACAAAACGGCCCGGACGGCGGACGGCGGACGGGGGACGGGGGACGGGGGACGGCGGACGGACATTGCAAATTTGGAATCTCCATGTCTTGAAACGTAAAGTATCAAATTTTGAGGGGGGGTTGTAAAAAATTTTTCGTGACCGAAAACATAGGGTTATTATTCAGAATGAATAATAAACCAATATTATTCAGAATGAATAATAAACCAAAAGAGAAGCTAGATAAGAGAGCTCCGCGTGGCTCGGAATCAACTCAACGAGTTCACGAGAACGACTCAAAAAATAAAAATCACTTACCTCTCAATTTACGTATCCGAACTTTGCGAAGGATAGGCTCGTTTTATCGCCTCGAAGAAAGCCCTTGTGAGGTTGTCGCAACTTTCTAGCGCTAGTATTCTTCAAAATATGACTTAAATCGTTCGACATAATTTCATCCATCCACCGCATTCATACTTGTCAGAGATAAAACCGTAACTCATACACCAATCCACAACACTCCTCGGGCCTTTTTCTCTAAATTGATGAATCAAAGTCGTATTGATTCGCCTATCCATGGCTGGTCGAAAAAGATCAAAAAAATAAACGCGTAGAGGGCTGTGGGGAAAGCACTAAAGCAGGAGAAGCCGGACGGGCGCGAAAAAAAAAATTGGATACGTAACGAACGACGAAGGAGGAAGAACGCATACGGTAGAGGCAACTCGCCAACTGAAGGAAGATATTTCAAATTCGCAGAATGATTCCATAGTTCAAGGGTTAGTCGAACGATCTAAGTCATATTTTGAAGAGTACTAGCGCTAAAAAGTATCAGTGACGCTACTAAACGTTCCGAATCGAAGAACCGAACAAATGTACCCGCGTACACTATTCTGGGATTTAACCCAGGTTGCCCTTCACTAACCCGAATACAGTTTATCTAGTCTCCACAGTTATTCTTTTTCCTAGTCTCCCAGCACTTCCTTCTCAATCACCACCCATCTTTTCGCACCTTTTGGTATTTCCTTCTTATTTTCGTTAATCCTCCGACCCCACAGTTACGGCCACGTTGGAGCATTACATTGGTGACAGCGATTCCACCACGCTCTCCAAAACGGTAAGTATTAGTCGTAATATCTTTCCGTTAGCAGCGGCTTTTGTTTAATTTAACTTGTGCGAGTGATTTGAGTTGAAATCGCGATCCAAGTGCCTTTTTTTCCCGTTCCCCACGTGTTCCTAGTAGAGTTTTTTTTTTTTCGCCTAAGTGCCGCTCCGAAATTTCAGACAGCCTGCGTAGGTACAATCTCGCTCAACTCCGTCATCGTCTTTCAGTTGCCATTTAACGAAATCCTCCAATCTGAATTTCGTTGAGGTCCTTCGTAAGTACACTGGTGCTAACTTTTGGTGTCATCCCTTAGTTGTCCGTGAGTACCAGTTAGCATATTTAACTACGATGGACCCATCCAGGCTTTTAAAGGACGAAATAGTCTACGAGTTGGAGGTTCGTGGACTAACTACGGACGGAGTTGAAACTCAGTTGAGGCGGCGATTAACGGCTGCTATGCGGGATGGCGTGGCTCCTTTAAAGGAGCGAATTCGGGCGCTCCCTACGCAGCAGGAGCTCGACACGTGTGCCCAAAAGGCCACAGCGTTGAGCGACTATGTGCGGAGCATAGAGGACACGTGGACGCACGAGGACCCGCGACGGCTAGATGCTAGGTTGTGGCATTTGTAGAAAAGGGTCGCATGTTTAGAAGGGTCCAAGTCGAATCAAGACATTCGTGACCATCTACTGGAGGCTGTGGCACAGCTGCAAACTGAGGTGCAAGCAGTCAAGGGACAACTGCATAGCAGCAGTGGCACAGAGCATAGTTGCTCACAGCCATCATTACCCTTGCCACCAGCCCCAGTAGACGAAACCAGTTTCGATGACCGACATAATTACTACGATTTGTCAGCCACTCCCCCTCTCACTAGATTCCACTGTGCGTCAGGCTTGGAGGCCTAAACTCACGATAAAAACCCAGGACATAGCGGATCAGTTTTTGGAGTCGAACCAGTATCTTAAACGACTCCAGAGCGATCAGAGAGCTATGCTATACAAGGGAGTGTACCTGTCCGAGCCACAAGCCACTGCACTTACGGCAACTATGGACAACGCGACAGAAAGAGTCACGTCCTCAGTGAACAGAGTGAGCAGTGACTTGGTACAGTTAAATTCCAAATTTAACGAGTTCCTGGGAGTTATGATGCAGATGCAGAGGCAGCACAATGAGCTTGTTGGGTGCATTCATAGAATGTCTTCCGATACCCAACAGCTTAGCGATCGCCTAGATCGGTTGGAAACAACCAACTAATCTGAGAAAGCACTGCTGAAGCAGTCAGTGAGCGACTTAGCTTGTGCTATGCGATCTTTGCCCACGCATCCTGCTGCATTCAGACGAATTGGAAAGTTTATTGGACCACCATCCACGACCCAACTCAGTGTTGGCAGTACGTAAAGCCATTGCCCTCATAAACAGTTCCTACCAGGAGGAGCTACAGCAGAATCACCATTGGAAAATCTACAAATGGACCACAGGGACCACCATCATGGCGATTGCTGCAGTAGTGGGCGTATTGGTGCTGTACAAAGTACTATTAGGCAACCAACAGGCCCCCATTGTGTTGATAAATAGGCCACTCTCTTCCTCGCAGCCTCAAAACTCAACCCCACTTTAGCACTTGTTCGTATGCCAAGGTTATATCATAATTTTGTATATACAACCGGGTTTTTGCAATGATTTTTATATGCGTTATATTGCTTTGTGTGTCCAGGTCATACCATAAATTTGTATATAGCATTAGCAAACTGAATTAAACCTTTAGCAAACTGAATTAAACCTTTCGCAATTAGAATTAAACCTTTCGCAATTAGAATTAAACCTTTCGCAAACTGAATTAAACCTTTCGCAATTAGAATTAAACCTTTCGCAAACTGAATTAAACCTTTCGCAATTAGAATTAAACCTTTCGCAATTACAATTAAACCTTTCACAAACTGAACTAAACTTTTCGCAATAAACAAACAATTTAATAATTTGTTAATATATAGAAACAGAAAATTATATATATATATATATTTATATAAAGAAAGGGGAAGGTCAGTGGAGGGGTTGGCCTGTAGCTGCGGCAGGAAGTACGAGGTACATGTCCATGACGTAGTTTGAACATTCTTGAGCACTTACAGTAGACACGTTCCTCGCAATGACATCCGGCAAATTATGTTCACCTCGTTGAGCCAGGATCTTCCTTGCTTCGTTTTTTATTTTTGAAAACGCTTTGTCAACAGGATTGAGCATGGGTGAGTAAGGTGGCAAAAACTTTACCTCCATATCTGATTCAGCGAAAAACTGATTGACTATAGTAGAACGGTGAATTCTCGCGTTGTCCATAATTAGCAGGGTGCCGTCTATGGAATTTTGTAAATTCAGTTCCAGCTCTCGCAGAAACTCACGAAAAACGTCCGCAGTTGTGGTTCCAGAAGTTATAATTTTGGAATGCACGACCTGCACGTTATTGAGAGCAACTATATTGTTTTGGGGACTCGACTCATGTCCTCTGATCATGTTTAGTGCAGAGAATTAATTTAATGAAAGGTTCACTTGTATTTGTTAAAGGTTTAATTCAGTTTGCGAAAAGTTTAATTCTAATTGCGAAAGGGTTAATTCTAATTGCGAAAGGGTTAATTCTAATTGTGAAAAGGTTAATTCAGTTTGCTAAAAGGTTAATTCAGTTTGTGAAAAGTTTAATTCAGTTTGCTAAAAGTTTAATTCAGTTTGCTAAAGGTTTAATTCAGTTTGCTAATCCTATATATATATAAAACCGGTTTTTTTACAATAATTTTTATTCACGTTATATTGGGTATGGGAAATAATTCGTGCACCACTTGATAATTGAATTGAATTTTCCATGCTAACAATTTTTTGTACAGAGAATCATGTGAGGAACTCATCGTCTCTGGCTATGTGATCGCACAGTGTGTCTCATTAAGTGATGTTCTTTCCTTTGTTTTTAAATGGCCACCACTTTCTTTTATTTGTGCACACCCATGATGTGATTTTATGTGTAAATGTTGAACATTACGGCACTCATATTTTCCAGCAGGTTGTGTGTCCTCCTTTCCTTGCCAGATCACTTATGAATCTTTGATTTCAGGCTGCACCACGACTGCCCTCGGTGTGGTATCTTATCTTGAATAATTCACTAACCACGCACAGGAGCAGTAAGAGTCTGGAGGAGTTAATTGTTTCAACCAAGCTGATTGTATTTCCGAGTCAATCAACATGAGACGACAGTTCCAGAACCCACCACATGATCGTACAACCAGTAAGATTAGAGTCATACAGAACCCTAGAGCTAAGTTACCATCCGATAACATTTAATTAATAAGCGGAAAGTAAGCTAGAAGTCACAAAATCGAATTTGTGCAGTACCAGAGTACTCCTCGACACCAGGTGGCGACTTACTCATCGCGAGGGGGGAGGGAGAGCACAGGATTCGTCGATTACTGTTCGTGTGCATGCCAACTAATCCATCCCTTTTGGTGGTGTTCTCACTCTGTGCCTTTCTGGGAAATCTATTCCTTTCTTTCACTTGGGTACAAGGGTAGTGTATAAGACGAGTTGCGATGTGCAGCAACAAAATAGTCATTAAAATCTTGAAGTACACCTTGTATCCTACTGTACCTAAGGATCCGATTTCCGTGTATGTTCTGTAAATTCTTCAGTGTGTCATCATAATTCTATTTTCTTCTGTTTCTACTAACATTTCTAAGATTCGAACAGTTATATTGAAAATTTTATAAGGGAAGCTAGCGCAGGAGAAGCAGCCTAGAGCAGGAGGATGTGGCTGAGCTGGCAGATGCAAGGGCTAGAGCACAGAGTGGTGAAACAAGGGTAGGTGTTGGGAGGCCAATGATCGGGTGTTGTGTTGAGTATGTCAACATAGAAAGGTGAGGGTAAATGAGTGACATGGGGAACCACAGGGGGTTGAGCAAAAATAGTGAAAGGACATCGAGACAGCTCAGGCACGAAGTGAGAACTAGGATGGTGAGACACTGGGATGGTGTAAATGGAGCAGGCACACTGAGGTGATGCAAAAGGACAAGGACACTCTTGGGTGGTAAAAATGGAGCAAGCACACTGGGATGGTGCAATAGGGAAACCCAAGGGGGGTGCAATAGGGCAGGCACACTAGGGTGGTGCAAATAGGGAAGCCACACTCAGGCGATGCAAATAAGGCAAGTGCAGTGAGAAGAGGACATGAATTAGGACGTGGGAAGCGGGACCTAGCGCTTTCTTGGGAGAAATGAAAAATAATGCGTTGGTTTGATCACGAGAGGGAAGTCAAGAGGATAGAGGGTACTGCTAGGGTGTAGCATTGAGGAAGGTGAATGGGTTGGGCGAGATGGTAGGGTCCAAGATTTAGGATTTAGAAAAATAGGATGTGACAGACATAAAGGGAATTGGGGTATAGGGTATTGAAGAGGAAAGCTGAGTTAAGTGGTGAAAGGATGGATACAGGTAGGGTTATAGCAAAATAGGAATAGGTGAACTTGAGGAAACGAAAGAATGAGTGAGGGAACTGTAGAAGACTGTAATGTTCGGAGTTACAGAGATTGATGGATGACCATGTAAAAAACACTTGACTAAAAAGAAGTTCAGAAATGAAAAAGAAAGTCAAGAATGAAGTCACTAGGGAACGAAGACGCGGTACATTTCATTTTACCGATTCATGAGAGTAAATTTGGAAGAGACTCGGGTTAGCCAAACTGTTCGTGCACAAATAGGGGTGATGATATTGACACCTATTAATCTGGGCGAGCACGTTAAATGAGGGCCTCGTGTTGATAGTGGGAAATGACAATTAAAATGAAATGAATAAAGCTGTACTGATAAAATAATATTTGAAAATTGCTGTTCGTAAATAAATAAATTAAATTCTTCTTCGGCACGGATAAATCGGGCAGTTCTGACCTTGTTTTTAACGATGATAACGAAGGAGAGTCGAATTTGTGTTGCGTGACTGCAGTAAGTGATCGCGATGATACCGCTAAATTTGTCCAACTAAACGTAAAAGTTAAATGTCTCTTCGGAGCACAATTTGGTTGAGTACGAAACAAAAAGGCGATTCCGATCAACCTCTTCTTCGGGCTCTCGAGCGCACATGGCCGGAGATTCGAGCCCACCAGGCCGGCGAACGTCCTCGAGAGGAGGGGCCGTCAGGTCCGGTCCGGTCCGGTCTTCGATGCCTTCGATGCGCCGGCGATCCTTGTGAAGCTCCGTGATATCAAGAACCAAATAAATAAAGAAAAGAAACGAAAACAAAGTAACTCTCTTGGCCGTAACATTCTGGCCACCAAAATTTTGTAAAATTTTCTGGAATTACGAATGGTAAGGATTGGTATGCAAGGGAAGGAGAGGAATGAGGTTGGCAACAGATCTTTTGACAACTGCAGTGGGGGTCTTAAGAGTAACCACCCGTACAAATCCATCAGTGCCCGGATGAGTTTGCAGCACTCGAGCAAGTGGCCACTGTAGAGGAGGCGCAACTTTGGTCTTGATGAGGACGAGGTCACCAACTTGTAGGTTCTTGGTGTTGCGGTAATTCCACTTTACTCGTGATTGCAACGTCGACAAATATTCCAGCCTCCAGCGACTCCAAATCTCCTCCGACATGCGTCTGACAAGCTGCCAGCGAGAAAGATGGTGAAGGTTCGTATCGAGGAGTGTCGGCTCCGGATTTGATAGGAGAGGTCTTCCAATTAAAAAGTGGCCAGGCGATAAGTAGTCATACTCACCGGGTTCGTTTGAAAGAGAGTTGAGAACCGCTTCGATTTTTGTAAATAGTGTGGAAAGTTCTTCGTAGGTGAGGGGTGTACTTCCTGCTACCAGTGTGAGATGTCTCTTTGCCGATTTTACCCCTGCTTCCCATAAGCCACCGAAATGAGGTGAATACGGGGGGTTGAAATGCCATTTTACGCCTAATGTTGTAGCGAACGTTGCAATGGACTCTTGAGTACTTTCTTCCCTATACCATTTCTCAAGTTCCTTGAGTTCGCGCGATGCGCCAACAAAGTTTGTCCCGCAGTCTGTATAAATGACGTGGGGTAGACCGCGTCGAGCGACGAATCGAGAGAGGGTCGATAGGAAGGCTTCTGTGCTCAAACTGGTAACAGCCTCTAGATGCATGGCTTTGGTTGCCATGCAAATAAAAACGCACATGTAGACTTTGCTGACAACCGACTTCCTACGATTCGATTCTTTCATCGAAAATGGGCCAGCGAAATCGATGCCCACATGCGAAAAGACTTGTCCTCCCTTTAGTCGAAAATCTGGCAAGTTACCCATAGTAGGAACGACGGATTTCGCTTTGAGCTTGTAGCACTTCAAGCACATAAAGGTTCGTTGCCTGACGAGACGTCTTAAGGAAGGAATCCAAAAGCGTGTTTGAAGAAGGGCTTGCAGAAGGTTCGGCCCAGGGTGTAAATAGACCTTATGGTAAAAGTCAATGAGAAGCACAGAAAAGTGTGATTTCGTGGGTAACAATATTTGGTGCTTACGAGCTGGGCTGACGGAAGCATTTTCTAAACGCCCTCCTACTCGAAATATGCCCTTATCATCGATGAAGGGGTTTAATCGTGCAAGTTCTTCTTTGGCCTTCGCCAAGTTTCGCATGTTTCCCTTAAAGAAGCCGCTTAGCTGCACAAGTTTTACACAAGCATGAAAGGCACTATGCGTTTCTTGGGAACTGTAAGAACCGAATCGAGCCAATTCGGAAGATTGCCGTGCCTTGAAATTATACGCTGCCCTTTGCAGCAGGGCTACGAAGTTGATCAACCTGCTGTATGACGAGAACCGAGCAATTAACATCACGAAATGCAAATCATCTGATGAGGTGATGAGAGATTTCATTTCGAAGTCTCGTTTCAGCTCTGGCATGTCTATGGCGTCGTATTGGACATGAGATCGTGGCCATTGAGTCATGGGTAAGGCTAGCCAAGGAGGTCCATCCCACCATATTTTAAGGGTGACTGAGTTGGTGGGCATCACACCCTTCGATCCACAATCGCTGGGATTCGACGAACCTTCTACATGTCTCCATGACGACGGGGAGGTAATAGTGCGAATTTCAGCTACTCTATTAGCCACGTACACCTTCAATTTGTGAGGCGGAGTATTAATCCAACCTAAAGCGATGGCTGAATCCGTAAAGAAGATCGGAGGGTGCCCAGCACCTGACAACATCTGAATGAACTTCTCCGTTGATTTATATAATTTGGACAACAGGAGTGCACCACACAGCTCCAAGCGAGGGCAAGTTTCTGTTTTCAATGGAGCTAACCGTGTTTTAGCAATTAAAAGACGTACTTTAACGTCAGAGCCCTTGAAAATCCGTATGTATATACACGCGCAATATCCCAAGTCGGATGCGTCGCAAAAGCCAACCAGTTGGAACTCATACGGTTTATCCATCGCGAGGAACCGTTCAACATTAACCTGCGAAAACACTGGTATTTGCTCCATTATGAGCTGCCAGAGAGCTTTAAGCGCGTCAGGAACAGGTTGGTCCCACGTCAACTTTTCCTGCCACAGTTTTTGGATAAAGCTTTTCATGAGGAACACTGACGGGGCTAAAAACCCGAGAGGATCAAAAATCCTGGCCACCGTGGACAAAATGGCTCGCCTAGTAAAAACAATTCTTTCAGGCACCTCGATGTTATACGAGAATACGTCTTTCTCAGTATCCCATCTAAGGCCCAAAACCTTCAGGGAATGGTCCTCAGGATAATTGAGCTGCATGGATACTTCAGGGTTTATTTCGTGATCCACCGCGTTGATGACTTCTCGTGAGTTGCTTGCCCACTTACTCAGGGCAAAGCATCCTCGAGACATAAGTCCAATGATTTGGGACTGCAATTCGATTGCAGCTTCAACTGAATCCGCTCCGGTGGCTATGTCATCCACGTAAACGTCTCTAGCTAAAGATTTGTAAGCCAGAGGAAAGTGGTCACCTTCATCGGAGAGAAGTTGTTGTAAAACCCTCAACGCAAGATGAGGAGCGCAAGCTACACCGTATGTTACAGTGGTCAACTCGTACCTTTGAAGAGCCTGTGTTGATTGTTCACGCCAATATATATGCTGGTATGCGCGATCTTGCTCATCGACGTTTATTTGCCGATACATTTTGACACAATCACATACAAAGGCGATCTTGTGGGAACGAAAGTTGAGCAAGATGTCTTTGATATCGGCTTGCAGGGGTTCTCCTATTAATAAATAGTCGTTCAGGGAACCATTTTTAGTTTTACATGAGGCATCGAAAACTACTCTTAATTTCTCCTTGTTTCGGTCCACCTTCGTGATACCGTGATGGGGGATCACATACTTTGCTTCTGTCTGTGTTGGTACCATGTGATTCAGCTCACCATATTCTCGCATAAATGCTGAATATTGGGCCTTGAAATGTGGGTTGCGTTCCAATTTGATTTCAAGGTTACGGAATCGTCCTTTGGCCAATATATCAGAGTCCGTTAAATTGGGAACGGAATTAACAAAAGGAAGACGAACCACATAACGTCCGGAGGGTAACCGGTAATGCGTACTTTTGAAAAATTCCTCTGCAGCAATGTCTGATGCACTTGTGTGAGGTAATTCGTTACCTACTTCTTCAAGTTTCCAAAACTTCTCAAGTTGGAAGCTGAGGTCATCAATGCTGGTCCCAATGGCGAGTAATGAATTTCCCTCACTGTGGGAAGTTTCAACGTTTGTACTGTTACAAACCTTACCGATGACAATATACCCGAAAATTGAGGAAAACAATTTGGGCAAACCCTCCTCAATTGTTTCAATTCCTCCAGTCATGATATCACTGAACAAATCAGCGCCTACCAGGAACTCTATGTTCGATGGTTCGAAAAATTGCGGATCGGCCAATGCGAATGGCAAGTATTTTTTGTACACATGAGAAGGAATATGCGTACTGGGTAATAAAGACGTTATAGTCTTAACTACCACGGCTTCGGTGGTAAGGTTGGTGGAACTATCATCCATTGAGCGCAGAACACATGCGACAGTGCCCTTAGCACCTTCGTACAGTGTTCCACCAAGACAGGAAATCTTTCGAGAAACCCTGCTCATATTGAGCCCCAAGCGAAGCGAACAGCTATGGGTGATGTACGAAAATTGACTTGCACAGTCTACTACCAGGCGAATTCGTTGGAATATTCCCCTAGCGTCGAGAATATGAGCCCACGCTGTTCCTAAAATAATTTGCGAACCTTCGGTTTTAGCACCTTGGGTATTGAGTGTTGTCCCCACCATAGTAATTTGGGACGACGAGCACGGCTGTGGGGTATGGATACTTTCTGAACCGTCCTCCACCTTCAGGTGTTCTAGACATAAGAATGAATTATGTGGCCGATTACAGAACCTACACGGGCGCTTTGACAAACATTTCGATGTTCCATGATATTGGGATACACAATTTCTGCACCCTGTCCAATTTTTTAATCTCTCAAGCCGTTGAGCAACCGGGATCACATAAAAGGTAGGACAATTTGAAAGAGTATGTGATTTGTGACATATCACACAATTATCTGGCCTTGAGGATGTTTCAGATCGAGATGCTGCTGATGATGAAGGTTTACGGTCATTTTGTTTATGACTGGACGATGATTGATTAGCAAGCAAGGTTAATTTGGGAGAGGAATTTCGGCTGTGTTTGTTATAATTTAAATTCCTTTTAAAACCACAACTTGAAAGATTAGTGTCAGATGTTTGCTTAACTTGATTTGATGTTCTAGTGGTATCTGCAAGTTGGAGCGCGAGTGAACGTTCACGCACAAAGTTCGTTAATTTGTCAAACGTGGGAAATGTATCTTTGTCCAGTGTCAATTCGAATTGTTCTCTTGTATGTGGGTCAAGACACCGGGCAGCCAAAAAGAATAAAATAAATTCAGACTCCTGAGGAATTCTTAATAATTTGAAGGCTGAAACGTTATCGGAAACCAGCGATAAAAAGGATTGATAGTACTCAATTGTGGGCTTGCCATGAGTCATCTTGAATGTCAGTAACTGGTTCAGATACAGCCCGGCAAGCATGCGTTTATTATCGTACGCAGCATTCAAAGCCTGCCATGCTAATTCATAATTAGCTTCTTCGATCGGAAGGTGACTAATCAAGGATCTAGCATTTCCTGTAAGAGAAGTCAGTAAATAATGAAATTTTTCCACAATCGAAAGAGTGGATTCGTTATGAACCATTGATGTGTACGTGTCTCTAAATTTAGGCCACTGAAGCAGCTCTCCATTAAAATTAGGAAGGGACAATTTCGGAAGATGGGAAGAGGGGCGTGATTCCAAGGCTGTTGCGCTGATAGAAGGTTGAGCAGGAAGCGAGCGTATAGGGTTGGTAAGTTCCTCATACATGACTTGACAATCCAAGTAGTATCTCCTAATCGTATCAATTAAACCCTTATCCCCCTTCTGTGACTCTCCTGGAAACTCGGACCCCTTTCCATGACTTTCGTAAACGTCAGTTAATTTTTCAGTTACATTTTCAAATTTGGAATAATATTTTTCTAAAACCCGGTACCGACCTGTAAATTCATACAATAATTTGGCGTCTTTCTGAGCCTTCTTCCCTGTATTGTAGCAAGACTGAACCTCAAGGCTGGCCGTGTTCCACTGTCGACGTAGAGAACTGATTAACTCAGAAAATTCTGCTGTTGCCATTCTAATAGTTTGATGGTCACTCAAGGGCAAGGATAGCTTGGAAGGATTGACTTTGAAGGAAATGAGGAGAGGAAACCACCTGTACCAAGACTATCCGCTTAATACAAATCAGTACAAATGATTGTGGTGAAGATGCTACAGTAAACAGATTGAGAGTGATTTAAAGCGATTTCAAGGAATAAGGAGTACTGTAACGGCAATTTTCAGTTGCAGGTGACGACGCAAATGTGATAGAACATGTACTGAAACAATGCGTGAAATTATGAGCGAATGAGTTTATGTTCACCACGTCACTGATCTCGTATTCCAAGTTTCAACACGAAACGAAAATGAAATGAACCACGTTCTGCTACCAAAACTTATGTTCGCGCACAAATAGGGGTGATGATATTGACACCTATTAATCTGGGCGAGCACGTTAAATGAGGGCCTCGTGTTGATAGTGGGAAATGACAATTAAAATGAAATGAATAAAGCTGTACTGATAAAATAATATTTGAAAATTGCTGTTCGTAAATAAATAAATTAAATTCTTCTTCGGCACGGATAAATCGGGCAGTTCTGACCTTGTTTTTAACGATGATAACGAAGGAGAGTCGAATTTGTGTTGCGTGACTGCAGTAAGTGATCGCGATGATACCGCTAAATTTGTCCAACTAAACGTAAAAGTTAAATGTCTCTTCGGAGCACAATTTGGTTGAGTACGAAACAAAAAGGCGATTCCGATCAACCTCTTCTTCGGGCTCTCGAGCGCACATGGCCGGAGATTCGAGCCCACCAGGCCGGCGAACGTCCTCGAGAGGAGGGGCCGTCAGGTCCGGTCCGGTCCGGTCTTCGATGCCTTCGATGCGCCGGCGATCCTTGTGAAGCTCCGTGATATCAAGAACCAAATAAATAAAGAAAAGAAACGAAAACAAAGTAACTCTCTTGGCCGTAACACAAACTATCGCACAGCGAATGAGAGGGTGGTAAAGAGATTCCATGTATATCTGGAGTCTGTGGGAAAACAGTAGTAGAAAAGAGCACGTCCCACACAGAGCAACACAGAGGTAAACAATGGAGTATAAGTTGTGAATTTACTATGTTCCAGCGACCCAATTATGTCGTCGGGGGTGTCAATGGATAGAGGAGGGTGTGTAGGTGTGGATGGTGTAGTAAGTAGCGTGAAAATGCGTACGATTATAGTAAAAAAGAGGTAAAAACGAGGTAGAAGATGCGCGTAAACGCGTGTTTAAATGGCCCAGCATCGCGGAGGGTACTCACCTCGGCGTTTAAAGACCGTCCGTCGCGAAAAAGGGGCGACCTACCGCTTTAACGTATGAAGGACGTTAGACGATGAGGCGCCCCGGCGGGTTGCTGGAGGCGTTTCCTCCGATGTCGGCTGTAGTTAGTGTCTTACTGTCGAAAGCAACCCCCCCCCCGCCTACTAATCGTTTCCGCGGGGTTAATGGGATGTTCCAGCGGTCCGATTAGCTCGCGAGAGGTGTCAATGGATGGAGGCAGAGTTGTAGGGGATGATTACGTAGTAAGTCGCATAAAAACGCGTACGATTATAGAAAAACGGGGGGATGAAAGATGCGGGTAAACGCGCGGCAACGATTAGTTTACTACGCTACTATCGACTTATGGGGATTCCTTTTCACCGATCGCCGTAAACACTTTCCGTCAAACACTTTTCCGTCGTCTCGTCAACGACGAAAACAACTTGTTTTTGTCGCAAGTCACCGGCTTTCCTCACCCATACACAATCGGCGAGTTTCACCGTTAATGAGGAGTGTGAGACAATGCGACTTTATAAGGACGATTCCGAGAGTGGGGAAATTATTCTCGTCAGAGCAGTATCACAATCGTAAGTATGCTTCCATTCATAATTTACTCGATGTGAAGTCTCTCCCTCCACTTATCAATCACTTGCCTTAACAGATGTCTGGTTCAAAGCTTCAAGTTCTCCTCAACGGTGGTGCCAATCTGCGGTACACATCCATAAGAAACCTAATAGAGGATGTACCGTATCCGATTCATACACTCATGCTAAGGCCCACTATCCACGGTCTTAGCCTGAGAGCTCAAATATCGGATGCAAGGAGCAGAGAGTCTTTTTCGTATGGCTCCTCGATAGATATCGCCAGCGGATAACGCCAGATTCGTTGAAGGACTACGCGAGGAACTCACTCTCCCTCATTTTCAAGGGGTTCGACGGACCAGCGTTCCGTCTAGAATTTGGTAGTAACCTTTTTATCCGCTCACTTTTAGTTTAAATTGCGTCTATATATTCGCTTATTCCCCACCTTCCTTATTATCTCTCCACTCATTAGGCACAATCGATTAATACTTCGTTTTTCCACCCTGTTCTCACAGTAACTAACGACGAGGATCGCGAGGTGCAACCCTGATGCTTCAGTTGGAGAGGGGAGAATAATGAAAAGGAGAGGAGGACAATAAAAAAAAGGTAAGTTTCATCACTTTGTTTTATTATCTTGAAAACGTTTAATTGCACGCTTACGTCGTAACAGCGATAACATAGTTCACCAATAATCAGCGAATCGGATAATGTTAGACGACAATGAACCTCAGAGACAAGAATGGAGGCTATAGTCGGTATCTCGCAATACGGACTTACATCTTAAACACTGGATTCGTCGTTTAATTTTCGCGAAGCGTACAAAACCACTTACAGCTAGTTCGTAGACATCCTCGTCGTATCTGCATAATCCATAGGTAGCCATTCTAGGAAGCGTGTCGTGCAAGTTTGTCTTGTTCGCATTCAGTTTCACCCATTTCGCCAGAGCTCTACATTTCACTATCGAGCAAGCGCTCCAATAGCTCGAATGTAGATCAGCATGATGTCGGCAGGGGGTAAGTGGGGAGAGCTCCTCACGCGGCAGTGTCTTCATCGATGGGACGATAGATGAGAGTTTCGGACATCCGAAGAGGTCCAAATCAAATATTTGGAGCTCGGATTGAGCGATTATCGACTCCAATATTGACGCCTTTTCCGACCCCTTGCAGAACAGGATGCTCCCCCCTGCGATCCCCTCGCGTAGAATGTTGGGAAGCTCCTCGTAGCTGAAGTCGCCTACGGACCAGTCGAGACCATGGATGAACTCCTTGATGAACATACTCTGATAGAAGTTCAGCGTTGAGGTAGCGAGGTTCTCAGGGGCTCGAAAAACGAAATGTCTTTCGCTGCCGTCGTCGAGGTTGACTACGCTCAACTCCTTGGCAAACTTCTTACACATGAGCGTGCAGTCGATGACTCTCACTCCTTTATATTCCATGTCTACAGCTTCGTAGGTGAATGATGTGGTAAAACGGAAGATGAACGAGAGATGAATGAGGACGACTGAATGGAAAACTCTTTTTTTGGGGGGGGGATACATACATCTCACATCGACCTTCCCCCCTCTACTCAAACATTGCAGCTATCATTAACACTGCCGCTGGCTATCTACTGGAATATGAGTCGTCAAAACTTTCTCCTCAACTGCCCCCCAATTTTTCTGCAATAGTTGAGAGAATGCGAGATTCCAGAGCTGAGAGTGAGTTGAGTCATCGTTCGATGTCGATTTCACGATTGATGACACAATCGGACCACTTTTAGGTTTTACAGAAAGGGTTGTATTAAAGAAACACATTCGACACATAGCGCCAGATCCGGGTAATATATTCGCCTACCACAGCATTCACGTTGATTGTAATTTAGTCACCGGATCGTACATTAACTCAACCCCCTCCTCCACATTATACACCTTTTGCCCCCGAGTCGATTTACAGTATCGTATAATTGAGTCGCCATCGCCTGTGATCTACTTAAAACTATCATCGAGGGAGATACACAACATTCAAGTCAGAGTCTGCAACCAGGACGGGTCTCCGCTAAACTTCCTCGGCGAAAACATTACCATCGTGCTACATTTGAAACCTCTATAAAGACATAGATGGGCTTCGATTTTTCGAAAGAAGGGAGTAGCAATATAGGAATAGATACTACCAGAAGCTTACAGTCGGCGGGGCGAGCAACTGGCAATACCCCTCTTACAGCTAAAAACGTGAGATTCCTCGAAAATTTGGGATTTTCAGTGCGTAAATATGGATGGGATACTGAACGTTCTATCTCCACCCCACTTCTCAGATAAGATTGTGGGGTACAATTACCAGAGATATACCCCCTACAATATGTGTGATCTCGGTATCAACGCAGAAATACGCATACTCATCAACAACACGGATACCCTCGCCACGTTTGACGGCTACTTATTGCTCGAAGGAAAAGTTTCCAAGGGCACTGAAGCCACGGGTGATGTTGGTTTCATCAACAACGCCTTCACTCACCTGTTTGAACATATATCGTACAAGTTGAATGGAACCGTCATCGATCAAGTTCGTAACCCAGGTTTAACTTCGACGTTAAAAGGCTATGTTTCATTTACTAAAGCCGATTTGAATGCAACTACGAATGCAGGGTTTGTCGACCCGAATTTGAGTGAAGCGAAGCGTGGTCGAGAGGACATCTTGAAGGGATATTCCTTCAACATATGTATTCCGTTAAAATACGTTATGGGATTCTTCGAGGATTGTCGACGCGTCATCGTGGGTGGTAGTCAAGAATTGACTTTGGTTCGTGCAAGCAGTGATCTGAACGCATTATCCGCTCTAGCTAATAAGAAGGATGCATCGCTAACTTGTTCCCCAAGTAAAACTCTCGGATGGTGAAAAGGCCCGCATGTTTTCAATTATTGGAAAGGATCCGATTCTGAGTCTCCCATTTCGCAGCTGGGAATTTCACGAGCATCCGGCAGTCCCACAAGCCACCATTATTACACTCGACGATGTACTCAAGCAATTTTTTATTTTTTGTAAATCTTCCGCTGAATACACGACTTTTTCCTCATATGTTTTCACTACCGCTATTACTACCATCTCAATCTTTTCAGGTATGACAGAATGGAGCCTAAAGTGAATGTGACTGCATCCTCCTCGCAACATTCATCATCATCGTCATCATCTCCATTGAGTAGTATATTAAGCAATACGACGATAGATCTATCGCATAATAGGAATGTGGTAGGTTGTATTAGGTGTAGACCTGAGTTCACGAGCGTAGAGAGGTTAAAACGACACGCCATGGCCAAACACGGTTCATTCGTTAGCGAGAATAGTTCGAGGCAATTACTCAACCTCAATCAGTGTACAGAGAATAGTGGTATGATGGCGGATGATGTCCCACCACCGCACAGTGCAATATTTTGAGAAACTGACTGGACAATATTCAATTTATGAACTGTCTTGAAAAGTACTTTTAACGGAATAAATTACTAATTAACAAGTCGTACTACAATCTAGTATACTTTCTAGGAATCCACGCGCAACAATAACAGGTAAAAAAATGGTCGGGTTGGGGCCGGCTACGTGCGCATACCGATCGTCCTCTCGCTGCGAAGTTTAGTCGTGTGAGTTCACTCGATGAGTACGCTGCGTTTCTGTGTATTAGTTGTGATTTTGTGTTATTACCGTGTTTTTGGGTCTCTTAAGGTGAGTTTTCATATAATTTTACGCTAATAGATATTACTGTTTAATCATAAGTATTAAGTTAACAGAGTAACGTTTTTATTGTAATGAAAACAATACATCTTTAGTTTCATCAAAAGTTTTAGTTTGTTTCCCTGCATTTCTCTGTGCATGTGATATATTTTTCTGAAAGCTATATGACTATAGTAAGAGGAAAATATAATTTTACTTGCGAAAGTTTGCGACACTCATACTTTTTTTTTCATTTACAGAAGAATGACTTCACTTTCTCGTCGTTCGTTTTTTGATGTTTGGTTTGCAAACGCGAAAGAATGCAGACAAGATGCTTTAATACATTATGTTTTGCAAGAACTAGGTACTCCGTCCATTAGCGATGATATTTTGAAGAGGTTAAAAGCAATAATTAGTAGAGTTAGTCAAAAATCGACGAAAGATGGTCGAAATCAGGAAGACATCGAGAACGCTTCCTGAAAGCGAATTCTTCATGGTTGGAAGTGAACATATCATTTAAGGATATTTTCAGCGAAGCTTTGGTTGACGTTTCACAACCTGGAACAAGTAACCAGACCGGAAGACCACTGAAAGACTTTGAATCTTCCAGTGAAAAACAAAAACGACGAGTTCGCCGTCTTCTTGATACGACTTGCCCGGAAGAGATATCGATGGCAAACGTAGTTCAACTTCGCCGGTCAGGAAAAAGAGACTCCGCCGCGATTGTTAAGGAGCTGTCCTTACTTTCGCCCAGAAGAGGTACAGAAATAAAAAGCAAGGAGGTGTTTAGCCAGACCAAACCAAGGTGAGCTTTCAAATGACCAAGCTCTGGCATTAATGGTTGATGCAAATCTGTCAACGCATCAATATGTCATCATACGCGAGCAAACAAAAACAATAATAAAAAATCTGTATCCACCATATTACAAAGTGAAAGCGGCAAAACAATTGTGCTATCCAAAGGACATTACTGTCACCGAAACAGAAGCCGAAGTTAAACTTCAATCATTAGTGGATCACACGATATTAAGACTATGCAAAGTGCAAGAAGAAGTACTTAAAACGTTAAAAGACTTAAAAACTCTTGACTTTATTATAAAATGGGGTTGTGATGGAGCTGAACAAAACCGTTACAGACAAAAATTTTCTGAATCTCACTCTAGTGATGAAAGTTTGTTCAGTATTTCTATGGTGCCAATTCGAATGTATGCAATCAATGGCCTAAGTGCTAAACAAATTGTATGGCAAAATCCTTCAACGTCATCAACTAGATATTGCCGACCCATTAATTATATTTTTTTTATTATATGTAAAGTTCGACCGAACTTCAGATGACGAGGCGAACGCGGCGAGCGCCGTCGTTCATGTTTGATCAAGCGCCCAGCGGGCTACCGTTCTCAGCCTCACTTTTCGTTCGGTTAGTTGCTATCCGGATTCGACCGCCGAACTATTGGATTCATGCTCGAATGTTCATGTGTTTTGATTTCTTCGTTACAGGTTGGTTACATGTTTATATTTTATATTCCATTATGAATGGTCACTCTAGGTCATTTAACTGTTTTCATTTGTTCAATAAATCTTCGTTACAGATGCAATCATACATGATTCATTTACCCCGAGTACGAATCCTATAAAGAGTTGCTATCCGGATTCGACCGCCGAACTATTGGATTCATGCTCGAATGTTCATGTGTTTTGATTTATAGGATTCGTACTCGGGGTAAATGAATCATGTATGATTGCATCTGTAACGAAGATTTATTGAACAAATGAAAACAGTTAAATGACCTAGAGTGACCATTCATAATGGAATATAAAATATAAACATGTAACCAACCTGTAACGAAGAAATCAAAACACATGAACATTCGAGCATGAATCCAATAGTTCGGCGGTCGAATCCGGATAGCAACTAACCGAACGAAAAGTGAGGCTGAGAACGGTAGCCCGCTGGGCGCTTGATCAAACATGAACGACGGCGCTCGCCGCGTTCGCCTCGTCATCTGAAGTTCGGTCGAACTTTACATATATTTCCACAAACATTAAATTGTGTTTTATTATAGTTATTTTTTTTACTTATTTTTGTAAAACATATAATATTTTGATAAAATAAATGTTTGAAACCATCATTTATATTTCTTATTTCTTTATGTATGACATTCTATATGTACACTACCTAGTAACACATAAACATGGGATCAAATAATTTTGTCCAGTCAGTTTCTCAAAATATTGCACTGTGCACCGGTGAAACGAGCGAAAAGTGTGATTACGCATACTTCTCAATGTCATTCCCCGCCTCCGCCGGAAGCGAGTAGGAATCCCAAATGTTTGAAAGTTAAGGAATGGCACGATCGACAAATCCCGCAGAGTCTGGGGGAAGTTGTCATATCCTCCAATAATTCTCCGACTGACGTATATTTCCAAAACTTTGAAAGCCACAAGACTCCAGTTAACTTTTTCAAAAGATTCCTCCGTGCACGCCTCATCAGCTTCCTGGGTGAGTACTTGACGAAATGGCTCATCGTCAAAGTCAACTTGTGGTTGGAATGTAAATTCGTCAAGTACAGGATTGCATCTGCTAGTGGTGGAATGGAATCCTCGCACGATCTTATGCTCGCCAATTTTAAAACGAAGACTAGCACGCTGCTGCGAACCGATCAGGTGGATGATTTTGTAGATTCATCCATCGTTAAACTTCTCGCTGAAATTGAAGAATTCCAAGAGAAGGGTTCAGGGTGGGAACTTTTATGTATGGATGGAGTTATAGTTCACATCAGCTGATACCTCCCATTGAGTGCTTCCAAGTACATCCCGCTCCCTCCTGCCATCGCTGCTAAACGCTGTGTAATCAATGTCCAAAACACCGATGATGAGAAGTGCTTCAAATACGCCGTTTTGAGCTCACTTGTGCACCCTGATACGGATCATCGTGAACGCGTTTCACACTACGTTTCAGCGGATAGCATCTTAGATTTCGGATCAGTTTCCTTCCCAACAACGCTGAGTGAGATATCAAACTTTGAATCTAGCAATAATATATCAGTAAACGTCTACGGTCTCGATCGTGGACATGTAGTATACCCACTGAGGATTTCCGAAAAAGACTCACCCTCCCATCACATCGATCTTCTGTTCTTGAAGGATGACACGGGAAATAGCCATTATTGTTATATTACTAATTTCGCGAGATTGGTACGGAGTCAATTGAGCAAAGGTTGTAAAGTCGATATCTGCAAAAGATGCTTCAAGACCTTTCGACCGCTACATAAATGTCGATGGCAAGACCAGCGGGGATATGAGGAGAGAACACGACATCATGTGTGGGAAATTCAAACCTGTTCGACACATATTTCCTAAGAAGCCATTCGTAGTTTTCGATAAGTATGAGCAATGCACTATGGTTCCAATATGCGGATATGGAGTGTCTACTAAGACCTCTCAATAGAGATAGAGATGACGCCGCACGCATCAGCGAAGAGTGTCATTCCGATACAATATCTGTAAACGAGCATGTGCCAACATGCGTTGGTGCGTACGTCAGGTCCTACAACCAAGAGATTTTCCCCGATCAATATTTCTCATTTAAGGGAGTGAATTGCCTCGACTCGTTTATAATTAAACTAGAGGAGATTTGCAGAGAGGTTGAGAGTTTGTACGCTCGAAACCAACCAATCCTCATTACCAATGATGAGCGAGCGAGGCATGACGCTATATCATCCTGCCAGCTATGTAAGCTGTCATTCAACGATGTATCAGTCATAAAAGTAGCGGACCATGATCGTTTAACGGGGTTGTACCGTTATACGATCTGCAACGTGTGCAATCTCAAATTGAAGATGCCGACTTTTATCCCAATCTACTTTCACAATGTCGGGGTATGACGGTCATTTAATAGTTCACAAACTCGGTTTAGATGATGGGAAAATCAAGGTAATACCCCAAAGCTCGGAGAAATACATTAGCTTTTCCAAAACCTTCCAAGGTTGTAAGCTATCACTTCGCTTTCTAGATTCGTATAGATTCCTGTCGGCGAGCCTCGCCTCTCTCGTAAACAACCTCAACGAGTTTCCCATTATGTCTCAAGTTTTCCCTGATAGCAATAAGCGGAGCTTACTTCTTCGAAAAGGAGTGTACCCATATTCTCACATTACGAGTTTCGAGACGTTGAACGAGTGGCAGCTTCCTTTCCGCGAGTCTTTTTTCAACGATTTGGCGGAGGAGGCCATTTCGGAAGATGACTTTAACCATGCTCACAGGGTTTGGCGCGAGTTCAACATAGAGAACTTGGAGCAATTTACTCTAACGTACTTGCAGAGGGATGTAATTATTTTATGTGAAATTTTCGAGCAATATAGGAAGATTAGCATGGCACAATATGGTCTCGACCCGGCATGGAGTTACACACCACCCGGTTTCTTTTGGCTCGCAATGCTAAAGATGACGGGGATTCCCTTAGACCTCCTGACTGACGTTGATATGCTGCAATTTATAGAGTGAGCTATTCGTGGGGGTATTACACAGTCTGTTAAGCGTTCTGCTAAAGCGAATAACCCTTATTTACCAGACAGCTACGATCCATCTCAACCACACTCATACATTCTATACACAGATGTAAACAACCTGTATTGATATGCGATGCTGCAGAATCTCCCATATAGAGGCTTTGAGTGGGTGAGGGATGTCGTCGATTTCCCCATCATGCAAGTCGAGCCCAACTCTGAATACGGATTTTTCCTGGAGGTGGACGTCACATACCCGAGCTCGCTCCACGACGATCACTCCGATCTTCCATTCCTCCCGGAGAGTAAGACTCCGCCGCTATCGAGGGGGATATCTTCCACCTCGAAAAAGCTCATCCTATCTCTAGATAGGATAGGTTCGCTATGTGACCCACTATATAAATTTGCAGCAAGCTCTCAACGCCGGCTTAAAGCTAGATAAAATTCATAGGATATTGAAATTCAAGCAGAGTGGGTGGTTGGAAAACTATACAAATTTCAATACTGGGTTGAGGGCTGTGGCGACGTCTCAATTTGAAAAGGCGTATTACAAACTAGGCAACAATAGCGTTTTCGGTCGCAGCATGATGAATGTGCGCAACCGGATCGATATCAAAATGGCTACGAGCGAAAAGCAGCTGCTCAAGTTAATTCGAAAACCCAACTTTAACGATCGCATTATATACGATGAGAATTTGGTTGCGGTGAAACTAGATCGCAAAGTGATAATGTTCGATCAGCCAATCTACGTTGGTTTTGCCATATTGGAATTGTCGAAGGTCTTGATGTATCATATTCACTACGATTATATAAACGCTAGATACGGCAACAGCGTCGATTTATGTTACACCGATACAGACTCTCTCCTCTATCATTTCAAAAATATAAACGATGTGTACGAGGAGTTGAGCGAACTGCAAGATCTTTTTGACTTCAGCGACTACCCCCGCAACCACAAGTGTTACTCGACAAAAAATAAAAAAGTTGTAGGTAAATTAAAAGATGAAACTTGCTCCGTACCAATAAGCGAGTTTGTTGGGTTGCGCCCGAAAATGTATGCAATTAGATTTAAGGATGGTACTCACGTATGTAAAGTGAAAGGAGTTCAGAAATCCTATGTAAAACGTCACATCTCATTCGACGATCTATTGGATACGCTTCGAACTGGGGATGATCATTACGCTAGTTTTTTGAACATTGGTTCGCGAAATCATATAGTTTCCACATTTAGACATTGTAAGAAAGCGTTATCCGTATACGATGACAAACGTGTTTTACTGGAGGATGGTGTCCACAGTCTACCTTATGGTCATAAATCTATCGTTAAGTACTATCCAGAACTTAACATTTTGTGAGAATGGTAAATGAAATAAGAAGAAAAGGAAATAGTTTCATGTTGTCACCACTATATTGTACATAAATATATATATTTTATCGATAATATACGAGTGTTTTTCATAATTTTGTTTATTATTTTTGTATTTCCACACTATCTACATCTTCCCACGTGTCATGATTCGACGAAAATCCCAACCAACGAACTAATACTCTGTTTCCACGTCTTCTAACAATTTTCTCAACGAGGTATCGATTTGGGAAATTGGTTTTCAACATCTCCTGCTCGTAAAATCTCCCTTGTATGTCCCCACCGTAAACATCTTGAAGGTTATAGGTTGGAAGTCTAGACGAATTCTGGTAACGATAAATTGCTCGTTGGTCCACGCGGGTAAATAACCTTTGGTCAATCGATGTCTGCTTTTGACGATTCGAACTCTATCGTCAATTTTGAATCGAGGCTTTCGTTTAACAATCGAACGCAGGTTGGCTAGACGATGGAGAATTATAGGTTCATGTTTTTTGGTGACATCGATCGGTCTCATTCCTATACTTCGATGAACTCGATGATTGTAGCGATCGAGAAGAGGACGTACGAGGTGAACCCATTTTCGATTACCCTGCACACTAAATTCTATACACATCCACCTCTTAATAGTTTTGTTGAATCCTTCCACGATGGAAGCTTTTACTTCGCTGTGTGATCTATACAGTTTGACGCCTGCGTCGTTTAGAAGCTTTTTAACGTTCGAGTTGTAAAATTCTCGACCCTCGTCTGTTTGTAGTAAGCGAGGGGTGAGTCTGCTAGAACGAAATATACGCCTCAAAGCTTCGGCAATTTCCACGCTTGTTTTTCTTTTAATGGGCTCCATCCATGCTCTCTTACTCCCGACGTCTATAACGGTTAGTAGATATCTATAACCGTCATCTGGGAACATGGTTAAGTCGACTAGGTCGGCTTGCCACAAATCGTCCAAAACTGCTTTGACAACCACGCGTGATGTCTCGGACTTTCGCGGAGGTGTGTGCATTTCCTCGACCAACCTCCTTTTCAAACTCATTCTCAACTACTACTGATCAATCCTCCTACATGGATATGGGTTTTATCATTAATAATAATAATACAATTTTCGAAAAGCGAGGGTTATATTGTTAAGAATCACAATCATCGTAATTAAAATATACGTCGTCACCAGAAGGAGAAAGTAGTAGGCTGTAGCGATGAAGTCGATGGAAACTCGCTCCACACGTTTTGCGTAGATGCAATCACAGATGGGGATAGCGATGGTTTAACGTTGTAACGGTCGTAATGCATGTATGACTCATACAGGGCTTGATCTTGAGAAGGTGGCGGTGAAATTGGACTCTCAGACGAAGGTTGGTGCGGGGATTGCACAATCGTCAACCGCGAATTTTCAACGATATCACTTGAAGATGAATGGGCTTTACTGGAATTATCCTCGATTAATCCAACTACTGCGGAGATGTAGGCGATGTGACGACGAAGCGAAGTAATATCCCTCAGACTCAACTTGATTTCACTCGTCGCCAGAGGGTGTGATGTGCATTTCACTTCTCCTCCATCTTGCCTGTTTAGGAAAAACGTCGTCTTCAGCGAAGGATTATAGATTACTATTCGCGATCGAGACTTGACTAGAAGATTGCATCGTTGGGGCTGATAGACGCACATGCGGAAAGACTTCCCGCGACATAATATAAATGAGGACTCTAATTTCTTTCTCCGTTTCCTGCTGTCGATAAGAATGTCCAAATTGGCGGAAAGGGTACGCATCTGTTGAAACCACTCATCTCCGGGTATAATGATAGCATTTTGACGAGTCGTAGAGTAGAATTTTATCGATGTCTTCACGAGTGGATTAGTGGGTGGCGAAGCGGTATCGTGAGTCAATATGTCCACCTATGATGACGATGCGGGGAAAACTTCATTACCTCCCTCTCGTCGAGATGTAGATGATGTTTCAATGGTGTGACGGTATACTTCTACACCTTTAGTGTTGGAAAACTGAATACGCACTACTGGGATGCTCATGTCGATAAACGTAGTGAATATGACTGCTTCTTCTGTACGACTAAAGCTGATGGTATGATACTAGTTGACGGTCATTGCGATGAAGAAGGGGGGGGGGGGGAGCTGATGCCGATGATGTATGGAGATGAGGCGCTAAATCGATTCACAGCCACATTGACACCACCCCTGCCGCCAACATCGTTTACAGGCAACGCCGGGTCTTAAGTCTTCTATATTCGGCGCGCGCAAGCATTTTTTGTTGCAGCAGTACTCTTCGTAGTAATCTCCCCCCTCGTCATTGTTTAACATAGCCATGTCGGTCGTTACTCTATTAATGCAACGACAATGACACCACCCGTAATATCCGCAAAGCCTACACGCGAGCCCGTCGACGTGGTGGGTGGGAGCGCGTACAAACATATTACGACAACAGTAATACACTATCGGATCCACAGCGTCATTCTCCTCGTCACTACTTACGCAACTTTTACGCGTAGGAAGAAGCGAATATGACATGATGCAACGATGAGACTGGGGAAGTGAATGATGTAGGAAAAACGATGATGATGTTTGTCCGCTATTCGAAAAGTGAAATCGCGCCCCCTCCCCTCACCATCATTAACGGTGAAACTCGCCGATTGCGCGCGCGCGAAAAGCCGGCGACTTGCGACAAAAACAAGTTGTTTTCGTCGTTGACGAGACGACGGAAAAGTGTTTGACGGAAAGTGTTTACGGCGATCGGTGAAAAGGAATCCCCAATAGTAGCGTAGTAAACTAATCGTTGCCGCGCGTTTACCCGCATCTTTCATCCCCCCGTTTTTCTATAATCGTACGCGTTTTTATGCGACTTACTACGTAATCATCCCCTACAACTCTGCCTCCATCCATTGACACCTCTCGCGAGCTAATCGGACCGCTGGAACATCCCATTAACCCCGCGGAAACGATTAGTAGGCGGGGGGGGGGGTTGCTTTCGACAGTAAGACACTAACTACAGCCGATATCGGAGGAAACGCCTCCAGCAACCCGCCGGGGCGCCTCATCGTCTAACGTCCTTCATACGTTAAAGCGGTAGGTCGCCCCTTTTTCGCGACGGACGGTCTTTAAACGCCGAGGTGAGTACCCTCCGCGATGCTGGGCCATTTAAACACGCGTTTACGCGCATCTTCTACCCCGTTTTTACCTCTTTTTTACTATAATCGTACGCGTTTTCACGCTACTTACTACACCATCCACACCTACACACCCTCCTCTATCCATTGACACCCCCGACGACATAATTGGGTCGCTGGAACATAGTAAATTCACAACTTATACTCCATTGTTTACCTCTGTGTTGCTCTGTGTGGGACGTGCTCTTTTCTACTACTGAAAACCGTTATGGGGAAGTCAGGCCCTAGAATTGAGAGAGGAGTGTCTATAGTGAGCACTGAGGGACAAGTGTATCTGGATAAAGCGATGGAGGAGGAGGGATGGAGAAGTAGAAGGGAGGTAAATCGTGGGGAGGAAAGGATATTTTGGTCCAAAACAGGGATATCCATTATCGCTTTGTAAGTTAAACTGAACTTAATCCCTTTGTCTGGAGGATAAACCAACTAAATGGGCTGGTCTCGGACTTCCCTGGCAAGCATCAGACAGTTCTAAGACAGTTGGGCGAATGCACCTGGGAAACGCCCAAGCTCAAGTTCCCAACTACTCCGGTCTGTGCCGAACAATTTCAATTCGTATTTTAATGGCTTGTTGAAAACGATTTAGAAATCCTTCAGATGGACGTGGTTACTGCATTCTTAAACGGTGATCTAACTGAAAATATAGATGGATGTTCCAGTGACCTGTGCTTTTATCATCAACAAAGGGAAGGCAATATTTTGTATGTTGAAGATATTCCTGAGTCAGAAAAAGTGCACTCACTTATAGGTTCGAATCTATATTTGTCAGTGTGTATGCGACCTGATATAGCACAATCTGTAAATTTTCTGAGGGCAATTCAATAACAGCTACAAGAAAGAACATAGGTCTGCCGCTAAACGGATTTTACGTTATTTGAAAGGAACATCAACTAATAAGGTTCAGGAAAACTGGGAAAGATCTTTCCGGATACGCATGCGACGTGAGAGGCGCTGCAAATACTTAGGAAAGCTGGAGGCAATTGGGCGGTGGCCAGTACATGGCGATCTCTCACACGTTTTAAAACCTCAGTGACTAAGTGATGATGTCAATTGCAATTTACGCGGCCATTATATCGAAACCATCAACGAGCACAATCAAACGTAGTTATCATTGCATAAAAACAAAAATAAAAGACATAAAATGTCCCTAGTGGTTGCGTATGTTGGGAGCAAGAATGGGGGAGCTGAGGACTGCAATAAAACTGAAACTCGGTGAGCATGAGGAGGACTGTATTAAACGTGCGTGCGGAATTGAGTAGAATTGAAATTGAGGTGAGATGGAGTACAACTGGGCAACACAAGGGCAGTACTCGGAACGCATGAACTGGCGCGGGCAACTATATGAGAAAGTGAGAAGTTACTGGGGTGATAGTTGGAAGCAGAATGATTTTGGAAGAGCTCTGTCATCGATAGGAAAATGAAATTGGGAGAAAGAAATAAAGAAAGGGGAAAACCTAGAAAAGGGGGCTGGGGGCCCACAGCTAAGGGATTCCCGCAGGTGAGGGGCAGGTATTGAAACGGTTGGAGACAATTAGGCGGACGGAGACAATGACGTGGGGAAGTCCGAGGTCAAAGACTCTGACAACTTCGACGCTTTGCGTCGAACATACTCCCCCGCGCTGCGGCAGCAGGATAACCCTTGAAGAGGGGTTACAGTTGTGTGTGGTAATGAATGTGAGTGTAGAGGCTAGCGCTCATGAGGGCTGAGCTGGAGGACATGGCAAGGCTGGGCTACCTGATGAGCCAGAGCACAGAGAGATGAGGTTATGAGTGTGAGACAATGATGTGGTAGTGAATTGAGCAGAACAACAGAGACCTGGAGGAGCAAAAATGAGGATGAATGAGTGATTTCATGAGGAAGCACAGGAGGTGGTGCAAGGAGAACGAAAGGAGAGTAGGACAGCACAGGCATAACGAGGTTTAAGGTGTGGGTCACTAAGGTGGGAGATGGCGGAATGCATACTAGAGGGAGGTGAGTAGGGAAGGCACACTTGGGTGGTGCAAATAGGGGGTAAGGCACGCTGGGGTGGTACGAGTAGTGAGAAGGGCACGCTGGGGTGGTGCAAGTAGGGAGAAAGGCACACTGGGGTGGTGCAAGTAGGAAGAAAGGCACACTGGGGTGGTGCAATTAGTGAGGAAGGCACGCTGGGGTGGTGCAAATAGGGAGAAAGGCACACTGAGGTGGTGCAAGTAGGGAGAAAGGCACACTGGGGTGGTGCAATTAGTGAGGAAGGCATGCAGGGGTGATGCAAAAAGAGAGGAAGGAACACTGGGGTGGTGCAAATAGGGAGAAAGGCACACTGGGGTGGTGCAATTAGTGAGGAAGGCATGCTGGGGTGGTGCAAGAGAGAGAAAGGCACACTGGGGTGGTGCAAGAGGGAGGATGGCACACTGGGGTGGTGCAAGAGGGAGGGAGGCACACTGGGGTGGTGCAAGATGGAGGAAGGCACGCTGGAGTGGTGCAAATAGTGAGGAAGGCATGCTGGGGTGATGCAAATAAAGAGGAAGGAACACTGGTGTGGTGCAAGTAGGAGAACATGCACACTGAGGTGGTGCAAGAGGGAGAACATGCACACTGAGGTGGTGCAAGAGGGAGAAAGGCACACTAGGGGGTGCAAGAGGGAGAAAGGCACACTAGGGGTGCAAGAGGGAGAAAGGCACAATGGGGTGGTGCAAGAGGGAGGAAGGCACATTGGAGTGGTGCAAGAGGGAGGAAGACACGCTGGGGTGGTGCGAATAGGGAGAAAGGAACACTGGGATGGTGCGAATAGGGAGAAATGCACGGTGGGGTGGTGCAAGTAGGGAGAAAGGCACACTGGGGTGGTGAAAGTAGGAAGAAAGGCACACTGGGGTGGTGCAATTAGTGAGGAAGGCACGCTGGGGTGGTGCAAATAGGGAGAAAGGCACACTGAGGTGGTGCAAGTAGGGAGAAAGGCACACTGGGGTGGTGCAATTAGTGAGGAAGGCACACTGGGATGGTGCAAGTAGGGAGAAAGGCACACTGGGGTGGTGCAATTAGTGAGGAAGGCATGCTGGGGTGGTGCAAGAGAGAGAAAGGCACACTGGGGTGGTGCAAGAGGGAGGATGGCACACTGGGGTGGTGCAAGAGGGAGGGAGGCACACTGGGGTGGTGCAAGATGGAGGAAGGCACGCTGGAGTGGTGCAAATAGTGAGGAAGGCATGCTGGGGTGATGCAAATAAAGAGGAAGGAACACTGGTGTGGTGCAAGTAGGGAGAACATGCACACTGAGGTGGTGCAAGAGGGAGAACATGCACACTGAGGTGGTGCAAGAGGGAGAAAGGCACACTAGGGGGGTGCAAGAGGGAGAAAGGCACACTAGGGGGTGCAAGAGGGAGAAAGGCACAATGGGGTGGTGCAAGAGGGAGGAAGGCACATTGGAGTGGTGCAAGAGGGAGGAAGACACGCTGGGGTGGTGCGAATAGGGAGAAAGGAACACTGGGATGGTGCGAATAGGGAGAAATGCACGGTGGGGTGGTGCAAGTAGGGAGAAAGGCACACTGGGGTGGTGCAAGTAGGAAGAAAGGCACACTGGGGTGGTGCAATTAGTGAGGAAGGCACGCTGGGGTGGTGCAAATAGGGAGAAAGGCACACTGAGGTGGTGCAAGTAGGGAGAAAGGCACACTGGGGTGGTGCAATTAGTGAGGAAGGCACACTGGGATGGTGCAAGTAGGGAGAAAGGCACACTGGGGTGGTGCAATTAGTGAGGAAGGCATGCTGGGGTGGTGCAAGAGAGAGAAAGGCACACTGGGGTGGTGCAAGAGGGAGGATGGCACACTGGGGTGGTGCAAGAGGGAGGGAGGCACACTGGGGTGGTGCAAGATGGAGGAAGGCACGCTGGAGTGGTGCAAATAGTGAGGAAGGCATGCTGGGGTGATGCAAATAAAGAGGAAGGAACACTGGTGTGGTGCAAGTAGGGAGAACATGCACACTGAGGTGGTGCAAGAGGGAGAACATGCACACTGAGGTGGTGCAAGAGGGAGAAAGGCACACTAGGGGGGTGCAAGAGGGAGAAAGGCACACTAGGGGGTGCAAGAGGGAGAAAGGCACAATGGGGTGGTGCAAGAGGGAGGAAGGCACATTGGGGTGGTGCAAGAGGGAGGAAGACACGCTGGGGTGGTGCGAATAGGGAGAAAGGAACACTGGGATGGTGCGAATAGGGAGAAATGCACGGTGGGGTGGTGCAAGAATGGCACGTGCAGTGAGTAAAGGGTATGATTCAGGGCATGGGATTATGAGGCGAGACCTAGTGCTGTCCTGGGTGAATGCTCAATGATACGAGGGATGATTACGAGTATAATTGGGAGGTCGAGAGGATAAGGAATGTTGGTAGGACAGAACATTGAAGCAGGCGGAAGGGTGGGGGAAGACGACAGGGTGCTAGAGAAACAGGATGTGAGGGCATAAGGCATTGTGAGGTTTGCACTATTAAGGAAGGATGCGAGCTGAGTGAAATTGTACCGGAGAGAAATGGTTAGGAAGATGAAACGGAAAAGGGTGTAGGCAAACTACAGTTAGGGTTTGAAGAAGTGGGATGTAAAGACATATATGGCGTTGGGGCATGGAGAACTAGTGATCAGGGCGACGCTTAGTTGTGGGAGCAGAAAAACAAGAAGGAGGATGACACGAAAGGAGGTGTAAGTAAACTATGTGAATGTAGTAAGGTGGTCAAAGGGGCCTTGGCGATGGCACTTGAATTTTGGGATGATCAGGTGTAGAAGGTAGAAAGGGTAGAGGGAAGCTGTGCTGGTGTAGCATTGAAGGAGCTGAATGTTAGGGTAAGATGGTTAGGGTACAACAGTTGGGGCTTAGATAAGGTAGGATGTGAAGACCTAAAGGACGTTGGGGCATGGGGTACTATGAATGAGGGCTGAGTTGAGTCGTAGGGTCCAGGTAGAAGGATGAAACAAAAGAAGGTGTGGATGATCTACGTGAATTTGGTGAGGTGATCAAAGGGGGGCTTGGTGACAGCACTTAAACTTTGGTGTGTGGGCACGAGGTTCTGAGAGCAAATGTTTGTGTTGAGAGACTCGAAACACCAATATAATGCTTCTGTCCTGTGTGGAGGCGTGAATGCACATGTAGGAAAATGGCTGTGGGTTGTGTAATTTGAATGAAAATATGAGTGGAGCTGAGGCGTGACAGATATAAAGGCCATTGGGGGATAGGGTGTTAGTAATGAGGGCTGAATAGAGTTGCAGGAGCAGAGAAACAGCTAGGAGGAAGAGACAAAGGGAGGTGGAGGCACAAGGAGCTGAGAGGAAGGGTTTGTTGTGAGGGCCTTGTAGAATCGATTTGAGCTTGGACTGTGTGGAACTTTTAATGTGGGTTAGCGACTTGGGAGAAAATGGTTGCGGGTTGCATAGATAAAGGCGGGAACCAAGAGGAGCTGAGGGCTGCCTCTGAAGAGGAGGAGCTGAAGGCTCACTCCTATAATCTACTATGGGAAGCCAGTTCACGCTGTTCCGAGACTTACCTTGTGTTACATTGGTCGGCGGCGATCTGAAGTTGGAAGAAGCAGACGTAGGCGGTTGACCGGCGGCGATGCGACCATTTCGAGTGTTGTGGAGTTTCCCTGGGATAAAGGTGGTTGGAAGTTCGCAAGTACGGGGCCGTTTCGAGCATCTAATTGGCGCTTGAGTGGCGGGGCGATTCTGTGATGAGCCCAGCGAAGAGATCGTCAGAGGAGTGACGAGCGATGGCGGCGGTGGTGAGTTACCGCCTCGTGGGGAAGTTAGGGCGGGCGTCACAACGGATCGTGACGGCGAGAGGCTGGTTGTGATTTTCGATATTGACGCGTGTGGAAGCGACAGAGGAGTTGCGGCGGGCGCTGGAAGACGAGAAGGCGCAGACACGATTATCGTTTCTGCTTCTTTTCGCCGGATGAAACGCGTAGTGGGCATCGTGGCGTTAACGTTCGGTCCTGGTTGCTCGAAAGTTAACGAAATCCGGCCCGGAGGACCAAATGTTGGGTGCAAGAATGGGGGAGCTGAGGACTGCAACAAAACTGAAACTCGGTGAGCGTGAGGAGGACTGTATTAAACGTGCGTGCGGAATTGAGTAGAATTGAAATTGAGGTGAGATGGAGTACAACTGGGCGACACAAGGGCAGTACTCGGAACGCGTGAACTGGCGCGGGCAACTATATGAGAAAGTGAGAAGTTACTGGGGTGATAGTTGGAAGCAGAATGATTTTGGAAGAGCTCTGTCATCGATAGGAAAATGAAATTGGGAGAAAGAAATAAAGAAAGGGGAAAACCTAGAAAAGGGGGCTGGGGGCCCGCAGCTAAGGGATTCCCGCAGGTGAGGGGCAGGTATTGAAACGGTTGGAGACAATTAGGCGGACGGAGACAATGACGCGGGGAAGTCCGAGGTCAAAGACTCTGACAACTTTGACGCAAAGCGTCGAACAGCGTACTTGTACGAAAGCTGTACCCACCGCCGTTTGCGTAAAGGTTTCTTTCGCGCCCTCCTGCCTCAACGTGAAATGCTGCGACACTCCACCGTTTGAGCATTAAAATCGCTCTCGCAAGGAGGTACTTAAATTATAATGTCCCAGACAGATCAAGTGGGTACAAAACCCAACAGGGTTATTATCTACTTCATCCGCTTCTTTTTTCTTTTTTCAATTAACTGTTTTTAATGGTTTCCCCCTTATTTTGTTTGGTTTTCACAATACATAAAAAATATTATGGTTCAAAGTTCAGATTCTTAAACAAGCAACGCAAAACTTGAAAACTTGAAGACAAAACGCTTAAAGGAGACGGAAGCTAACAACAAAAATTACAACTTCTGTTTCATTTGTAAACAAAATTAATTGCTTTGTGAGTAGGGGAAAGCGAGAGAAAGAGCTGCCGAAACCTGGGAGTTTCTCCTTAAAACGAACTCTGCTTTCAAAATTATATGCTCATTTCAAACTCAATCGGAAAATATCTAATTAAATTAAAAATCAAATGCGTAATCCCACACGTTATTTACTTGGCGTATGTGAAACTGTGAAAACTTAAAGTTTTATAATGAAACTTGCAATACCGCAATTTATTGCGTGGCTTGTCCTTACGCCACTACCTCTATCGAATGATCAGCGTGTAGATAGTTCATGAGACTGTAAACATGATTTATGTGGAAACGTTTGTATTTAGTGTTTGGAGTTTCCGGGTAAATACTGCGAAAAACATTAGCTGATGAAAAGACAGTAGTTTGAATTACAGAATGTATATCACTACCATTGTTAACCTGCCATCGCATAGGTCAATATACTACTAGCACGATGTTTTTCAGCAAGCAACTTCAGATGGGCAGCATATACGAAGTGAAAACTGCTCTAATTCCTACTACTTAATTTTTGATAATCCCTACAACTTAATTTATGGGGATGCTCTCGGCATTGTCCCATGATTACAAATTTTATAGTATTTTTATGTCATTTTGGATGATTTACCCACAAACTGTAATAAGTGGTTAAAGTTGTTTTGAGAAAGAAGTTTTAGTTTGGGGGGGGGGGGGATGGAAGGATGAGAAGTAATGGGAAGTGAATGAGCTCAGGTGCTTAGGTGGATGAGTCACTCAAGGCAATAACAAATCGAAGGTTGGAAAAATGACTGGAAAGAATACAAGGAACAGTTGTCCCACCTGTGGACTCTAGTGGTTGAGGAGAATTAGTTCCACACGGACTATCACATGGAATGGAAAGTACGAAGTGTTTGCTATACCTGGAATGGCCTCGTCGGCCGCGGAAAGTCCCGAGTGGACGCTGCGGCTTCGTTCGATGTTTTCCATTGCTCAAATAGGATCGCTTCGTTGGGAGCTGCCCGCTTTAGGGCCGCGCTGCTCTTCGCCCCTCGACCGCCATCTCCCGCTCACTGCCGTGGCTGAGAGGGCGAATGAGCCGGCGAACAACTCTGCCCTGCGCCGTCGCAGGACTCCCCAGTATATTGAACCTCCCGCGGATAAGCCGAATGACGCGGATCGCAGTGCTTCCAACCCTTCGATTTCTCCCGGTGGATATTTGGAACTTTTAGTTTTCTTTGTCGAGTCCGTACCCCCACTCACCTTAACTTGGACCTTTAAGAATGACACAACCCAACGCCACCATTATGTACAACACGCCCAACGTCTGACGCCTAATTCTCAAAACACAACTTCTTTCCGCGTAAACATTCATTTTATGAGTGAGCCTTTTTACCTCCCTTGGTCCTACGATGGAGAAAGGACAGTTATCTACGAGTAATAGGGTAGAAAAAAGTCGAACTTTCTTCAGATCTTTACGTATCAACGGCTTCAAAGGTCCAAAACACACCATTTAGGAACTCGCACCCAAGTGAATGGTTAGGGCTGGATGGAAACCAAATTATGAACCCATCCCAGATGGTGGGAATTCCCCAGGGTCACACCTTCACGTGATAACAAAAGGACTACACCTATCTACTGTGGAAATGGTGTACAAATGCCTGCACGAGACCTATGGTATGCGCCAAGTACACTATGCCACATCATAGCAAGGAGTACAATGCAAATTACAACAGGCCTGGCACGCTACATACGATGCACACTGTACCATCTGCCATTGAGCCATCGCCCTCCAGGAGTCCCGAGCACAACACAAATAAGAGTTCCCTGGCTGACTGTGATAAACTCGTAAACATTATAAGCCATTTCCCAGCTGTTGTTAGTCGCTATGGACGCTACATCGTTAGTTCTCAATTATATTTTATTCATTCCATTGCATGTCAGAATTTAGTTCAATAAAGCCTTAATTATCGAGGTCGGCTTTATTACAATTTATTGAACCAAATTCAAAATGGATAGGCTCCTACGCCCGAATCTTTCGGACTGGATCCAAACACAGCTACAGCGGCGCTTGAGTGGAAGCATTGGTTCCGCACTTTTGGAAGCTTACGCAACATCCCTGGATGTTTCCGAAGAAGGTAAACTTGATTTACTTGTGAACCATGTAGCTCCCCCTATATTCGCAATGATTTGTGAGGCAAATAGTTATGAGGCGGCCATTGCAATTCTCAAAGCTACTTTTGTTAAACCAGTCAACGAAATCTTTGCCCGTCACCAGTTAGCTACTAGATCACAAGGCGCTCATGAATCCATTGACCAATATTATAGGGTATTACATCAGCTTTGTATAGACTGTCAATTCCAGGCAAGAACAGCAGCCGAAAACCAGGATGATTATGTGCGGGATTCGTTTATAAGAGGGCTATCATCAGTCGAAACCCGCCGCCGTTTCCAAGAGAATAAAACTCTCACGCTTGATCAAGCACTAGCTTTGGAAACGGCTCAGCTTCATTCTACCACGCATACTAGCGCCTATCCTATTGTGAACTCCGTTTCAAATAGCCCTGTACCTACAGTCTTTTCACCCTTGGTATCTGACGTAAATTTATCATCTGTTCACACACCTTCGGCAGCCTCGAATGATGGGAAGAAATGCTACTTCTGCGGTAAGGTAAAACACCCTCGTAGTTCGTGTCCTGCAAAGGAAAACACTGTTCGCACTGCAATAAGGTAGGACAGTATCCATCAGTATGCCGTTCAAAGAAACAGGTAACATCCACCATTGAAGAAAATACTACTGCTATTGTTTGTGCTGCTCCCAAGTGCCTTTCGAAATCAGTTGTTGACGTTCTTATCGATGAAACTGCACTTATTGACAGTGGCAGCTCATCAACATTCATTGATGAAGCCTTTGCTCAACGCATGGGTCTTTCTTCACAAAGAGAGCGTATTTAATTTAATTTCAATGGCCTCCAAGTCCCTATCTTGTCCAATTCAATACAGTTGTCGTGCTAGTATTACGCTAAATGGCCTCGTTTTCAAAGAATTTAAGCTTTCAGTGCTTCCTCGCTCATGTGCAGACGTCATCATAGGCCTAGATCTTCTTCAAAAGTTAAGTTTAATTTCAAAGGCTTCCGACCACCTCTTGATATTTGTAGTGTTGCTATAACCAAAGTTCCAGAAGCAGAGTTATTTACAAATCTACTGAACTTCATCAAGCCCATAGCTATAAAAGCACGTCGTTTTTCTAAAGAAAACAGGAATTTCATTGAAGAAGAAATCAGCCAACTCCTTAAAAATTGTATTATAGAAGAAAGCACTTCTCCATGGAGGGCCCAACTAGTCATTGTCTTTGGAGGTAATCGGAAGAAGCGATTATGCCTAGATTATTCCCAGACAATAAACAAGTATACCTTATTAGACGCTTTTTCGCTTCCTAGAGTCGAGGAAATTGTCAACAAAGTTGCTAAGTACAGAGTTTTCAGCACAATTGACCTGAAGAGTGCTTACCACCAAGTCCCTATACGAGAGCGGGATCGTGCTTACACTGCTTTTGAGGCTAATGGTAAACTGTGCCAATTTCAAAGAATCCCTTTTGGAGTGACCAATGGTGTTCCAGGATTTCAACGTGTGGTTCAAGGGATCATAGACTCTGAGAAGTTAGAAGGGGCTTTTGCATATCTTGATGACATAACCGTATGTGGGCTCACACAGACTGACCATGACGGTAACCTTGCAAGCTTTCACAAAACTGTTGAAAAATACAACATGACACTGAACATGTCAAAAAGCAAATTTAATCTGATTCCAATAAAATTGTTAGGCTACTTGGTTTAAGATCATTTTATACAACCGGATCCAGTAAGGCTGCAGCCCCTCCTCGATTACCCACCCCCAAAGGACATTCCTTCTGTTAGACGCGCTGTTGGCATGTTCGCACATTATGCTCGATTCATCAAAGGCTTTTCCGAGAAAATGCATCCCCTGGTAAGGTGTCGACATTTTCCTCTAGGTGGTGATGCCCTAAATGCTTTTAGGGAACTGAAAAAACTCGTAGCAGCCTCAGCAATTCATCACGTTGAGGAAGATGAGGAATTCGTTGTGGAGACCGATGCATCGGATCATGCAATAGCTGCAGTGGTTACCCAACTTGAATGCCCAGTCGCCTTCTTCTCAAGGACCCTCTCAGCTACTGAACAAAGGCACTCAGCAGTCGAAAAAGAGGCCTATGTCATCGTGGAATCTCTTCAACGTTGGAAGCACTTCCTATTGAGTAGGCCTTTCAAATAATATCAGACCAACAGGCAGTATCTTTCATGTTCAATTCCAAAATCAAAAACAAGATAAAAAATGAAAAGATCCAACGTTGGAGGGTTGAACTTTTACCGTACCAGTTTGACATCATTTACAGACCCGGAAGTGAGAACAAAGCTGCGGATGCCTTCTCCCGTTTCTGTTCCACAACAGTTACCACCAACCATCCCACTCTGGACGATCTTCACAACATGCTTTGTCATCCTGGAGTTACACGCATGTTTCATTGGATACGTAGCAAAACCTTCCCTACTCAATTGCTGAAATCGTGAGACTACCAGAAAATGTGCCGTTTCCTGTGAGATTAAGCCAAACTTGACACACTACCAAGCAACATCTCCATTCGAAAGGCTAAACTTTGATTTCAAAGGGCCTCTCCCAACGAGCTCCGGGAATCGATATACTCGTGTTACGAGGGGGGTTTGGAGACGTTTTTGGGGATCCGCTGACTCAGGCAAAAATTACGGCAATCGCGCCGGAGATTCGATCCACAATCCTCAACTTACGTCGAGAATTATGAATCGACTGTCTTTCCACTAGACCACGATCAACCGGGGTGCCTTTAAAGGGAGTCAGGCAGTACACTCGTATCTTGACCATAGTTGACGAATATTCAAGATTCCCATTTGCTTTCCCATGTAAGGATACGTCATCTGCCTCTGTTATCAAAAACTTAAGACACTTGTTTTCGATATTAGGAACACCCAGCTTTATTCATTCCGACCAGGGTAGTTCTTTCATGTCTACGGAACTCAAGTCATACCTAACAAAGAATGGAATCGCTACAAGTCGCTCTTCAGCGTTTAACCCCAGGGGAAACGGTCAAGTGGAGCGTTACAACGGAGTAATTTGGAAGACGATTCAGCTCGCTCTTCGTGCTAAGCAAGCTGACATCCGACTTTGGGAAACTGTACTTCCGGAAGCTCTACATGCAATTCGTTCTCTCCTCTGCGCATCAACCAACGAGACTCCGCACGAACGCCTCTTCAAGCACAATCGCTATAGCTCCAACGGAACTTCTCTCCCAGAGTGGCTAACTACCCCAGGACCGGTGGGGATGCGAAGAAACGTTAGAGCAAGCAAGTACGAGCCACTGGTGGATAAGGTAGAACTCATCGAGTCTACACCACACTACGCACATGTACGTCTCCCTGACGGTAGGGACATCTCAGTTTCTCTCAAGCAGCTTGCTCCAGTTGGCATCGAGACGGAACAAAGTGAAATTCCAACATCGGAGAGACAGAATATTTCAACAGAGCTTCTAAACCTCCAAGCAATGCCTCCAAGAGTACATCCCTAGAGGAATAGGCGGCCACCGAGATACTTGGAAGATTTCATTCAAGATTATAATAAAAGGGGGGGGGGCATGTGATAAACTTGTAAACATTATAAGTCCATTTCCCAGCTGTTGTTAGTCCCTATGAACGCTACATCGTTAGTTCTCAATTCTATTTTATTCATTCCATTGCATGTCAGAGTTTAGTTCAATAAAGCCTCAACTATCGAGGTCGGCTTTATTACACTGCAAAGGGCACTCAAAAAACACCGTAGCGTTCTCGCCTTACCAGAACAGGATACATAGGTTCCAAAACCCCTCTTGCTGGAGCAAGAACAGGAACCAAGGCCACAGTGGCCTGCATTGACCCATCCTTCGACATGTTCGCACTCACCCACCTGAACTGTCAGCACTTGGCCACTGTGCTCATCTGAGCTGGTTGTAAAATCATGATACAGGCAATTCGTTGCACCAGTTGTCCACAGCCTCCAAACACTTCAGCGGGCACTAGCAGGGCTATCAGGAAGTACCTGTGCCAATGCAGATGCAAGATCACCATTTATGGGGATTCTGACCCTGCATGGGGTGGGTGAGGCGTATATAGACTTTCTCACAAAGTATAACTTGGTTGTTGCCAACGATCCAATGACTGAGGTGACCTATGATGGGCTGGATGGAAGGTCGTGCATAGACGTCAGAGGCGTGTTTCAAACCCTACTACTCGAAATGATGGATTGGAGGTTCGTACCATGTGCATTACAGAGTGGTCACATGGTTATTGACTCTGCCATCGCAGATGACAATATTCTCTGCAAAGACATCCGTGAAAAGCGATTCCGCAAAAAAAAGGCTGACTGGCCATGTTTCTCTAAGGTACTGGAAGGTGAACTGCGTGCTGCATACACCGACCTAATAGTGCAAGATGCCACATTTGAAGAGGTAGACAGCAAAGTGGACATACTTACCAGAGCAATGCACTCTTCAACTAGGGAGGTGACAGCAATCAGACAGACCCACTACCTTGCTGGCTCTGGCTAAGTACATCGTAGCAGTTCTGATTGACATCATCTGAGTGTTTAGCAACCTTTGGTGGCCAGTGCTTCTCAATGAGCTTAATGGTAGGGGAATCCTGTACATGCTCGCCAGAAGTTACCTGACAGATAGAACAGCTATCATCGACTGCAGGCATGTCTCTGCCCTGAGAAAGATTCAGGATGGGTGCCCACTGAGCTCGGTCCTTGGACCAGCACTCCTCTGGAACGCCTTCTTCAAAGATCTTTTTAGGAGGCTCATGAAAACTGACTGTGAGCCATATGCCTATTTAAACGACCTGACTGTGCTGATCTTTGCAGAGTCGGTCCAATAAATTGAAGCAAAACCCCACCACGTGCTCTGTAACGTCACCCAATGGTGCGAGCATATCAAGATACAGGTGGCTGAGGAAAAAACCCAGCTAATCCTCTTGAACGGAAAAGTGAATAGCTAACCCACAATACCCTTGGTGGCCACAGGCTCCTTCTTGAAAAGCATGTCAAGTATTTAGAAGTATAGATGACGGGCTTCAGCCCACACCTCCTTCGTCTTAAAGGCACTAACATTGCAAGGTTTGCCTTACTGCGTACGATTACTAAGGCCACCTGGGGTGAGTGTTGTTATTTTAGTTAGCTGCAAGTGATTTCTCCCAGTCACACATTTCTCAGTAGCTTGGTTCACTGTTCCGTTTTTAGTCAGTCTGTTTGTAGTTGTATGTCAAGTAGTCCGTTCGTTTACAGATATCAGTTATTGAAAAAGTGTGTAAAGTTCTTGTATTTCGTGTCTCGGTATTTCAATTCCCTGTGCCTTTAGTTTATGGGCCTTAGGCTTTAGGTTATGGGAAGTGTGCTCGTGTCGAACTGTTAATGGTTTTCGTTTCAATATTTGAATAACATCGAGCAAAGTTGGTGAACCGGAAAATGGTGACCGCAAACCTACCCGTCGGAATTAAGCTGTTTGATGGAACTGGATTTCCTAAGTGGGAATACCGTGTCAAACTACTTATGGAACAGACAGGTGTTTCTGAGGTTCTAGAAACTGAGAACCCTGCAAATTATTACACAGTGGTTTATTATTCTCATGAACAGCTTGACCTAGTATTACTACTCCCCCATCCCATTCGATTCAACATCGAATACTAACTGGTAAACCATACGAAACATGACCTGACTACAATGGAACTACGGAAATTAAAAATATTCCCCCGGCGCCAGGCGCCAGGCGCCCGTAAACGTCTGATCCGATGGAGGGGTGGGACGAGGGCTTCCAGTGAATGGCAATTGGCAGGACATTGCGATTCCAAAGGGCGCTGCGAACGAGCGGGCCTTGGAAACGATACGAAACATGGCTTATTTGCGATTATACTGCGTTTCGTTAATTTTTTAAACCATTTTTAGCCCATAACAACCATGGGCTTCGTTCGATCGGATTGCAGAGATGGCGGGCACAACTAGATACCAAATGGGATTTTTGTGCGAAAAAACGAATTTTTTAGACCACGTTAAAGGCACAAAATGGCCCAGACGGCGGACAGGGGGACGGCGGACAGACATTGCAGATTTGGAATCCCCATGTCTTGAAACATAAAGTATCAAATTTTGATGGGGGGTTGTAAAACATTTTTTGTGACCGAAAACATAGGGTTATTATTCAGAACCACCTCTCCACAATCTTTCAAGCTAAGGACGTAAAGGCGCATGGAATTATAGTTCAATGCTCGGCCGACAAAATGCTGGAAATAACGACAAATAAGAAGACTGCAAAAGCTGTGTGCGATTGCCTTACTGAGGCGTTAACGTGTTTGGGAATGATTGCACACGTTCGTCTCCAAGGTGGTTTTCGGAATTTGTCTTACGATGGTTCAAAACCATTTCGTGAATTTCTACATAAATATGAACAGCTGGTGTCGTCGTTGAAAAATACAGGCGCGAAAATCGAAGACATCGATGTGGTAACGAATTTATTGGCTAAAATGCCCAAATGTTTCGACTCCGTGACCACTGCCATTGACATTCTCTTGTCTAAGACTGAAGATGCAAAAATCGTAACTCTTGAGTTTGTCAAAAACAAACTGTTGATGGAGGAAATTAGTCAAAATGATCGTAAATCTGAGAAGCCGATTCAAAATGGCGATCAATAAGTGTTCTACACAAGTTGAGGTCGTGATTATGCAGGAAGAGATCGGGGTGGTGGAAGATAAAATTTTGGAAGGTCTAGGGACAGAGAAGGAGGAACCGTGAAAATTTCCCATTCAAGTGTCACCACTGTCACTAAGTTGGCCATCGAAGGCATCACTGTCCCAACCTCTACAGAGCAAATGTACTACAAAGCGAAGAGAAAGAAGAAACTGTAACCTTCATGTCTGCTATCCAGGAAGAAAACGTTTTGCTCACGCGAATGTTTGTAAACAATAACAAGGGAAACGAACGCGTCGAATGGACTATAGATTCCGGTTGTACTAATCATTTACTGTCGTCAAGGTTTGGTGGCTTTCTTGAAAATTGCAAGTCTGTTGACCACAGCATTAATGTCGCGAAATTTGGTTAGTTTGTCAGTGCAGTGCGATAAGGGAACTTATCAGTATCAACAAAGGAAGGTAGAATGATCAACATTGCTGATGTGTTGTTGTGTGACGGACTATCGCATAATCTTCTTTCTGTTCGGAAGCTGGAACAAAACGGATGCAATGTACTCTTCACTGATGGTAAGGTTTACGTTTCAATGCCCTACCTGAGTCAAGGAAACCCTGACGTATCTTGGAAGCGATCCCATCTGATGTATGTGGTCCAATAAGTCCTACTGCCATGTATGGCTTCCACTATTTCGTAACTTTTACTGATCATAAAAGTGATTTTACATTTGTTTATCTAATGAGGAAAAAGAATGAGGTGTTGAAAAATTTGTGAAGGTACGTTAATCAAGTTGAGACAAAATTCGGTACGAGGATTGAACGCATTCGTGTGGGTGGGGGAGGTGAATGTAACAATCATGATTTTAAGGCTTTTTGTGATGCCAGGGGAATTTGCATCCAGTTTTCTATCCCACTCTCCCACTCACTCTTTTGGACAAAGCTCGATGTTTGATACAAATTCTCTCAGTAAAGTGTTTTGGGGAGAAGCAGTTAAAACTGCTGCCTACCTACACAACTGAATGCCTCAAGCTCGCTTTAATGGAAAGTCCCCTACGGATATTTGGAACGATGAAGAGCCGAACTTGTCCAAGATCAGGGCATTTGTTTGTAATGATTTCATGCACATTCCTAAGGAAGATAGAAATGGCAAGCTGGATCCTCGAAGCAGGAAAGCCTTCTTGGATATACTGATAATGGGTACCGATTATGGGATCCAAATAAAAAGAAGATTGTAGCAACCAGGAATGTTACATTTGACGAATCTCATAAGATTATGGGATTATGGGAGGTTGTGGAATGTATTTTTCTTAATCCCTGAAGCAATGGCCTTTAATGCGGCCTGGCTGTCCGAGAATATGTAGATCCACTTGCCCTTGAGTCCTTTAGACAGGATCTCTTCCGCGCAGATCTTTAGAGCTAGGATTTCAGCTTGGAATATTGTGGCATACTCTCCCAGCGGGTTAGCCAGACTGTAGTTGGGCCCAACAATGCCCAGTCCAGCTCTGCCTCCCATGACTGAACCATCGGGAACCCATCCTCTCCTCTCCACTGCTCCGTTCCTGCGAGTGGATACTTACCCTGAATGGCAGCTGAAAGTTCTTTCGCTCTGACATGACGTCGGTAGCAAGGACTGCTGCCTCTTCCAGTTTGAACTGTCTAGTTGTTCTTTGGAGGCTTGCCATAACCCTGGTGGTGATATTCCCTGTCTGCAAAAGCCTTACTGCTCCGAGGTAAGCAGTCCTCTGAATATGTATATGGAAAGGTTAGATGTCTAAAAGGACTTCCATTGCAGCAGGGTACATATTAATTGCCCCTGTAATAGCAAGGCATGCCTGTCGCTGCAGTTTCTGAAGTTTCCCTTGGGCTGCTAGCCGGCATGTTGCCTTCTACCACACTGTGGAGGCGTAGGTGACGCGGGGTCTTATTATCCCCTTATAAAGCCACTCCATCATTTTTCGAGTTATGCCCCATGATTTGATGCACAACTTCCTGCATGCCCACAGGGCTGCAGTTGCCTTGTGCAGCACATATCTCACATGCGAATTCCAAGTGAGCTGCCTATCCAGTATCTCCCCGAGGTATTTAACCTCCGTGCTTATATGGAGCCTTGCTCCTTGCATGGTGGGTGATAGTATATTTAGGTTTCTTCGCTTGGTAAATGAAACCATGGTGGTCTTGGTTGGGTTTATGTGCAGTCCCTCGTTGTCACACCACCTTTGGATGATATCTACAGCTCCTTGCATCCTTTCTGACATGGCAGAGGCAAATTTGCCTCTCACCAGAACTGCGAGATCATCCGTGTATGCAACCATTTTATAGCTTTCAAGCTGCGGTGTTTCCAGCAGCTCGTTGGTCACGAGTAGCCACAGGAGGGGAGAAAGTACCCCCCCTTGAGGGCAGCCTTGTTTGGGCCACTGTGACGCTGTCTTCCCCCAACCTGGCCGTGATTTCCCTACACCTTAGCATGGACATAGCCCATTTCACGACCTGGAGTTCTATACCCTTTTGCGCTGATCTTGCGCCTATGGAGCTGAAGGAGGTGTTATCGAAAGCACCCCCCACATCTATGAAGCAGCACAACGCCACCTCTCTCGTCTGAAGAGCCTCATCGACCAGTGAGACCAGCTCTATGAGCGCTGTCTCAGCCGACCTGCCCCTCAGGCAGGCCTTCGAGAGGGGTTCAACCAGAAGAAGGGGTGTCCTTGAAGACCAGATCTATGATCTTTTCCATTGCCTTCAGGAGAAATGAGGAGAGGCTTATGGGTCTCTATGATTTCGCAGTTGAGGAGTCACGTCCTGCCTTAGGTAGAAACACAAGCCTAGTCCTTCTCCATGAGTAGGGCACATGGGCCAGCAGGAAGCTGGCTCTGAAAGTTCTTACCAGGAGGGGTAGGAGGGCAAGCAAGGCCGGGAAGACCCCATCCCTTCGGGGGACTTGTAGGGTTTGAGGGTATTTATTGCCCATTTAACCCTTTCAGGGGAGAAGATGCGATTCGCATACCCTAGGAGCCTACGCGGGTGCAGACGTTCTCTGCCTGGCTCCCAGGGTGGGGCAAAAGCCCCTTCCTCAACAAGGGTACACCCCAGAAAGTGGGTATTAACCAACACCTCCAGTGTCTCCCTGGCATCTTCCGTGAAAGTTCCATCCTTCTAATGAGGCCTAATTCCTGAGGTTTGTCCATGGAGGGCGCTCTCTGCAGCCTGGAGGCTTCAGAGACACTTGCTACACCGCTGCAGAAGTCCCTCCAGGACTTCCTCTTTGCTCTTCTGATGGCCTTGCTGCAACTTGTAAGGGATTACCGGTAGGCCTCCCAATCCTCTGTTCTTTTGGACCTGTTGAAGAGCCTCCTCGTTGAAGACCATAGCTTCCCTAGCTCCTCGCTCCACCAGCCGGCCTCGCCCTCTGACCACAGGAAGGGCAGTTGTCTTCATAGGAGCGAGTGATCGCCCCTTGCATAAGACTGGCCATAGTGTCCAGTTCTTCCACCGTGTGGATCTCCCTGTCCATACCTCCCAACTCTGTGTAGAGTTGGGTTTGTTAAAGTGGCCAGTCTGTATTCTTGGGAATGCGATAGGTCTCAAGTACCTGTGTGCCAAAACCCAGGCCGAACGAGATGATCCTATGATCGGATAGTGATGGCTCGTCCAGCACCTGGCAGCCTTGAATTCTGTTGGCTATGAAACGACTGGAGATGGTGAGGTGAAGTACCTCTTCCCTTACCCTTGTTACGAAAGTGGGGACCCACTTTCCCACCATGTTGAGGATCTCCAGTTCTTGCCCTGCAAGATAGTCCAGGAGGCACTCTCCTCTTCCCTTACCATGATAGCTGTAACATCTCTAGAGATAAAGTTAGGCATGACAGTGTAATTTACATTTTGTTTAAACAGAATTGCCGCACGGCATCGATCATTACTTTTATCATACACTACCTTACCTGACTGTGTTGGTAAGCCACGGATCTTCCTGTCCCAAGCCTTGGGTTCCAGGACGTGGGCTACATCACACCTCCTCTTGTCAAAGTTGCTCCTGAGAACAGCCGTGGCTGCCTGGGAACAATGCAGGTTGACCTGGAGGAGGTGGAGTGTGGGCGGGGTCATCATCCCCTCCAGCCACTCCTCTTACCAGGCCTTGACGGCCTGTTGTAAGAGGAGCGACCTTCCCACTGCTGTCGATGTGATGTCAGAGAGCGCCCCCCCACCCCCGCCCACGCTTCCCCGCCCAGACCGCCCCGCCTCCGGGCCTTGGCCCTCGGAGGGGCGCCGGGGAGGTCGCGCAGTGGTTGAGGATGGAGTGCTGGAGCCTTGCTCCTCATTGCCCTTGTCTGAAGGCTCCAGTTGGGTAATCCTGCGACGAGGGGCATTGACGATGAGGCTTGGCCTCTTCTTCGTGGCCTACACCAGTCCTGAGGGGCCCGCAATTCCTACGGAGCCAGACGCCCCTTGCTCCTGTATGTCTCCCCTCCCTGTAGGCGCCACTATTGCAGGGGCGGAGTCCGAGCACCTGACCGGGGGCACGCTGCCTGAGGTGCTTGGCCCTTCCTCCCAGTCGACGCTCATCCCCTCCTCTGCCTCTCTCCTGCTATCTCTCATCTGGGACAGCCTGAGGCTGACAGCCCCCCACCTGTAATTGGCTCACTGCCTTGGCATCGAGTCAGCCTCCTCCCTTCGGATGACACGCCAGAACTGGGTATTCAGACCCCTGTTCTGGTTATGTACCATCCATAGTATGAGGTCACTGTCTACCTCTTTAGCATTGGGGAAGTGCCCCACCGCCACCTGGTGCCCTGGCATTTCAAACCCCTCAACGATTCTGAGAGGGGTGTCCCCGAGCAACCCGCTGCCTGCGGCAATGGTCCTCAGCCATTCGGCAGTACCCCTGTCCTGACACTGTGTCAAGAGCCAGCCAGACCTGCGTACTGCAGTCTGAAACGCTGGCCAGACACTGTTCCCCGCAGCTGACAGGACACTGTACATGATGCCCCTATCCAGGCTATCCAGCTGCTCATTCGTAAGCAGAGTGCCTGGGTAGTTTTGGTGTACCACACCTATCCTCACCCACTCCGCTACATCCCTGTAGCTCAGTCTGCTCTGCGGATGGGTGGCCCTCTGCTTGGGTTGTTTAGGAGATCGTCTTGAGGCGCTGCCCTCCTCTTCTGATCCCCGCCGTTCTGGCTCTGTGGAGTTGATCCAGTTGAGGGTCTGGATATTTTCCTACTCTCCCTGACTGTCATGGCGGAGGCCTTCAAGGCCTCTTCCAGTGCAAGCCCTCGCTTAATGAAGTGGTGGTACCGCTTCTTTCTTGCACCTCCCATCTTAGCACCGTCAAGTCATGCCCCAGAGGTCTCTCTTCCACCCTCTTCCTTCCCACCTCTGCCAGCCCCTGCGTGGGTGGTGATCTACCGCTGGAGCCTTCAGCGGTTTGACCCCCCAGCTCCCGGGCCAATCACGAGGGGCCAATCCTCTGTCAACGCCGAAGCGTTTTGTTTATTTTACACGCTGAAATCTATTGTTCGTGTGTGCTTTGTGCGCGATAAGCCGCCGATCTGCAGCTACTTGGATCAACTTGGGTCCGGCTGAGACTCGCTGTCTCTCTCACGAGACACTTCGAGTTGACGGCACCTAGTGACTCAGATTACCTGCCGTAGCCAGTATTGTTCTCTGCACAGTCATCAGAATCTCGCCAGACCACATCTCCATTCTTCTTACCATTAGATCAAACACGGGTCATCAGAATCCCGACGACATCTGTTTTCTGAACATTTACTGGGTCATCAGTATCCCATTGGTTTACTTCGTGCCAGTTTACATCAAATCGTACGACTGCATCAAACCGTTCTCGTCATCATCTTCGAGTCAGTTGGGACATAGCTACCAGCCATTCTGCCGACGCGTCTCCCAAAGTGCATCAGGGGCGTCCAAGACCTGCAGCTGCGAGATTTCGTTCCCTTGATAACCATTACGGTCAGACACTTTAATTTACTTTCTTTTCTTTAATTTTGGTTTACATCTTAGAAGGAGCTCCTTGTTTCACTTGAAATTATTCAAAGTAAAATTACAAATTAAAATCAATTCTTGTTGCCTTGGATGTTTGGTATTTTCCCTACATCGAAAACCACATCTCCGGTAGATAACATCCTCCACCATGGGTAAGGCTCTAGGGTGTGTAAGGAGACCCTCCATACTTGCTGGAGACAATGCTCGTGGGTGCGGCGAGGCAGTGGCCTCTCCAGATGTTGTTGTATTTTCGTCAACGGCCATCTGATCGTCGAGGTCTGGCGTGGAACACAGCAGCTTCAATCCTTCGCTTCAATCCTTGAGGCGATGTCTTCATCTTGGTTTTGTTTAAGTTTTTTTTTATTGGTTTCCATATAGGTCCCACAAGCAGCTAGGGAAACAAACGGTCACCTGAGACAGAGCCCCGCATGCCTGAGGAAGGCTACTTAAAACTGGGGGTCGCGCCGTGCCCAGAGTCTGCGTACTATAGACCAAACTCTCCTTGGCCACGCATCCCTGGCGATGCGGTTCCACCGTGGATTGGGTTTTGTCCCTGTTGGTGGCTGCTTATTCAGTCGACATGCTGAATATTTTCGATTTGGGGAGGCAGTGGGATGTATGTACACCCCTTTAATGGTTTTTTTTGTTTACTTTTAATCGAATCCCGTTTACTTCTTGTAGTAACCGAATACGTTTTTCTGTTTCAGCGTTTTCAAATTCAACTTTTAACTCTCTTATTGTCCGTTCCTTCGCGACCAATATTGTTTGAATATCCAAGAAAAGTTAGTTACAGTCGGTTGTTATTCTGGAATTGTTGTGATAATTGTTAACAATCTAAAATATTGTTGAATCGCCTGACTGTGTTAATTCTTTTACAATTGGTGTCAGAAGTGGGATGTGTCATCAAGAAGACTTAGAAGCGAGCACAACCCTTCTTCATTGAGCGACACAGCCACACAAACAACAGAAGCAGTTGACGAACGTACAAGAGACGAGTCTGTATCAGTGAATCCTCATATCACGCCCATCAACGTGCTACCTTCCGTTATTGTTGAACAAATAGATAGTCACATGGAGATTTGGTGTAAGAGACTCGTGGCAGACGTAATTAATTGTATCGCCAATGCCCCGCTTACCACACTCTTAATCTCACAGCATCAGGACACTATTCTCCCTGGATTATTAAATGAATCAAGAGAATCCCGACATTTGAAGAAGGCCAGACCCTTTGATGGAAGTGTCGACTTGGAAGCGTAAAGAACCCAATTTGAAAGTATCGCAGAACATAATGGCTGGAACAGAGCTGTCATGGTGACTGAATTTGTTTGTGCCTTACGTGGTTCTGCCCTCGTTCTGCTAAATGAGGTTCCACTACGCAGAACTTATGAGCAACTCATAAGAGTATTCGAAGAAAATTATGGGACTAAGAACCAATACCAGAATACTAGAACACAGGGTCAGAATGAAGGAGTGAAAGAGTTGCATCAAGCAACCCGTCACATTACCCGTAATACCTGCCCAGCTGCTCCAGAAGAATTCTTGAATACACAGGGAGTATAACACTTCATGCGGGGATTAAGGGATCAAAATCTAAAGTGCTTGTTGCTTTGTCGTTCTCCAACTACGATGTCTGAAGCCTTGATATGCGCTCTTAGATTGGAAGCCACTTTGTATGAAGATCGCTCTGCTACACTGACTAACTGGAATGTTGACTGACTAACTATACATCATGTGGCCTCTGATGGAGTACACCGACCAAGCAGATATGAATCAAGAGAACGATTTTGCTGGTTCTGCCATGAGCCTGGCCACATCTCTCGCCCGTGTTCTCGCCGAGGTGCTCGAGCCAATGAGATTCAAAATCAGGGAAACTCCTATCCGTCAACCTGACTGGGTCTAGTTTGACGGTCCACCCAAAAAGGCCTACGTTAATAACATTAGGAACTTCCTACGGCAAGGAGGTGATTTACCAGGTTGGAATTGTGAGGTCCCTCTGTCTTTTTGGGACACTAAATTCTAAATTGTGCAAGTTCATGGTGGACACCGGCGCCACTGTTACTTTTGTTAATCCCAGGATGTTGGATGTTACTGGTGTGAGAGTTGAGGCGTGGCAACCAACGTTCCTTCGCACTGCCACTGGAGCAACAGCACCTATTCATGGCCGTGCTGCTCTTCATTTCGATATTGGAGATAAGGTAGTTCGACATCATCCAGCCTTCATTGCCCCCATAGAAGAAGACTGCATACTTGGATGCATACTTTTTGAAACGTTATCGTTGTCTCATTGATGTTACAAATAGGCGATTGGAAATCGATAATCACAGCATTAGTTTTGGAGACTGTGAAACTTGTCCGTCGACTATCCAAGAGAACACACACGCCAGTCAACCGAAACTGTGGAGCCTAGATTCTAATGAAGGTGCTGTGTCCAGTCCTTTGCAAGAACAAACAATCTCTACACGTGGGTACGGCATACCAATACATCTTGCTGAGTTGTTTCTCAAGTCATGTGAAGCACTGTCTGGAGTTCAGCAGGAAGCAGTTAGGATGTTGTTGATGGAATATTCTGATGTGTTTTCACAGGGTAAACATGACCTTGGTCCAATTTCTTCTGTGGAACATTCGATCACTGTGACAACTGAAATGCCTGTGCATCAAGCTCCTAGAAGACTTCCTCCTCACCGTCTTGCCGAAGTTGATGAATTAATCGCGGATATAGAAGAAGCCAAGATAATTGAGCCTTCAGTCAGTTCACGGACAAGCAAATAGTATTAGTCGCCAAGAAAGATGGTTCCAGCAGGTTTTGCATCGAGTATCGCAAACTTAACAATATTACTCTGAAAGATTGTCACCCTATTCCAAATATTGACGACCTCATTCATTCTTTTAGCGAAAGTGCTTGGTTTACGACCCTTGACCTTCAAAGTGGTTATTGGCAGGTACTGATGAGGGAGTGCAATAAGTTTAAACCAGCGTTTTGCACACCTAGAGGAGTTTGGCAATTCTGCGTCATGCCTTTTGGCTTTAATGCTCCCGCAACATTCCAGCGGGCGATAACTGGGGTTCTGGGAAGGTTTCTCCGCCAAGGACGAGTGAAAGTGTACCTCGATGACATTTTAGTGGACACTCCAACATTCGAAGAACAGTTAATCTGGCTCCGGAATATATTTGCCGAACTTAGATTGAAAGGAATCAAGCTGAATGCCAAAAAATGCACACTAATGCGTCGCAAAGTTTGCTATTTAGGCTATGAAATTTCTGATCCCATGAAAAAATAAAGAGTGGCTAATTGGTCTCAGCCAGCCTCGGTTGCGGATGTGAACACGTTCACTGGGTTCTGCTCATACTATCGGCCTTTTGTTCAAAATGTTGCCCAAGTAGCAAAGCCCGTATTCAAACTCAAAGAAAAGGATGTTGGCTTCGAATGGACTTCTGAGTGTCAAACTGCCTTTACTCCATAAAACAAGCACTTACTGAAGCACCCATATTAGGTCACGAAGCTTGCCTCACATGCCTCCTAGGGAATGGTGGGAGGGGAAGGGGTAGTTTTTGCCCTTGCCTCGTGAGAGGAAATCGCGTAGCTTGCCTCACACCCTTCAATAATTGCATCTTCGCGTCTCATAGTCGAGGCAATCACGTAGCTTGCCTCACAAATTTCTCAATAGGCTCCCAGGGTGGTAATGGAAGTTATTTTTGTTAGTTTTATTTTTGCCCTTGTTTTTGGGCGGAGGCGTAGGCGGGGCGCTGGCCTCGGCCTGCTCGTCCTGCTTAGTTGGGGCCTTTTTCTTCTTCCCCCTGCGCTTCCTGGCCCTGGCAGACTGCCATTCAGCCTCAGCTCCATGAGAGAAGGACGAGGACGCAGTAGCGGCTACTGCTGCGTATGAGGGGCCTGGGGTTCTACCCTGGCTCGTTGGAGCTCCTTGAGCTTGGGGGCCTGGTGGCGCTGGCTGCTGGGCAATTGCCCTACACAGCTCTTCCCTCACGACAGCCGCCACAGTTTCCCGCAGGGAGGGGAGTGGTAGGGGGCGATGTTGTTGGGGGGGCACTAGCTTTGGTAGCCAGCTTCGGTATTTCAATGAGGCAGCTAGTGACAAGGTCTCGCATTGGTCTCGTCGCGTTGACCCTCATCCATGCCAGCTGGCTGTGGATGATCTGGACATACGCACAAATCTACTCCATGTCCAACAGGTTAGGGTCCACAGGGTGTGTAGTACTTGTAGTAGCCAGGTTGCCCGGGCTACGAGGGGGAAAAGAGGGAGATTAACGCGGTTTTCCTGGTTCTTTTCGCCCTTGTTTGTTTGAACGATGAGTAGGTTGCTCATTGTCCAAAGAGGGAGGGATCGAGCTTGGCACACCTGAGAAAGAGGCACAGGTGGCGTTTTTATCACCTGCTGTTGTTTTAGTTGATTTTGTCATATTGGTTTAACTAATTTGGGGGGATTAAAGAAGCAGACTGATGTAGTGTACCCTTGTGCGTTCATTTGTTGTGTGTGTTAGTGGTACGAGCGACGAGAGGTGCTCGAGGTAGTGTTCTGGAAGCTCCTCCTTAGGCATATTGATTCTAGCTCGTTCTGCTGGTCCCCCAGGGTAGTACCCCAGGCCCGTCATATGCGGCAGCAGCCGCTACTGCGCCCTCCTCCCTCCCTCATGAAGCTGAGGCTGAATGGCAGTCTGCCAGGGCCAGGAATCGCGGGGGGAAGAAGGAAAAGGCCCCAATTAAGCATGACGTGCAGACCGAGGGCAGCGCCCCGCCTACGCCTCCGCCCAAAAACAAGGGCAAAAATAAAAATAAAAGCCAAAAGAAGAAGCCACTACTGCCTACCAAACTTCTCCATAAAAACCCACGACAAAACGTGGTAGTGGTTAGGCGTACGTGTGAGGAAGGAGAGGATGGTCCCTCCACTGCTGATGCAATGGAAGCGCTGATGCGGGGTGTCCCTGCTATGGACCACCAAGCACTAAGCGTCCGAGTGCTTGACAACCCCACCGCAGTGGGAGGTGGCGTCGTCATTGTGACGGAAACGCTGGAAATCGCCAAGGCGCTTACAAGCCATGTCTACACGAAGAAGGAGTTGAAACTACAAGCAGCAGCCCCCCTGGGTCGCTTCCCACGCCTGCTATTCTGCGAAGTGCGGACCGACCTAGAAAAAGAGGGCTTGGCCCTACAAGTTGTTGATCACAACTCTGCGTTAGGCTTGCAGCTGCAGGACATCAGGCCCCTTTGGCAGGCAGAATGATTGGGTGATTCAGGTGACACCCAGCCTACACAAAACACTAGAGGGGGCAAGGCACCTCCAAATAGCCTGGCAGTGGTGCGCCATCCACAAGTACCAAGTCCCCACACAGTGCTACAAATGCCAGCGCCATGGCCACCTGGCAGTGGCCTGTATGAGACCTGTTGTGTGCCCCTGGTGCGCCTTGCCACGCCTTGCCACATTTGAGCAAGGAATGCAAGCGTGAGGCTCCCCTCAAGTGTGCCAATTGCGTCAAACGCAAATGCCAAAAGGTCTCACACTCTACACGAGGCGCACGACCACTCATCAACGAGCGATTGCCCTCCAGGAGTCATGAATGGATTAGGAATAGGTTGAAAACAGTTCAAATCCTTCAGCACAACACAAATAAGAGTTCCCCAGTTATGGCTGAGTTGCTGCAAAACGCGCTCAAGAAACTCTGCAGTGTTCCTACCATACATAGAATCCAAAACTATCGGTCTGGGATCGCAGGCACGAGTGGTGGCTGGAGCGAGAATGGGAGCAAAGGCAGCAGTGGCCTACATTTACCCGTCCATTGACATGGTGCGGACCGACCTAGAAAAAGAGGGCTTGGCCCAACAAGTTGTTGATCACAACCCTGCATTAGGCTTGCAGCTGCAGGACCTCAGGCCCTCCGTGAAAAAGCGTGGCAGACAAAAGGATTGGGTGAACGAGGTATCACCCAGCCTACACAAAAAACTAGAGAGGGCAGGGTACCTCCAAATAGCCTGGCAGCGATGCGCTATCCGAAAATACCAAGCCCCCTCACAGTGCTACAAATGCCAGCGCTATGGCCACCTACGAGACCTGTAGTGTGCGCCTGGTGGGCCTTGCCTTATCTGAGCAAGGAATGCAAGCATGAGGCTCCCCTCAAGTGTGCCAATTGCGTCGAACGCTAGTGCCAACTGGTCTTGCACGCTGTACCATTCGTCAGCGAGCGATTGCCCTCCAGGAGTCACGAGTGGATTATGAATAGGTTTAAAACAGTTCGAATCCAGCACAACACAAATAAGAGTTCCCCAGTAATGGCTGAGTTGCTGCAAAATGCACTCAAGAAACGCTGCACTGTTCTCACCATACAGGAGCCATACATAGGATCCGAAACTCTTGGTCTGGGAACGCAGGTACGAGTGGTGGCTGGAGCAAGAACGGGAGCCGAGGCAGCAGTGGCCTGCATTGACCCATCCATTGACATGCTCCCACTCACCCACCTGAATAGCCAGCACTTGGCCCCTGTGCTCATCCTAACCGGTGGCCTTGAGCTGGTTGTAATATCATTTTACCGGTTATTTTGGGCACCAGTTACGAACTGCCTTCAACCACTCAAGCAGGCATCCCTATGGGGACTACCTGGCATAGTCTCTGCTGAGGCAAACACCAGATCCCCATTGTGAGGATTCCCAAACCTAGATGGGGCGGGCTAGGCATATATAGGGCTGCTCACCAGGTACAACTAGGTTTTTGCCAACGACCCTATGACTGAGGCGACCTATGATGGTCCGGGAGGAAGGTCGTGTATAGACGTCACAGCCGTGTCTCACACGCTGCTACTCAAATTGCAGGGTTGGCGTGTCGTACCAGGTGCAACGCAGAGCGATAACATGGTTATTGACTTTGCCATCACAAATGACAACATCCTCTGAAAAGAAAGGCGTGAAAAGCGATTCTGCACCAAAAATGCTCACTGGCCACATTTCTGTAGGGTACTTGAAGATGAACTGCTTGCTGCAGACACTGACCTAATAGTGCAAGCTGCCACACCGGAAGAGGTGGACTGCAAAGTTGACATATTTACCACAGCATTCCACTCTGCTGGGCTCTCAGTACTTGGGCAACAGAAGCACAAGGCGATCAAAGTCCGATGGTGGACTGAGGAACTAAATCCCCTAAGGTGAAGTGTAAATAGAGCCAGAAGGATGTACCAACACACTCGTGACCATTGGTGGAAGCAGAGAGCTCTGAAAACCCCTGGGGCAGATATTACAAGTCCTCCATAGGAAAAGCAAACGTAGAGCAGGTCTTAGCTGCGATGCAAAATGAGTCAGGCTGGGCCTGCAGCATTGAAAGTTCACTGGAAACCCTCCTTGAGAAGGCGTTGTCAGATGACCAAGTAGCTCGAGAAATCTTGATGTTGCAGTCCCTCAATGGAGTCTTTGGCCCCAACCTCACAGGCAGGCAATTCCGGTGTACCAAAGGAAGGTGCACGCAGGATGTAACTGTCGAAATTCGGCGTGTTTCCCTGCTGGCACCGGCTAATTACGTCATAGCAGTTCTGATTGACATCAGAGGAGCATTTGACAACCTTTGGTGGCCAGCGTTCCTTTATGAGCTGAAAGGTAGGGGAATCCCCTCCAACCTGTACTCGCTCATCAGAAGTTACCTGACAGACAGAACTGCTACAATTGAATGCAGGCATGTCTCTGTCCTGAGAAATATTGAGAAGCCCACAAGGCTCGGTCCTTGGACCAGCACTCTGGAATGCCTTCTCCGAAGGTCTTCTCAGGAGACACATGGAGACTGACTGCGAGCCGTACGCCTATGTGGATAACTTGACTGTGCTGATCTTTGCATAGTCAGTCCACCAAATACAAGAAAAAACCCACCACGTGCTCCGCACCGTCCCCCAATGGTGCGAGCATGTCAAGATGCAGGTGGCTGAGGAAAAAACCCAGCTAATCCTCTTGAAAGGGAAAGTGAATAATCCACCCACAATACGCTTCGGCGGCCACAGCCTCCTTGAAATGCACGTCAAGTATTTAGGAGTGAATATAGGTGAGAGGTGGTGTTTCAACCAACACCTCCAGTTCCTTAAAGGCACTACCATTGCAAGGTTTGCCTCACTGCGTGCCATTACTAAGGCCACTTGGGGGGTGTGTTACCATCACACTGTCCTCATGGATGAGGCCATCTATTTAGGCGTGATTGGCTACTGCCCCGTTGAGAGTATTTGCCCAATCCCAGAGAGCTGCGCTCTTGTGGATCTTCAAGACTGTATCAACAGAAGCACTCCAGTCAGTTACCAGATGATTTGGCCGTTGAGTCCATGGTTGACATGTGGAGAGTGAAACGGGAGCTTCCCCCGCTTTGGGCTGAATTCCGTGCGGATCTCACCACAGAACAGAAACTTGCTGCCATCGATGAATGGGCTTTAGAGAAATGGCAAGCGAGATGGGAATGGGGCGTCATTTAGGCAATGAAGAAGCGATGTGAGCCGCCTCCTTCTCTCTTTTACTTTCCTTGGTTTTCATTCGTTTGTTTTTCGTGATCTCATGATCTCAGCCTCTATCGCTCCTGCTTGCATCCCTTATTCGACCTCTGGCCCGTACTCATCCATTCTCATCAAGTCCTTCACCACCTCCAAGCCTCCGTCGCCATCTCTCTCCATTTGATATCTCCCATCGTCAGCTTCCGTTGAATTCTCTGCGAGAATTGACCTCAAGCTTACTGAGTGCCACATTCCTCACAGTTCCAACATGAACTGTAAGTTTTCGTTCTGTTGCACTCCGAGCTATGTGCAAAGACTCTCAAATTATCTCAGAGCATAATGCGTGATGTTTTTTCAGTTGGTTGGCCCACCATCTGGAACCCCCTTGTTCTTCGAGTTGTGGACACCACTCAACCTCCTTCAGCGCCTTTTTACTGAAGTTAAACCATTACCTTCACCCTGCACATAAGGTCAGCTCTTTTTTCTTTACTTTCCGTTTCCTCTGTCTACCACATTGTATAGTCCAATCAGTTCTTTCCTTCCCAAGCATTAAATTTGTTTACTGTAAGGAGCTCCTGGAATACATTATTTATCCGAGGTACCATCTCATTCTATCTCCCTGAATAGTTTCTTTATTTATCGTCGTTTTCTACAAATTTACGCAGAATAAAAAAATTGGGTTATTTTTTTTCATGTTTTATTTGTAAATGGTTGGAAAATCGGATATGCAACGCCTGTACTTCCCTTCCTCCCAAGTGCTCTTTCTTGTCCAGTAACACCTTGCAGTGAAAGAATTCAATGAACACCGAATTTTTGTATTGAAGGTAGGCTTGTTTACAGTGGAGAAAGAGGTGAAAATCTAGCTTGTTGATGTAGGGCCACAGAACAACTATTGATGTACTGGAGGGGCTTCCATTATGATAACCTTATCTCATGTTGCTGTTCAATATTCCTGACGGATAAGGTGTTCGCCACGTACAGGGTGGTCGAACGCAGTCATTCCAACTGTTGTAAGTCCATGGGTATAGGGCCTTGCAGTAGGAGGGTAGTAAGGCCTGCAACATGAAACGTTTTGGTTGAAAGTTCAAGTAGACTCACATGTTCCTAAATCGTGTAACCATAACAGTACATTTGGTATTTACATATAGTAGTTGAGTTCATGTAGTAATTAAAAGAGCATAATGATCAGCATTATGTTGGCTCAGCCGCTAAAGGCTACACTGATTGCTGGAGCGTGCTCTACAGGAAGTGATTGACAAGTGGAGAGTGAAACGGAGCTTCCCCGCTTTGGGCTGAACTCCGTGCGGATCTCACCACAGAACAGAAACTTGCCGCCATCGATGAATGGGCTCTAGAGAAATGGCAAGCGAGATGGGAATCCTCGTCAAAGGGACGTGATACGTATGAGTTCTTCCCCAACATCCGTGAACGTCTTTCTAGAAAATGGGTTGAGCCAGACCACTGGGCGAGCCAGTTCCTCACGGGACATGGTGACTTCAATGCGCGGCTCCACTTCTTTTCTCTGAAAGACTCTCCATTATGCACGTCTTGTGCCTCCAGTGCGGAGGAAACAAGAAACCATGTGCTGCTCCACTGTAGTTTCTACAACAGTGAGCGACGGTTGTTGGGAGGGCAAACGAACTTAGCAGCTTTGACTGCTACAAAGGAAGCCTATAACCATTTTGCAAAGTTCGCAAAGAAGGTAATGGCTAAGAAACGTGGTTATAGTTGATCAGTCCTTTTGAAACTTGCCACCCAAGTAAACAGTAAGATCAGGTAGGGAACCAGATTAAGAACTACTCCCAGATGGTACGGGATTCCTCAGGTGGTCACCTCCGCGCGGTAACACACGGGCAACAGCTCTCTACGGTGAGACTGGCTAACGACCACATACCTGCCGTAGCAGCATTGACTGCTTCGAAGCAAGCCTATAACCATTTTGCAAAGTTCGTGTAGAGGGTGATGGCTAAGAAACGTGGTCATAGTTGATCTGTCCTTTTGAAACTTGCCACCCAAGTAAATAGTTAGATCAGGTAGGAAACCAGATTAAGTACTCCTCCCAGATGGTACGGGATTCCTCAGGCTGAATCGAACAGGATGGGTTTCGGAGCATTAATGCTAGGTCAAGCTGATTATCCGAATAATATACCGTTGTGTAATAATTTGCAGGGTTTTTTAAAGAGACGGGCGGGGCGGAGGGAATTCAAACGACGAAACGCTTGTAGCTCCCGCGTTGTACTGCGTTTCGTTAATTTTTTTAACCGTTTTTTGCCCATTACAACCACGGGCTTCGTCCGATCGGATTGCCGAGATGGTGGGCACAACTAGATACCAAATCGGATTTTTGGGCGAAAGAGCGAATTTTTTAGACGACGTTAAAGGCCCAAAACGGCCCGGACGGCTGACGGGGGACGGCGGACGGACATTGCAAATTTGGAATCTCCATGTCTTGAAACGTAAAGTATCAAATTTTGAGGGGGGGTTGTAAAAAATTTTTCGTGACCGAAAACATAGGGTTATTATTCAGAATGAATAATAAACCAAAACCAACCGCTCTCGAGGCGGGTCGCTTCCCTCCCAACGACTCCGCCACCCCACTCGCCTCTCAACTGCCTCCCCGTTCCTATTTCCAACGTTTTGGTTTTAATACGATTCAATTTTTTTAGATTCTTTCGTTTCATTCTCATTTTGGTTTTTTCGTAGATTTTTGGTTAAATTTTGATATTAGTATTTAGCGTGCGTGTTTCCATATTAAAATTCAGTTTTTTCTAGATACTTGCGTTTTTTTTTGTTTATTTTAATATTACGATCCAGTTCTTTTCAACCTTTTTTTGGGTTTCATTATGATATTTTTCGATGCTGAATCGAACAGGATGGGTCTCGGAGCATTAATGCTTGGTCAAGCTGATTATCCGAATAATAAACCGTTGTGTAATAATTTGCAGGGTTTTTCGAACATTTCCGTAAATTCCAGGGTAACTTCTTCACCAGATGTGATAAATCCTAATGGAGTGTCTTTTAGTCACCCATACCAACATTTCGTTCCTCATAATTATTTCTGTATATATATGTTGAGCGGAGATATAAGTCAAGTTAACACAGAAAAGGAGATTTGTCGAAAATTAATTTATCAGTATTCCAATTTTCCCAAAAACGGCTCTAACGATTTCGATCAAACTTTCGGAGTACTCTCAGCTAACTAGTCCCTACATTTTGTTCTCCATAAATGTTCCTGTAAAAATTTGTTGAACGAAGATATAGCGCGTAGGTGGTGTTCGAAATTACGGGGGTGGCGGAAAGTTGTGTGTTGCTACGCACCAGATATTTTCCTTTTAAACTCTGCTGGAATGTTTGTAGAAAGTTAAAAGTAATTGGTATTGTATTCCAATCCAAGTGAGTGTTAAAAATGCTCATGAGGTACATGGGGCTCACTCCAGAAATTCCTGAATTTCAACTACTGCCGTTTTGCTCACTACCAGTTTTACCCAATAACTCTGCAAAAGTGATTACTATCCTTCTTCAAAAAAATCGTATTTACAGCCTCACTAATTTTCTGTGTACCAATTGCTCAATAACGGTCCAGAAATTAGTACGAGCAGCACAATAAATTCCGGAACTGTAAGCGCTACCGCTTTCTGCCGCCGTGAACTGTTGTTTGACCAAGTTCAAATTAACTGAGTGATAAATGAATTGATTAAGTAGAAAAATACGTGTACAAAGTGAATTGACGTGGAGCTAAGGAAAGTTGTGTGTTGCAACGCACCAGATATTTTATATTGATAGCTGTCGATAAGGCAATTATACCATAAATTTTCCATTTGTAGGAAAATGACGAGAGCAGCACAATAAATAACCAAAATTTTCGACGAAAAGCGTTTTTGGCGCGGTTTATTCCTTATGAACTCCGCTAAAATGTTACTAGAATGTTTAAAAAAATTGGTATTGTAGTCCAATCCAATACCTGTAGGGTGAGTGTTGAAAAACGCACATGAGATACATGGGGCTCACTCCAGAAATTCTTGAATTTCAACTACCGCCGTTTCGCTTACTACCAGTTCTAGCGGTTTTACTCGATAACTCTGCAAAAATGATTACTATCCTCTTCAAAACAATCGTGTTCCCAGCCTCATTAATCCTCTGTGCAACAATTTCTCAGTAATGGTTCTGGAATGAGTACGAGCAGCACAATAAATTCCAGAACTGTAAGCGCTACCACTTTCTGCTGCCATGAAGTGTTGTTTGACCAAGTTCAAATGAACTGAGTGGTAAATGAATTGATTAAATAGAATTAGCCATGTACAAAGTGAATTGTTGTAGAGCTAAAGAAAGTGTTGCAACGCACCAGATATTCTTAATCGAAGCTGTTGCTTCCGCTTGCAACAAAGTATTTTTTTTCAAAAATTGAGCAGTACCGTTGACGCAACTAAAAGGCGTCATTTAGGCAATGAAGAAGCGATGTGAGCCGCCTCCTTCTCTCTTTTACTTTCCTTGGTTTTCATTCGTTTGTTTTTCGTGATCTCATGATCTCAGCCTCTATCGCTCCTGCTTGCATCCCTTATTCGACCTCTGGCCCGTACTCATCCATTCTCATCAAGTCCTTCACCACCTCCAAGCCTCCGTCGCCATCTCTCTCCATTTGATATCTCCCATCGTCAGCTTCCGTTGAATTCTCTGCGAGAATTGACCTCAAGCTTACTGAGTGCCACATTCCTCACAGTTCCAACATGAACTGTAAGTTTTCGTTCTGTTGCACTCCGAGCTATGTGCAAAGACTCTCAAATTATCTCAGAGCATAATGCGTGATGTTTTTTCAGTTGGTTGGCCCACCATCTGGAACCCCCTTGTTCTTCGAGTTGTGGACACCACTCAACCTCCTTCAGCGCCTTTTTACTGAAGTTAAACCATTACCTTCACCCTGCACATAAGGTCAGCTCTTTTTTCTTTACTTTCCGTTTCCTCTGTCTACCACATTGTATAGTCCAATCAGTTCGTTCCTTCCCAAGCATTAAATTTGTTTACTGTAAGGAGCTCCTGGAATACATTATTTATCCGAGGTACCATCTCATTCTATCTCCCTGAATAGTTTCTTTATTTATCGTCGTTTTCTACAAATTTACGCAGAATAAAAAAATTGGGTTATTTTTTTTCATGTTTTATTTGTAAATGGTTGGAAAATCGGATATGCAACGCCTGTACTTCCCTTCCTCCCAAGTGCTCTTTCTTGTCCAGTAACACCTTGCAGTGAAAGAATTCAATGAACACCGAATTTTTGTATTGAAGGTAGGCTTGTTTACAGTGGAGAAAGAGGTGAAAATCTAGCTTGTTGATGTAGGGCCACAGAACAACTATTGATGTACTGGAGGGGCTTCCATTATGATAACCTTATCTCATGTTGCTGTTCAATATTCCTGACGGATAAGGTGTTCGCCACGTACAGGGTGGTCGAACGCAGTCATTCCAACTGTTGTAAGTCCATGGGTATAGGGGCCTTGCAGTAGGAGGGTAGTAAGGCCTGCAACATGAAACGTTTTGGTTGAAAGTTCAAGTAGACTCACATGTTCCTAAATCGTGTAACCATAACAGTACATTTGGTATTTACATATAGTAGTTGAGTTCATGTAGTAATTAAAAGAGCATAATGATCAGCATTATGTTGGCTCAGCCGCTAAAGGCTACACTGATTGCTGGAGCGTGCTCTACAGGAAGTGATTGACAAGTGGAGAGTGAAACGGGAGCTTCCCCCGCTTTGGGCTGAACTCCGTGCGGATCTCACCACAGAACAGAAACTTGCCGCCATCGATGAATGGGCTCTAGAGAAATGGCAAGCGAGATGGGAATCCTCGTCAAAGGGACGTGATACGTATGAGTTCTTCCCCAACATCCGTGAACGTCTTTCTAGAAAATGGGTTGAGCCAGACCACTGGGCGAGCCAGTTCCTCACGGGACATGGTGACTTCAATGCGCGGCTCCACTTCTTTTCTCTGAAAGACTCTCCATTATGCACGTCTTGTGCCTCCAGTGCGGAGGAAACAAGAAACCATGTGCTGCTCCACTGTAGTTTCTACAACAGTGAGCGACGGTTGTTGGGAGGGCAAACGAACTTAGCAGCTTTGACTGCTACAAAGGAAGCCTATAACCATTTTGCAAAGTTCGCAAAGAAGGTAATGGCTAAGAAACGTGGTTATAGTTGATCAGTCCTTTTGAAACTTGCCACCCAAGTAAACAGTAAGATCAGGTAGGGAACCAGATTAAGAACTACTCCCAGATGGTACGGGATTCCTCAGGTGGTCACCTCCGCGCGGTAACACACGGGCAACAGCTCTCTACGGTGAGACTGGCTAACGACCACATACCTGCCGTACCTCCACAGGTCTGAGTTCGGTGGATGCTGCAGGGGCCGGCCTCTTGCATATTAGCGAAACCGCAACTTCTATGACTGATATAACCCTCGTCGAGGGTTGAGGTACAGTCATGAAATAAAGAAACAGATCTGTGCTCTACAGGAAAAAATCCGGAGAGGTATGAAAAGAAATATCCGGTACGACGCATCACAGACCTTTCCTTGGCCTCACGTGCATTTAGCGGTTCTTTTGGCTCTAGAAACTAATCAAATCTGTTTTTCATTCTGTTTACAACAATGTTATACATGATGGGAGGAGGTGCTTATGGTTCTGGAACTTATTGTGCAGCTCCTACTTGTGCCACGACCATACTTTAGCAATCAGTTCACAGGTGAATTAAGAGACTATCTACGTTTTTCGTTTTGCGAAGGACTGCCTTCACTGTTTTGAAATAACCTGGTACAAACTGTGAGAAATGGTAGTAAGTGAAACGGCGGTGGTTGAAATTCCGGAATTTTTGAAGTATCCCCCACATATCCTTGGTACTTGGTTGGAATGCCACAACAATTTTTCTGAAGAGTTTAGTAACATTTTAGCAGGAGTTTACGAGGAACATTTTTTCGCAACGTTTGGTAATTTATTGTGCTGCTCTCGTAATTTTTACACAGATGAAGATTCTATGGTACTGTCGCATCATTTTGTTGCTGTCTTCACTAACAATTTATTCAAAATCGTTAGTTTTTTTTTTTTAGAAAAAATCTTAGTGTTTTGATCACTATGGTAACTATAGTTAGTTTTGGGCGGATTTACTTCATACCCTCATTTTGGCGTCCCAATGTAATTTGCAAGCTAGATATTAAGTTTGAGCTGATATGGTCCAGCGGTTTTCTCACGATTGCGTTCACAGACCATTTCCTCAAATAGTGTTTTTCAGACTCAGTAGCCATTAAAACGTGATACCTGAAGAAAACTCAAAATATTTTTTTCAACAGATTATGTAACTTTCCTTTCTACTCTGGAGAGCCAAGGAAAGTAGACACAATTTCCCCTGTGCTAGGTAGGGCTATTTTCACCCGCTCTGTAAATCCTGTTTAGACTTGGTTAACACTCCCTCACTGCCCCACTCTACCAAAATGTGTTTCACCTGCTTTCGTTAAGCCCTTGCCCACAATCACAAAAAATGGGGTGGTTAGCACTTATCTTTCCTTCATTACCAATCCCCAACCAGGCACCCCCCCCCCCTCCTCAAAACCCATGGGGGTGAGGCAATGGGTACCAGCGATGGCTGAAGGACTGTGTAGGCCCCTAATGGGCTTAAATAGATGAGTCAGGACATGGGCTCATCTTGTGGCCACTGGTCCCACCCCTTTAGCTGCCTCCTCCCTGTATTCTCTCTCTGTCTCTCCATTACCACGCTCCATCAATTATTCTCTTCTATTACTATCTCCAAGATTGTTGTGAATAATAATACCAATAATAAAGATCTTACACATGCGTAGTTATTGCAGTTCCTTCTCGACTACAATGATAATATAATATATAAGGTTATGGTCATCTCTCCCTGTGCCCGAGATGGATACCAAAGCGTTTCAACAATTTTGAGATGTATGAAACGAAACTCGACAGCGTACAAAAGTATTATGTTTGTCGAATACAAATTGTTGTTCGTGTAAAATTCGTTAGTTTAGCTAAAGTTAACATACTGTTGTGTGGTTACTACATTAGTCAAATGATATTGCATTGTTGTTGTATGGTAACTAAGAAGAGGGGAGTTTCGAGTTGGATTTGTTCTGTAAGATTTCTTGTCTGATTATTAAAATGAAGTATTCCTTCTTCCTTTTCCGAGTTCATTACATTTGGTGTCAGAAGTGGGATAGAATGGACTCCATCGCTGAACGTGTTCGCCAGCGGAATCGAGGTCTTCCTGTGGGAGGCGGTGAAGAAGGTGAGTTTGGTGACTTAACAAATGTTGAGACTGACCCGCTAGATGTACCAGTGGTTGAAGAGCCAGCAATAAATCCGACAGAGCAGATTCAACCCAACAATTATTCAACCTAATGGGAGAAGTTCGCAGATTGAGGGAAGCATGTATGCAACCCCCTGGCTCAGAGGAGATGACTCGGAGAGAGCAAATTGATACCATCCGTCCTCCTACTTATGATGGTTCTACGCCATGGGACGATTATTGGACTCAGTTTAGAGCTATTAGCACAGCAAACAACGGGAATTCTGGTACAGCAGCGGTAAGTTTAATAGCGGCCTTACGGGGATCTGCCCTGCAGTTGTTCGCAATGCGCCCTCAGATCGTAGACATCTCGCATCCATGGAAGACGCCTTGTCGTGGCGATTTGGCACTCAGGGACAAGCCCGTCTGTTTTTAGCGCATCTACGGCAAAGAGTTCAAGAAGCCTCAGAAGATGTCTCTACGTTTGCAGCAAATGTAGAAGGTTTGGCCCGAAAGGCCATGCCGAATGAGGATATCAGAGAAGCAATAGCTGTGGAACAGTTCTTGAATGGGTTGTGAAGCCAACGGGTTAGAGAACTAGTTATCTGTGCTGATCCTACAACGCTAAGAGATGCTGTGACACGTGCTACTGTTCTGGAAGCTGGTTTGCAGAGTAGTCTTCAACCGAAACTACGTTCAGCCACTTTGGAGGATAGATCTCTCTTGTCTTCTGAGGAAGAGATACTCGTGAGGAGACTGGTGGACGAGCAAGTTCAATTGTTCGATGACACATACAACAGTAATAATGGTAGGGAAAACATGCTGTGCCAGTTCGTTCAAGATGAACTCAGGCAGAGGGTTAAATGTTTCAAGTGCGGCAAGCTGGGGAATTTTCGTTGGGAATGCAAGAAAAAGTTGGGAAACGAGTAGCCACCAATTTTCAAGGCCAGAAATTGGAGGGCTTTAAAAGGCCTCAAAGCCACTTAGGTCTGAGTTTGAAGAAGACTAGAGACGATGACTCTTTCCTCCCTTTATACCAATTGAACCAAGCTTCCATAGTTGTTAATGGCACAATTGAAGGGAAACATTGTCAAATGATTGTTGATACTGGTGCAACAGCGACCATAGTTAATCCTGAAATTTGTGGCATTCATGATGTAGAATGGGAACCATCTAGTGGTAGTCTCAGAATGTTATCTGGTTCGACGATCCCAGTGCTTGGGAAGACCCAACATTGCCTTAAGTTGATGGATGGTCAGCCCAGGTTACATACATGCATCGTTGCGGGTAACGGGGAACCCTGTATTCATGGTATGGATTTTATGAAGGCTCATGATTGTGTCATTGATGTGGGAAAGGGTATCGTTAAGTTTGGGGCAGAAGCTATCCTATACAATTGTCAACCTACTGTTCGCTGTCAATCAACTAATCCTGCAGACTGTGATGTGGATGTTAATTGAACTCCAGACTTATCAGATGTGCTGCAAACGAAATGTGATTCATTACCACACTTACTCCCTGTTATCCAATGGCTAGAAGAAGGTGAGCGCCCTGTGTGGAGTGTTGGGATCGGAATGAGTGCTACGACCAGAGCACACTTGGCAATGTTCGACTCCCTGTTTTTAAGCGATGGGGTACTCTACAGACGGTGGAAAGCCCAAATGGAAAAGTAGTGTTCGCAAATGGTGATCCCTCACACTTTACGGAAATATATTTTCCGCAGTGTCCACGAGCCACTAAACCTAGGCAAAAAGCGGATGCTATCCTTACTTCGTAATGACTTCTACTGGGTGGGAATTCATCAGGACGTTCGCAACTGGTGTCGAGCTTGTGAACAGTGCGGAAAGCGGCGAGGTGGCCCGAAAACGTCAAAAGCTCTGCTACAACCTTCTTTAAGTGGGTATCCATTTCAACGGATAGCTGTGGACGTATTTGGCCCTCTACCAGTAAGTGAGCGGGGGAACCAATATGTGCCAACGGTGGTTGATTATTTCATCCAATGGTCAGAGGCAATTCCCCTAGCAAATCAACGAGCGGAAACCGTTACACAAGCACTGGTAGACCACGTTATAACCAGATTCAGCGTCCCAGAAGAACTCCACTTTGCTGAAGAACTACTTGTCTACATTGCAAGAAGGGACCAAGAAAAGTGGACTAAGCCAGCAAGACCCGTGGAAGTGGGCAATCTCGTCCTCTTGAAAGACCCATCAGCCTCAGTACTGTCCAATTGCCAGAGTAACTGAATTGCATTCTGGACCTGATGGAGAGGCAAGAGTTGTAACAGTCAGGACTGCATCATCTACCTATACTAGACCCATAGTTCAAGTGGTACTACTATGGCTATTAATAACCTCTAAATAAATAACCAATAAATTACCCCTTTTTAAATGTTTAAACTTTGAAATTTGATCTCAAATTTGGTGGGGGGTATGTTCGGGAATTGAATATAATTTGTCCCGTTTGTTTACACGACTCTGGGTAAGTCCAATCGTTGGTGTTGTTTGGAGCGTTCTTCGCTTCGCAAGTATGCGAGCCACAACAAGGCATCGCCAACATCCCCGCTCGCCAGCTCTTTCGTGCGTCAAGTCTACACCCAGTTGTTATCGCGCCTTTGCCGAGAGAAGACGTATTCTCATCGCTCCCGACGCGAAGCAAGCACCTTCTTCTCAGATAAGTTATCTTAATCACCCTTTTTTTTTTTTGGCCAACTCCCTATACTCGTTGCAAAGTGCAAGCCCGAGGGCAACTCCTCTGAGTGTATGGAAACGAACAGTGGGGGAGGGACCCCCCTCCCCCCACAAAATAACAGCGATCCCCCCGATAAGACAGACTCCAATAATAAACAACCGACCAATACAGAATATCACAACGAGTTTCTACAACGTTCTATGAAGAATCGTTTCAGGACAACTGATAATGGCCCATTCTTCATCTTTGTCGAAAGCAAAGAAGGTCAAATTGGGAATACCCACCCTATGGTTTTTGGCAGCTGGCTCTTCAAGCATAATATTAATAAACACTCAATCACGAATATCGCCTCTATTGGTGGGAACCGTATTAAAGTCGAAACGGCCTCCGCAGCTGCGGCTAATTCACTGGTGAATTTTACAGGTTTTAAAGAGAAAAATATGATAGCTTACATACCAGATTCACTAATATACCGTACTGGTGTCGTACGTAACATAGACTGCTCTCTTGAAGATGAGGAAATATTGGACGAAATAATATCACCCATCCCAGTCATCAGAATAAAACGATGCTCAAAAACGGTCTCAAACCCAGACGGCTCACTATCGCGAACAAAGTTACCTACGTGCTTTCTAACATTCGATGCTCAGACAATACCAGATTACGTGTCAATTTATGGCATGCGCTGCGGAGTAGATTCGTACTTCCCTCCAGTGAGAGTATGTTCGCTTTGTTATAGGATCGGGCACATCAAGTTTCAATGTCGAGACGGGATTCGCTGCCTCCACTGCGGCGAAAAACACGAATCTTCTACATGCCCCTCCCCCGAAAAATTAAATACCCTCTGCATCAACTGTAAAGCTAGAGACCACAAGGCTACGGATAACAAATGCCCGATTTGTTGAGAGACAACAGAAGACCCGGGATCGCCTCCTGAAAGATAGTTACTCAACTGAGGTAAGGAACCGCTTCCAAGCTCTTACCTACCCTGAAACCAATACCTACCCTGAACACAACCCTACAAACGGCCGGACAAGAACTCCAAGTCTAACAATCCACCAGAAGGGGATCAGGAGGATTGGTACACACAGAGTTAAGCATATAATGGGAAATACATGCATCAACAACCCACGAAGCAGCTTACAACCATCCATCCCCATGCCTCGCAGCTTAACAGGACTGCAACCAATCAACATGAGATGGAGGTGGAAAGTGCTGACGAGATGATCAATGAAACAGCCCGCAATATAGAACTACTACTCCGTCAACATTCTCAAACACTCGTTTCTCCTGATCGTACTCAGGATACTCTGCTCTCATCAATTTCCACTCTTTTACAAAACATGATAACCACTCATAACAGCCAACGCATAGAACACTAACACTTGAATAACAACAACCAACATGAATAACAACAATAACTCTGACCACATACATAACGATAAAGTAAAGTTCCTGCAATGGAACGCTCGATCTCTAGTGTCAAATAGATCCAGTCTAGAACACTTTCTATCAGAGACCCCCGTAACTGCGGTAGCCATTTCAGAAACTTGGTTTCATCCAAGTAGACATTATCGGTTTACAGGATACGATCTACTGCGTCAGGACAGAGATGATGGAAGAGCAGGTGTAGCTCTACTCATAAAACGGGGTACCAGATATGAACCTTTAAACCTCCCAGCACAGCCGAACGGCATCTTTTTAGTCGGCGCAGAGTTGCTATTAACCAACAATATAAAATTGGCTATTGTTTCAATTTATAGTGTCCCAGGAAATGCAATTCCGAAAGCTCAATGGGAAACGTTGTTCACATCAGTAAACACGCCATGTCTCTTTACTGGGGACTTCAATTGCCACCACATCGCGGCGGGAAGCTCTTTCACTGATCGCCCCGGGGTTGATTTATTTGAAGCTGCATCGGACTGTGGCCTTTCTTTCTTAAATGATGGTACGCCAACGCTACTGCCAGCAAGTAACCACCGAAACGTATCGGCTGTCGATCTATCGATCATCAGCGCTAATTGGGCAAGCAGACTTGACTGGAATTGGTTAACTGCGTTAATTCATTATTGGAGATGGAATTAGGTTGGCAGCACTGTCTCCGTTTCGTCACCTAGCGGTGACAAGTTGATTTAATTTTTTTTGTTCTTCTTCTCGGCCTCTTCCGCGCCAACCCGTCGTCGAATGCGTATACCCGCTATAAAAACCCCCGTCAAGTTGTATGATTCTTTCGAGCAATTGCCGCGACTTCGCGCCTTCGTTGTGGCCAGCCGGCAACAGGTACGCTGCCAACTGGTTCTGTTTATTATTTTTTCCATCTCCAATTTCCGTCATCTCAATTTTGCAATACAGTCCATTTACAGTTCAACAGGAATATTATCTTGGACACTATGGGCTCCAATCATTTCCCCGCCCTGATCACCCTTGACGATGATGAGGAAATAACCAGTCAAGCTCCTCACAAGAAGTGGAATTTTGGGAAGGCAAACCGGGAAAAATTCCGCGAATTCTTAAACGTACATGAGAGCGAAATAAGCGACCACATGACGTACGATACATTTGTAGAGCTACTGTGGGATGCCTGTAATCACGCAGTGCCTCTCTGTAGACCTAGAACAAGAAAACCCAACAAATACTGGTGGAACTCCGAATGTGTAGCCCGAAGGAGAGCTTTCCGAGAGTACAAGCAGAATCCCTGCTATCGCACATTCGAAGAGGTACAACGGCTCTCCGCAATAGCAAGAAGAACCCTTTCCCAAGCAAAATGGAATGCATTCAAAGACTTCTGCAGCAACATAAATAGAACTACTCCAATAAAAAAGATATGGGAACAGATCTGGATTTTGCAGCGATCAAAAATCCCTTATAGATACACGCATCTTGCAAAATGTACTGACGATTTCATCTGTAACCTCGCTCCAGATCGGACAAATCCTCAGAAACTAGAGGCCGATTCAACCGATCCAAATCCCCACGAGAAGTACTTCATGACACCCTTCACACTAAAAGAATACACGGATATCGCAAATCGCCACTCAAACTCCTGCCCTGGTAACGATGGGATACCCTATGATGTTTTGCTTCACCTATCGCCCTTATTTCATCGAAAACTGCTCGCATTTTTCAACCAGTTTTGGCTGAGTGGTTTTGGTCAGCTGGAAGGAGTACATTATCATTCCCATTCTCAAGTCTCGGAAACGAGCAAATGACCACAAATCTTTTCGTCCCATTGCTATGGCTTCATGTATAATGAAAACATTCGAAAGAATGGTCAAAGCTCGATTGATACATTGGCTAGAATCAAATGGACGCCTTCCAGGGAGCCAGTTTGGTTTCCGTACCAACCGTTCGACAATGGATGCAATAAATAAGCTGGTCATTGATGTTTCCAATGGCCTTACCAAAAACCATACCACCCTAGCCCTTTTTCTTGATATATCGTCAGCCTACGATGACGTAATACTTCCACTTCTATTTGCACAGTTGAGTTCAATTGGAATCCCGCCAAGATGCGCCACGAACATACTACGCCTCATAGAAGAACGTAACATCTACGTCTGGAGTGATGGGCAGCTGTCAGCACCTAGGAAGACCTGGAAAGGGTTGCCACAGGGCGCCATCCTCAGTACACTATTGTACGTCATATACGTTGCTGAGGTCGAAGATCATCTCCCCGATGGAGTTAGAATAACGCAATATGCTGATGACGTGTGCCTTTACTACTACTTTTATCACCTGTATCGAAATGTTAGACGACGCGGTGGCAGCCCTCAATAACTTCTTCTCGAACTTAGGTCTTCATATCTCCTCTCAGAAGTCTGTCTTGTGTCCATTCACCCGGAAACAACGGCTCCCCATAGGAAGTTCTATAACCCTAGGCGGCATAACTTTTGAGAGTGTTCGACGTGTCAAGTTCCTGGGAGTCACGCTCACGAGGAAACTGAACTGGAATGCCCATATTGAAGAACTGACCTCAAAAACAGAGCCCTACATTAACCTTCTAAGAGCCTTTACAAGCACCAACTGGGGCGCCGACCCAAAAACTGCTCTACTATTCTACAGAGCAACTATTAGAGCGGTCATTGATTACGGATCAGTTCTATATGGCTCTGCGGCCAAGACCACCCTCTCAAAAGTTGACAAAATTCAGAACAGAGCATTACGAATCTGCCTGGGAGTCTTGCCATCAACCCCAATCAATGCCCTTCTGGCCGAGGCTGAGGAACCACCCTTACACCTGAGACGCAAGATGATTTCCGACCGACTACTCCTGAAAACCCACAGTAAGAATAGAGAACTACTGGGAGAAATACGAGCATTAGCAATATGCAACCTTACCGAGCGATATTGGGCTAAAAAGCCCTCGCCCCTGCTCTGCGAAAGTTTTACGGATTTAAGCAATGAGTTCCGTTGGTTAACAAGTTCTAACATGCCGTACGTCTACTCTATCCCCTATGCCTTCTACAAACACCCGCTACATATACTCAACCTCCCAGTCTCTGCCTATACAACACCTCGAGGGACCCGACCTTGCGTACGAGGATATTTACATACAAAGTGTCCAAACAGCATCATCATATACACCGATGGATCGCTACAAAAAGACAAATCAGGCTGTGCCTTCTATGACTCCACAAATGAGGTGACTCGCGGCTTCAGTTTGTGGGGCCGAAGCTCCATCTACACAGCCGAATGCTATGCCATCTTGCAAGCACTGTTGCATGCAAACAGCACTGAGCAGTATTCAGGCGTTTTAGTGATAACCGACTCCAAGAGTGTGGTATCAAAGTTAACACACCTCAAAGTCCCATCCCATATGACGAAAATTGAAGCTGATATAGCCAATGAAATACTGATTGCCAGGAACCACGGAAAAAGAGTTGGAATATGTTGGGTAAAAAGCCATTCAGGGATAAGAGGCAATGACAGCAGATTCAGAAGCGAGACGTGTCTCCCTACTTCCAGAGCCCCCCCCCCCCACCCCATCACAACTTTACCCGTTCACCGACCTCAAAAGAAGATCCTACCAAACCCTAATCTCACAGTGGCAAACAGAATTTTCCGGATACCCAGTCGGCCAAAACTACAAAGTGCTGTTCCCCGAAATTAATAAGACCGCCTGGTTCGACAGCATCTCGGGAGCGAAGCCGAAAAGCTTCTATAAAACTATTTCTCGGCTGCGTTCTGGACACTGCAACACAAACCAGTTCCTACATCGTCTTGATCCGTCACACACCACTCTGCCGAAACTGCTCATCAACGGAAGAATCCCCACAACACGTAATCCTGGAATGCAAAACACATGATACTGCACGAAAACTATTGATAGACGCCATCCCGAACAAGACCCCCCGCCCGTTTAATCTCGACACACTCCTTGCTGAAAGCAACAACGAAATTCATGATTTATTATTTAATTTCCTGTGCCAAGTGTCAATTTCATTTTAACCTTCCACTTCTGTCTTCATTTTAACCTTCCACCTTTACCATTTACCATTTACTGTCATGATTACTAATAACTAAAATAATGTAATAATCATATACAAATAACTGTAACGGCCGTATGAATGTACTTCGAAGCCAATAAAAAGAAAAAAAAAAAGTCTACACCGACTCGTTTGTTCGCCCGCTTCCATCGTTTGCGTTTGAAGTTTCAGGATATTTCACTATCCCAAGTTTTTAATCTCTTCCACCCTGAATTTTATCCATCGTTGAAGAGAAGGCTTCAGTCATTTGCATTATCAATCCGGTACTTCGTTCTGATTTACTTTCTTCTCCCTCAAGAACATTCGGGCATTTTTACTTTTACTTCTCCTGATTTTAATTGATTTATTTTATATCAACATGTGGCATTAATAATATTATTATTATCCGTATGTCCGTATTGACTTCAACGTAAATAGATCGTTTCAATTTCACTTGATTATTATTTTCTGAATGAATTTTCTTCATTTTCAATTCTTCGCTACGCTTCAAATTTACACTCATATTTTTCTGTTTCTACGTTTGTATTCCTTTTCAAGTATGCTGCATCCTTTTTTGAGTGCATTTTGTCGCAAATGGGGAAATTGTATTTGTGTTGTGCTGAAGGATTCGAACAGTATTTAGCCTCTTCACAGGCATCCACTCGTCACTATTGGGGAGCAATTACTCGCAGATGAATAGTACGTCTCTTGCACAGTGCGAGACCTGCTCCAGTGTCCGTTCAACACACTTGGCATACTTGAGGGGAGCATACGGTTGAGATGTGGCATGGCACACCAGGCCCACATCACAGGTCTTGTGCAGGCTACATCCAGATGAATATTTGTAGCACTGCATGGGGGCTTGGAATTCGTGGATTGTGCAACGTTACCTGGCAATTCAGAGGTGGTTTGCTTCTTCTATCTACCCAGGTGCGCGGCAGACGAGCACCTGAGTGGTGAGTGGAAGCTTGGAAGACCTCTGCCATGGGTTACTGGGGTCCTTCTGAACTGCAGCAAGGGCAGAAAGTCCAAACTGACTTGTCCTAGGGCGAGGAAAAGCTGTAAGTGCCATTAAAACATGGGGCGGGCCAGCGACCATTCTGGCTTAATGCAGAATGTACAGAGAGTGCAAACTGTCTAGATCTTTGGATGAGGAAAAGCCGTAAGTGTCATTGAAAGATGGGACGAGCGACCATTCTGATCTTGAGGGTTCTTTGGCCCAAACATGGTACTGCGGAATGCACATCCCGTGGCCTTGCGTCGGTGCATTATGGGTTAGGGCCACAATGGGTGGCTGCCTCTGCAAGGCAATGTAGGTAGAATGGAGCAAGCCAATCCATGCCCTATCAATGCCAGAAAAAAGCTGGGAAATGCATTTGCCCTGCAGGCATTGTGGTGGTCGTGGGATCGCCGGAAGGTAGTACGTCCATCCCAATTTATTTTTAAACTAAGCGCTCTGAGGGGGGTGGGGGCCTTATGCTCGGTACTCCCCCAGACATCTCCAAAACCCAAATCATAACTGTTTACGCAGTTTTTTAATGAAAAGCCCTCCTGCTGCTGCAACCCTATCGCTCAACAAGCTGGTAGCCCAGGTCCTCTTTTTATTTTGTAGGACCTTGGGGGGCTGATGCTTTCAGCTCAAGTTCAAAGAGGTAGAGCGTGTTGTGTGTTTTGACCTGTTGCATCGACCCTCATCCGTGACATCTGTCAGTGTATCACCTGAAGATAGGATAAATCTGCTCCATATTTGACAGATTTGGCACTCTATGTGTTTATTACCCATAGTAGCCATGTTAGCCTGGCTACTATGATGGGAGGGAGGAGGAGAGGGCCTGTTGCCTGATTCTGCATCATTCGAAAGGGTGGGGGGGGTGACCTTGGGGCGGCACATGTGGCGTTTTATCATCTGCATTATTGTTATGTGACTTAGACATATGTATTACTTGTTTATAGTTGGGGGGGGGGGAGAGAGAGAGAGAGAGAGAATTGGACTGATGTGGTGTATCCTCGCGAATTTAATTGTTCTGTGAATTAGTGGTACAAGCGTAAACTGCTTGCACTCAGACAAGCCAAGTTTTGGTCTGTTGTTGGTGGCAGGTGGGTTCAGCTGGAATGAAACCTCACCTCCAAGTGGTTCCCTCTAAATTCCAACTGATAGGGCCCTCCAGCTGAGAGTCACAGTGAACTGCTGCAACTCTGTGCTCGCCCTGCAGTTGGGGGTCCAGACTTCTACTGCCGTATTCCCTGCTTGTTCGTAAGAGGCGGACTTGATGGGAAACAATTTACTCTTGCTTCATACACACAACGTACTGTGGTACCCCCTAATCTAAGCAGGGCACGTCGACTCAAAACCCTCATAATGAGTGAAAGGTAGTCCTGGGAGTAACCCTCTAACACCTACAAAAGATCCCCTATATAGGTGTGGTCTTTGGAATGAGGAGAGGGGAAAACCCGGGTTTGAGCATTCCTGGGGCGGCTGAAAGCAGGTCACGCTCACCACTCCACCAGTGGTAGAGGGCTGACTCTGAGTGGCAGCCGAAAATCCATCATGTGTCATAGTCCCACTAGGTGGCGAGACTAGCAGCGGTGGCGCACGTGGGGGCCACCCCTTGAAACTGCCCTACTGAAAGCCCATCAATCTAGCGCCCTCATGCTGCCAATATAATTGTAAGGCCCACATTTGTGGAGGGAGAGGCTGGTCTCTCCCAACCCTCTGCCATGCAGGGTTGGCTACAGGGTTCACCGCCAACAACCCCCAGACCTTAAGTGACTGGGTGCTGGACATCTATCTATACTGCAGTCCCCCCCCCCCCCATCAATCAATCAATCAGTGTGGCAGAACTGATAGCTATGGCCAAGGCACTTACCATATTGTGAGGCAGTGGACCAGGTGTTTTTTTTTCGTTGTGGTTTGTTGGCAACATGGCAACGTAGTCAGTCGCTTTAGAGATTTTGAGTGGGTAGTTCAGTTTTTTGAAAAGATTAAATTGTGTTCCCATTTTTCCTAGTTTTCCTGCAATATTTATAACAAGCTGGAGTTGAAGCTTCAGGCCCATGCCCCCCGAGCTCACCCACCACGCCATTTCATGTGCGACGAGTGGAGGACCTGAAAAGGAGGACCTGGACCCCGTGCTAAGTTTTCAGCCAAAGATGTTAGGCCGCTATTAACTGAAAAACCGAGTGGGCAAAAGGATTGGGAGTCACCCAGCACGCATAACAAATTATAGGGTGATACGCACCAGCAATGCACCATTCGGTAGTTTTAGGCCTTCTCGCAGTGCTACAAGTGACAGCTTTATGGCCCCCTGGTAGTGCACGAGATCAGTGGTGTGCCATGCCACATCTCTGTAAGAGGTCTAGCCTTGGAATGCGTCAACTGTATTGAACGGATATTACAGTATGCCTATCATTCTACATGAGACACACTACGTCATCTTTCTGCAAAAATTTCCCTCCAGGAGTCATGAGTGGAATATGAATACGTTAAAAATTGCTTGAGTCCTTCAGCACAACTTAAGTAACAGTTCAACAGTTATGGCTGAGTTGCTGCTCAGAAAACGTAGCAGCGTTCTCACTGTACAAGGACCATATATACCCTTCGTCTGCGATCGCAGGCATCTGCAGTGGCTGGAATAAGCACAGCAGCCAAGGCAGCAGAGGACTGCATTGACCTGTTCATAGAAATCCTCACACTCACGCTCCTGAACACTTGGCGGCTATGCTCATCGAGCTGGTCACATTGAGCTGGTTGTTATATGATTTATAGGCGGTCCAGGGCACCAGTAGTCGACAGCATTCAACCAATCTAGCGTGCTTTAGCAGAACTATGGTTCTCCACATGGAAAGCGAACTTAGAGCAGGTATTAGCTGCAATGGAAAGTGATTCAGGCAGAGCCTGTAGCAATGAAGGCTCGCTGGAAACCCTCTATGAAAAAGCGTTCCCCGACGATCAAGTAGCTCGAGCATTGCGACCTTAAAGCCCATTTATTTAATGACTGTCTGCAGGTCGGATAGTTCCCCACTCAGTGGAAATGTGTGCGTCTCGTTACTCCTCAAAACGGAGGCGACCGCGATCAGTTAGACCCTCAATCATGGGGACCCCTCTGCCTTCTTTCTATATTAAGCAAAACATTAGAAATCATGATGTTACAGTACCTCGAAGGAGTCTTTGGCCGCAACCTCACATGCCGGAAATGCGGGTGTACCGAAGGAAGGTCCACGCAGAATGTCATTGTCTAAATTTGCAAAGTTTCCCCGGGGGCACTGGCTATGTAAGTCGTAGCCGTTGTGATTGACATCAGGGCAGCGTTTGACAACCTTTGGTGGCTAGCGCTCTTCAATGTGCGTAAACGTAGGGAAATCACCCACATCGTGTACTTGCTTGTCAGAAGTTACTCGACAGGTAGAACTGCTACGATCTTATGCGGGCATGTCCACATGAGCGTTCTGTCCGGAGAACGCTTGAGAAGGGGTGCCCACTGGTCTTGGTCCTCGGACCGCACTCTGGAATACTTTCTTTCAAGGCCTTCTCAGGAGGATCATGGATATTGATTACGAGGATGATCTGACTGTACTGATCCGTGCATAGCTGATGCTTCAAATATAGGCAAAAACTCACTATGTCATGGGAGAAGGTTCCTTGTGGGACATGGGGACTTCAATTCGTGGCTCTACTTCTTTTCTCTCAATGACTCTCCATCCTGCAAGTATTGCGCCTCCAGAGCGAAGGAAACAAGAAACTACGTGCTACTCCACTGTAGTGGGCGAAGGTTGTTGGAAGTGCAGCTAAACCTACGCAATGAGTGCTACTAAACAAGCCTATAATGATTTCGCCAAGTTTGCGAAAAAGGTCATGGGAACATGGTCACAGTTGTTCTGTCGCTTTTAATCTTGCCACCCACGTAACTAGTTAGATCAGGTGGGAAAGCAGATTAAAAACTTCTACCAGGTGGTACTGGATTCCGTAGGTAGTTATAGCTCCACGCGGTAACACACGGGCAACAGCTCTTCCACGAGGGATTGGCAAAATGACAGCCGGTCGTACCTCCACAGTATGGGTTCAGTGGATGCTTAGCGAGTGGCCGTGCTCTTGCATGATAACGAAACGGCAACCTCTGACAGTAGAATGACATGATTCCCTCATCAGGGTTCAGGAACAGTCAAATCGATAAGGAAACGTACTAGTTTGTGAACGTGATTGAGGGAAAACGGCTGAACGAAAGCAGCTCAAACTTGTTACCTAGGCCACATGTCATCATGGGACGCCAAAATAAGAGTAATACAAAAGCTGCCCAAAACTAACCATAGTTATTATAGTGATCAAAACACTAAATATTTGTTTCATTACCAAAGGTTTCAATGAAAATCGATGTTAGCACAGTTATTTCCTAATAAACTCCGCTCAGGATGTAGTATAATCTTCAGGAAAATCTATGTGACACTTCAATTGGGTAGCTTTACGATGAGCGCTTAATACCGCTCATAAGATACGTTGGGACTACTCCCAAATTCTCGGAATTTCAATCGCCGCTGTTATTACTATCTCTAAAAGTGTTTACCCGATAACCCCGGAAAAGTGATTATTATTTATGTTAGTTATGTTGTGTAAAGCTAAGAAAAGTTGTGTGATGCGGCGCACGTGATATTTTGTTCGTGTTCTCCATATTTTTTATTAAGCCTGCACCCCTCCCTCGAATCAGTTATATGAGCAATTAAATAAATAAGCAGACTCAACTGACCTATAAGGTGTAAATGGGGCTTCGGGTTTCTTGAGGACCTCTTGAGTGTTGACAACGCCATGGTACACAGGAACCTCGTCCGTCTTATTTTTATTCAAAGATACTACAGCATTCACTTTATCACCAATCGTTTTGTTCACCTCTTGCATTATGTTGTCTGCGTCCACCTGGAACATTTATTGTTTCAACGTTTGACAAGGAGATGTTAACGTCGTGTAAGATCCAAAAAATGACTATTAGTGTAATAGTCTAGAGTTATCATAACATGTGTTCAACCCGATGCTTAGTTGTCACGACTAATGACAATTTCTAATTTAATTCATTCCGCTTATGTACGCAGGTCTTTGCGCTGATTAAAGCCTATTATTTTTCTACGGCTTTCATTATTTCAATTTAATCAGCGTAAACTATTTTTTCTTTCCTGCACCATGGATAAATACTTACGTCCGGAACGCCTATCCGTTGACCCTAGTTCAACTACGGCAGAAGAAGACTATAATCACTGGAGTCAAACTTTCATCATTTTCATTTTGGCCCTAGAGACGACTGATCAAGACTCCCAGATGCTGTTAAAGTGAGCGTTCTAACAAATTTCCTTACACCGACTGTTTACAGACTAGTAAAGGACAAGCAAGATTACGCGTCCGCTATTCAGATACTCGACGAGATTTACATAAAACTAGGAACGAAATTTACGCTCGCTACTGCCTTGCAACCCGCCGACAAAATCCTGGTGAGGTCGTGGACCAATACCTAAAGGCGTTAGTCATTTTAGGGAAGGCATGCTCCTTCAAGGCTGTGACTTTTGTGCAGAGCATGGAAGACTATGTACGCGAATCTTTTATTGCAGGCTTGTCATCAGGCGCAATCCATCAGTGTCTCTTAAAGAACATCACTGTCTCTTTATCCCAAGCTACTGTACAAGCGAGCGCCTTAGAATTAGCGCAAGTTAACGCCCAAAATTACTCTTGATCTTTTTCAGCGGCTGCTGAGGCTGAGACGGAAGAGGATGAGAGGTAAACAGTGGCTACTATCCCTACTAAGTGACTCTGTTTCTTCTGTGGTGGCAAGAAGCGACATTCTCGTAGCCAATGTCCAGCTATCGGGGAGGTATGCGGAAAGTGCAGCAAAATCGGTCATCTACGCTCAGTTTGTAAGTCAAAATCTACCTGGTTCTGGGTTATCTTCCCAGGAGCATGCCCATGCTACCAGGCGCGACCATAGGTTGTGGATCGTGGAACGGCCACGGCACTGTCCCCAGGGGCATGTCTGTGGCCAGCTGTGAATAAGGCCAGCATGCTGACTGAATAAGCAGCCGCGAACAATGGGCAAAACCCAATCCACGGTGGAACAGCATACGCCAAGGATGCATGGCCAAAGGGAGTTTGGTCTTATAGTATGCGGACTCTGGGCACCGGGCGACCCCCAGTTTCAAGTAGCCTTCCTGAGGCATGTGGGGCTCTGTCTCATGCGACCGTATAATTCCCTAGCTTCTCGTGGGACCACATATGGAAACCAAAAAAGAAAAAGAAAAAAACAAAAACCAAGAGGAAGAAATTGCCTCAGAGATCGAAGAGGAGCTTATGTGCATAACGCCAGACCTCGAAGATCAGATGGCTGTAGACGACAGTCCTACAGCGTCTAGAGAGGCTACCGCCTCACTGCAAACAGGGGCTGTGTCCCCAATAAGCTTAGAGGGTCTCTTTGAGGACCCAGGATCCCTCACCCCTTGGAGCTCGCAACTCCGTGAAGAGGGAACCCCCTCGCTGCCGGCCCGGCGGCCGGAGGGCACCACGGCTGACGCCGGTGTGGCCTCCGGGGCGTGCACGGTGGAATACCGTGCAGGGGCAAGCGGGGAGGGTGGAAGTAAAGAGGTCAAAGGAGACACCTCCAGAGCGGGACCTGATGGCAAAAGGTTGGGGGGTGCTAGGAAGAAGAGGTATAACCACCTCCTCAGGCGAGGGCTAGCACCGGAAGAGGCCTTTAAGGCGTCAGCCATGACGGTCCAGGAGAGTCGGTCGGAGACCAGCAGGAAAAGACCCAGACCCTCGACTGGGTCGACTCCGCAGAGCCAGAAGGGCGGGGACCAGAAGAGGAAGGCAGCGCCTCAAGCAGGTCCCTCAAAACAAAAACAAAAAGAGCAGAAAACCACCCGCCAGCAGAGTAGGCCAAGCTACAGGGACGTGGCGGAGGGGATAAGGGTGGGTGTTTTACACCGAGACTATCCCGGGGTACTGCTAGGAAATGAGCAGCTTGACAGCCTGGATCAGGGGATCATGGACAATGTCCTGTCAGCTGCGGAGAGGGGAGTATGGCCAGCCTTCCAGACTGCTGTGCACAGATCAGGCTGGCTATTAATCCACTGCCAGGACAGAGATACTGTCAACTGGCTACAAGCCACTGTGGCTAGCGCTGGTTTGCTGGGTGACACCCCCCTGCGAGTAGTCGAGGGGGATGCCATCCCAGGGCACCAGGTGGTGGTGGGATACTTCCCAAATGCAAGGGAGGTACCCAGTGACCTCATTCTCTGGATGCTGCTGAACCAGAACAGAGGACTGAACACCCCGTTCTGGCGCATCATCCGGAGAGAGGAAGAGGAAAGGGACTGGACGGTCCTAGTAATGTCAGTGGACGAGGCATCGGCCGCCGGACCCTGCCTAGGCAGCGGGCCAATTACAGGTGGGGGACGGTGAGCCTAAGGCTCTCAAGAGTAAGAGAGAACAGGAGAGAGGCGGGGGGGAGGATGAGCATCGACCGGGAGGAAGGGCCAAGTACCTCAGGCAATGTGCCCCCGGTCGAAGGCTCAAACTCTGCCCCTGCCGAGGCAGCGCGCACAGAAGGGGCAGGCACAGGAAGGCAAGGGGCTACTGGCCCCACAGGGAGTGCAGGCCCTTCTGGTATGGCGCAGTCAGGCACGGAGGAGAAGAAAAGGCCGAGCCTGATTGTGAATCCCCCGCGACGCAGGACATCACAGACGGGGCACTCAGCTGAAGACAGCGAGGAGCAGGGCTCCACAACCACTCCGTCATCTGCCGTTGCGCGGCCTCCCCGGCGCCCCGCCGAGGGTGTGAACCCAGAGGCGGGGTCGTCTGGGCGGGGAAGTGCTGGCAGGGGCGCGAGGCAGCGCTCTCCAGCTGGACGAAGACGGCAGTGGGGAGGTCGCTCCTCTTATAACAGGCCGTCAAGGCCTGGTAAGAGGAGTGGCCGGAGGGGTCGATGACCCCGCCCACGCTCCGCCTCCTCCAAGTCAACCTGCACCGGTCACAGGCAGCCACGGCCGTGCTCAACAGGAACCTAGACAAGAGGAGGTGCGATGTGGCCCTAGTCCAGGAACCCTGGGCCTGGGACAGGAAAATCCGTGGCTACCAACACAGTCAGGTAAGGTAGTGTATGATAAAGATAGTGATCGATGCCGTGCGGCAATTGTGATTAAACGTAATGTTAAGTACACTGTCATGCCTAACTTTATCTCGAGAGATGTTACAGCTATCATGGTAGGGGAGAATTCGCCAGAGGGAGCAGTCAGGACAGTGTTGGCATCTGCCTATTTCCCACACGACGCGAATGCTCAACCGGAAGAGGTAAGAAGATTGGTAAGTTATTGTAAAAACCACCAACTTCAACTCATAATTGGCTGTGACGCAAACGCTCATAACGTTGTCTGGGGGAGCATGGACACCAACTTTAGAGGGGAGTGCCTCCTGGACTATCTTGCAGGGCATGAACTGGAGATCCTTAACAGGGGCAATACCCCCACTTTCGTCAAAAGGACAAGGGAAGAGGTGCTTGACCTCACCATCTCCAGCCGTTTCATAGCCAGCAGAATCAAAGACTGGCGAGTACTGGACGAACCATCACTGTCTGATCACAGGATTATTCTGTTCAGTTTGGGATTCGGTTCCCAAGTACGGGAAACTTTTCGTATTCCCAAAAACACAGACTGGCCACTTTACCAAACCCAGCTCTTCTCAGAACTGGGAGGTATGGACAGGGAAATCCACTCAGTGGAAGACCTGGACACTATGGCCAGCCTTATGCAAGGGGCGATTATTCGCTCCTATGAGGACAATTGCCCATCCCGTACCCACATGACCAACGGTGAGGCCCGATGGTGGAATGAGGAGTTAGCGAAGCTAAGGTCCTCAACGAGGAGGCTCTTCAACAGGGCTAAAAGAACAGGGGATTGGGAGGCCTACCGGCAATCCCTTACAAGCTACAGTAAGGCCATTAGAAGAGCAAAGAGGAAATCCTGGAGGGATTTCTGCAGCGGGATAGCAAGTGTCTCTGGAGCCTCAAGGCTGCAGAAAGCGCTCTCCATGGATAAACCTCAAGAAGTAGGCCTAATCAGGAAGACGGAAGTCCCTTTGTCACTGCGGCCACATATGGGCCTATTGTGGCACTGGCCCTTTCTTAGTAGAAGGCGTCGTACATACCCGCCCCCCTTAGGAAGCCGAGTATGTCCTTCACCGCAGAATCCGCTACGGTTTGGGGTTCAGTGGTCCCCTGACCGAAGTATTCAAAGCGTTTTGCTGCCAGAGCAGGGCATTCACATAGGATATGCTCTGCTGTCTCATCCTCCTCACCGCAGAGTCTGCATTCCACCGCCTCTGAGATGCCCATCTTGTTGAGGTGATATCTGAGTGGGCAGTGCCCGGTGAGGAAGCTTATCAGTACTCTCAGATCTTGTCTGGAGAGTGTCAGCATCGCCTTCGCCCTTTGACAGGAAGGCGTGACAAGCCTTCTTGCCTGTCGTAGTCGTGGCTGGCGATGCCAATGGGCGCCATTTTCCTGTATCTCCCATCGAGCAACCAGACGGTTTAGGTGACTTTTCGTCAATCCCACGTGTGGCTCAGGCCCGATGGGTAGGGTTTCTGTACCCCTTTTCGCAAGGCGGTCAGCCTTTTCATTGCCCTCATGCCCCCTGTGAGCCGGCATCCAAATGAGGGAGAGCCTGTTACGGGCGCCGAGCTGCTTGAGCGCATGGAGGCATTCCCATGACAGCTTAGACCTAAAACTATAGGCTGCAATGGCCTTTAGGGCGGCCTGGCTGTCTGAGAAAATGTAGATCCGCTTGCCCTTGAGTCCTTTGTTCAGGATCTCTTCTGCGCAGATCTTTATGGCTAGGATTTCCGCTTGAAATATCGTGGCGTACTCCCCCAGCGGCTTTGCAAGACTGTAGTTAGGCCCTATAATTCCCAGCCCTGCTCGGCCTTCCTTAACTGAACCATCGGTATACCACTGCAGCGCGCCCACCTCGGTCCAGAATGTCTCCTTCTCCCACCGTTCCCGTGAGTGAACGCTGACGCTAAATGGCAGCCGAAAATTCTTCTGCTCTGGCATGACGTCAGTAGCAAGGACTGCTGCCTCTTCTATCTCAAACTGTTTGGTTGTTCTGTGGAGGCTCGCCTTAGCCCTGGTGGAAATTTTCCCTGTCTGCAAAAGCCTTGCCGCCCCCAGGTAAGCGGTCCTCTGGATGTGTATATGTAGAGGTGAGATGTTCAGAAGGACTTCCATTGCAGCAGTAGGGCATGTACCCATGGCCCCTGTGATAGCAAGACACGCCTGCCGCTGCAGTTGTTGGAGTTTTCCTTGTACTGCCAGCCAGCGTGTCGCCTTCCACCACACCGTGGAGGCATACGTAACGCGGGGCCTTATTATGCCCTTAAAGAGCCACTCCATCATTTTTGGAGTTATGCCCCAGGATTTGCTGCACAGCCTCCTACAAGCCCAAAGGGCTGTAGTTGCCTTATGCAGCGCATATCTCACATGCGAGTTCCATGTGAGCTGCTGGTCCAGTATCACCCCGAGGTATTTCACCTCCTTCATTATCTGGAGCCTTGCTCCTTGCATTATGGGTGGTACTATATCAAGGTTTCTTCGTCTAGTGAAGGAAACCGTGGTGGTCTTGGACGGATTTATAAAAAGTTCTTCCTTGGCGCACCATCTTTGGATGATATCTATAGCTCCTTGCATCCTTTCAGACACCGTGGAGGCAAATTTGCCTCTTACCAGAACTACAAGGTCATCTGCGTACGCAACCACTTCGTAGCCTTCAAGCTGCAGTATTTCCAGCAGCTCGTCGGCCACCAGTAGCCACAGGAGGGGAGAGAGTACCCCCCCTTGGGGGCAGCCTTGTGTGGGAACCACTGTGATGCTGTCTTCCCCTAGCCGGGCCGTGATTTCCCTACTCCTAAGCATGGACATAGTCCATTTCACGGCCTGGGGTTCTATTCCCCTCTGTGCTGCTCTTGCTTCCATGGATAAACCTCAAGAAGTAGGCCTAATCAGGAAGACGGAAAGCGCTCATAGAGCTGGTCTCACTGGTCGATGAGGCTCTTCAGACGAGAGAGGTGGCGTTGTGCTGCTTCATGGACGTGGGGGGTGCCTTTGATAACACCTCCTTCGGCTCCATGGAACACACATGGTTAACAAGTGTAATGCTCGTACTTCACCGTCAAAAGAGCGAATCACTATTGCGAGTTCAGCCCTATCTTCACTAGTTGAGGGTAGTTGCAAAGTAGAGGTGGAAATTCCAAAGATGCTAAATTATTGATAATGAAAAATTTGTGTGCTGACGTTATCATAGGTCTCGATTTATTAGCAGCTCATGCCTCTCTCGAGATGAAATTGGGTGGTTCTCCACTTCAAATATGCGTCCTAGAAGCGGCTATCGTCCCACCTGTCTCACTGTTCACAAATTTGACCAATCATTGTAAGCCCATCGCCGTCAAGTCTGGACCCCACTCAACAGAAGACGCAGAGTTCATCAGGTCTGAAATTGGGAAGCTTATTGAAGATGGGGTGATCGAAGAGAGCATATCACCTTGGAGAGCTCGTCCGTGGAGTGTACTTGTCGTGAAGAGTGAGATGCGTAAAAAACGGATGTGTATCGACTATTCACAAACCATCAATAGGTACACTCTGCAAGATGCCTACCCGATTCCAAAAATTGAGACAATGATCGGACAAGTTTCTAATAATAACTGTTTCAGCACTATAGATTTACAATCAGTCCCAATTCTCGAGTCGGAGAAGTTTTACACTGCTTTTTAGGCTGATTGGGAGCTGGACCAGTTCAGAAGGATCCCATTTGGCGTAACAAATGGAGTCGCAGCTTTCCAGAAATTCATAAACTCTATCATCAAACAAGAAGCGTTACAACAAACATACGCGTACCTTGACGACGTCACAGTGTGTGGTAAAACGAAAGACGAACATGATGTCGACCTCAACGCTTTCTTGGCGGCAGCAAGGAAGTACAATCTCACGCTTAACGAGAAAAAATAAACATTTTCGCAGACCAACATCAATCTCCTAGGCTACAATATCGTCGATAACCTAATTAAACTAGACGAAGATATTCTTAGACCTCTGAAGGAAATGCCTCATCCCGAAAATCAGAAAGATCTGAAAAGAGTCTTGGGAATGTTCTCCCACTTTGCTAAATGGATTCCCAAGTTCTCTGACAAGATCTGTCCTCTCGTGCTCGCTAAAACGTTTCCACTATCCTCAGAGCTGAAACAGATAATAGAAACTATAAAAGCTAATATTTCCAAAGCTGTACTGATGTCTATTGACGAAAAACTGCCGTTGACAGTAGAAACAGACGCTTCTGAATACGCTATCGCTGCACTTTGTTTCAAGCTGGTCGTTCTGTGGCGTTTTTCTCAAGAACTCTCCGGTTCTGAACTCAGGCACCCGCCAGTGGAAAGGGAAGCTGCTGCTATAGTCGAATCGCTACGCAAGTGGCGTCACTATCTCATTGGTAGACCATTCCAGGAAGTAACTGATCAAGAAGCAGTTTCATTCATGTTCGATTCAAGAAGGCGGAGCAAAATTAAAAAATCATGAGATGGCGTCTTGAGCTGGAGTGCTCCAAATATGAAATCAGCTATCGAGCGGGATCGGAAAATATCGTAGCAGACACACTATCGCGCGTGAGTGCAGCCGCCTCACTCAGCGACCTCATGGAGTTGCACAAAATTATGTGCCATCCTGGTGTTACCCTGATGGTGCATTTCGTCAGATGTAAGAATCTACTTTTTTCATTTGAAGATGTGAAGACGGACTTCCAATTGTAGAGATTGCGCAGAACTCAAGCCGCGATTCTTCAAGCATTTTGGAGTTCTCATCAAAGCAACTTCGCCTTTCGAGAGACTGAATCTCGATTTCAAAGGCCCTCTCCCGTCAGTATCACGTAATCGTTACATTTTAACGGTAGTTGACGAATTTTCTAGATTCCCTTTCACTTTTCCTTGCTCACATATATCAGCAGCTACTGTAATAGTCCATCTTACAAATTGGTTTTCTATTTATGGTATACCCTCTTACGTCCACTCGCATCATCGATCAGCTTTCTTGTCCGCAGAACTCAAGGAATTTCTGACTTCCCAAGGAGTTGCCACGAGTAGGACTACAGCATACAACCCACGGGGAAATGGGCAAGTCGAAAAAGACAATGGAGTAATATGGAAAACCATCCAGCTAGCCCTACGTTCGACTGGTCTGAAATCAGAACATTTCATTCGCTCCGATCCTTACTGTGTACCGCGACCAATGTAACTCCTCACGAGACAATGTTCAATCGCCCTCGAAGATCCAGCAACGGCCATTCTCTTCCCACTTGGCTTACATCTCCTGGTCCGCTACTCATGAAATGCCCTCCCTCCAACAGTAAATACGGTCCGGCTGTGATGGGAGTGGAGTTATTGGAAGCTAATCCTGAATATTCGCACGTACGGTTACACGACGGAAGGGAGACCACTGTGTCAAATCGGCACTTAGCCCCGCTTGGAAACTCGGCTCCGCCCGTGTTCGAAGGAACACCGAATTTACACAATTGTCAAAGATCTGCAGACCCGGGAACTTCAAATGTACCTCTCGACCATAAACCTTTGAGATCATCGACCGAATCCGAGGATCACACACAGCTACCTCTTGATGAAGAAACCCCGGATCCCCGATCAAAGGAAACGATTCAAACGTCTCCTGCCCAAGATTTGAGAAGATCCCAGAGAGACAGGCAACCCCCCAAACATTTGAAAGACTATGTTTGAAAAGCTAGATGGGGAGAATGTAATAGTCTATAGTAGTTATTATAACTACTACATTATAACGTGTTCAGCCCGATGCTTAGTTGTCACGACTAATGACAATTTCTAATTTAATTCATTCGCTTTTGTACGTAGGAGTTTTCGCTGATTAACGCCTATTATTTTTCGACGGCTTTCAATTAGATTTGCGCTGTAGCATTTTGTACAGTGAAGACGCCTCAAGTCGAATTCTCAACGTTGGATAGTGACCTAAGCAAACTGTTGTTACGAGGAAGATTAATATTGAAAGCGTTATCGCACTAAGAGAGTCGGGGAGTTAATACGATACCAAGCCAAATCCAATTGGAACAGAGTAATATACTCAATTACATTCGGGGGAGTTTTACCACCACAGACAGGGAACTGAGTGGGAGCAAACACGAGCATGGAAGAAATGGCGACGATGGAACCCGCTCGGTTTTTTTTTTTTTTTGAAACGGTGGATGCAGGCAATACCCTCACTGCAGCCACAAATGGGCCTATTGTAAGGGCGTCCATGATACTCGGATCATGGCCCACCTGCACCACCCCCAGGCCCCACGGCACTGGTATCACTTGGTGTGACGTCACCTATGCGCCCCCACCACCCCCACACAAAGCGGAGGATAACCGCAAGTTCTGCATTCGCCACCTCTTCAGGCTGAAGAAAGGGCCTCCCAAACACAGAACGGCGCGATGCCGCAAGTTCATCGCATACGCACAGCACGTGCTCTGCCATCTCTAGCCCTACCTCGCAGAACCTGCATACCTGTACCTCGCACTTGCCAATATTTGCAAGGTGGTACCTCAGCGGACAGTGACCTGTGAACAGGCCACATATGATCCTCATATCCTTCCTCCCTCCAACCCGCTCGGTTACAACTGACAGCAGTGAAGTCTCGAGCGAATCGAGGCATTTGAGGTGCCTAGTTCGCATAAATGCCCCGGACGAGCCTCCGCTAAATCGATGGGTTTGGTTCGTCCCATTACACCACTCCACCCTTCATGAAGTGCCTGTCTTCAGGTACTAATGAGCACAGGCCACATATGATCCTCATATCCTTCCTCCCGAGTGCAAGCACCTCCTTGGCCCTCCCTCTGAAGAGTCGAAGAAAGAGTTTTGACTGTCTATGGCTGGGCAGCCCTGCACCCATCCTCCCATTTGCCAAACTCTCTGCGTAGGTGGCTCCTGGTAGTGCAAACAAAGGGCTCAGGGCCAATCCCTTCTTTGCCCACCCATCAGCCCAATAACACAACATAACAAAATTCCCACTCACCCTATTGTCCACCACCATTCATAGTAAGTAGTCAATAAGGGACTCAACTCTTTCATTTGTGTCTGTGCTGCCCCATGCCACGTTGTGTGCATCAACTGAAGGTTTTCCTACTGCAGTAATGAATCAGCTGCTGCATCTTCATGTGGGGGGAAGCTCAGCGTCATCACCTGGGAAGTAGGCTGACACCACCACCGTCCTCGCCCGGAGTCCATTGCTGTCTTGAACTTCCAGCATCACTAACACCAAGTTCCTGTCACAGAACACAGGAGGGGGAGGAGGGGCCACCAGCACGCCAGCACGGCTGTTTCCAGGAGCTGCTACAACCCCTGCCGAGGCGCCAGGGTGGGACCCCCAGCCGGGACCCAGGCGCAGTGGTGCCCTCGACAAAGAAACCCAACCAGGCCGACACAGTCACATCCAGTCACCAACTGGCAGAGTCGACCTACTGTTCAGGGCAGTCCCTCTCCCCCCAGGTAGCGTGCACCAGTTCTATTAGGCGCCAGCATGAGAAGCATCACCAACTACTGGGCCTCCGTGGAGGATAAGCTGTACTCTCCAAAGGCAAGCTGCATGTTGAAGAGACTCGAACGCCAATGACGCCCCAAGCCCAACGGCCGCTATCCTGTGGGGAGAGAGGAAGGAGAGGAGAAAGAGGAAGGGTGAAACGGGCGAGGAGGGAGGTAGGAACACCCGAGTGACTAACCGTGGCAGGGGCCATCAAACCCCTCTTATCCAGTCTCGAAACAGCCGTTTGCCAGAAGATTGCCCGCGGGACCGTATTAGACCGAAACCGTATTCCATATGTGTTTCGGTGTGACAATGTGAAAATGATTCGGCAAATATGGTTGAACCTGACTGACCGTTGGTATCAGCAGATAGTGTGGAGAGATGACGGGTATAACCTTTTTTGAGGGTTTAGGAACAGTCATTTAATAAGGAAACAGACCTGTCCACAGACTATTGCATTGCCACCTGATGGCTGGGAAGTGGAGAGAAGGAACGGCACCACCGGGTTGTGATCGTGGATGTCGTATCTGGCTGCCAGGATCTTGCGCTAACTGGGCAGGTCAAGAGGCGCTTATATGACAGGACGGATCGTCGTTTAACAGTGTCGGAAGCTGATGGAATAGAGGCTGGTAACATCGACGCTCCAGCATTGACCGTCTTCTGGCTCGGCGTTTGGTGCCAGAAAAGTGCTAAGGGGATGCAGATTAATTAGAAAGGTAAGTGGGGTACCAAAAACTAGAGTTTTCACATTTTCCTCCTAAACAGCTCTAACGATTTTGAATGGACTGTCCATTAACGTTCTACTGATAAGTACCAAACATTTCTTCTCAACAAATATCTCCATGAAAATTCAGTGAACGGATATATAGGCTTTTGAAACAAAAATTGGGTTTTTACGCTTTTTGGAGTAACGGATGTTCGTACCTATATACTGTTCTGAATAAATGTTTCTTTGACAGTCCATTGAGTAGACAAATATATCAAATTGTGTTTAAAACAAAGTTTTTTGAACATTTTCGTAATTTCCAGGCTAAGTGCTTCACCAGATATGACCAATCTTACGATATGTCTTCTAGCACCCATATTTTGCTATCCAAATTATTTCTGTGTCTATCCGATGAACATACGTATAAGCGATGATAGCTCCGAAAAAGAGATTTTTCGAATATTAACTCACTGTTATTCTCCAACTTTTTCAAAAATGGCATCAACGATTCCTACATTTTGTTCTTCGTTAATGATTCCGTAGTAACGCGTTGAACGACGATACAGCGCCCGTATATACGGCAGGTTGTCGAATTTACGGAGGTTGCGGAAAGTTGTGTGTTGCTATACATCAGATATTTTATGCAGCTCTTCATGTGCTTTACAGTGGAATGAATTTCAAATTCTGAAACTAGGCACTTACCTTGCTAACCGTGATCCCTTGAACGACAGGTACTTCGCCTTCATTGTTTTTATTGATAAAATCGTCTATCCTCTGAACTGTGACGATTTTGGATGGCGTGAAATAGTATTTGCAAAGAGCAGCATTGAGGACAAAAGGACATTTCTGTTCTGCGGTCACAGTCACAACCCCGTTGCCAGACGAGCCGAGTTCCTGCGCCGGAACGAAATGAATTTCGTAGAATGCTTTGATGACTTTGGGGCTGATGCTGGAGTCGAGTTCCATCTGACCTGCTGAGTTCCTGACCAAAACTTCAGACGGAGGATCAACTTCTAGTTTAGAGTCGATGGTGATAGCAGGGCCTGAAACGGATAGTTCGTTAGTAAACCCTACTGGCAGCATAAGGAGGTCAGTGCGAGAAGATCAGAAGAGTAATTTTTAAGTCCTACTGTGACTAACAGTCCTTGTGTTTCAACGAACTCAACGGTTTTTCACTTCATGCCTATAATATTTCGGGTCACGGACGTATGAAACAACAATGAAAACAGGGAAACAAATCAGGTGCGCCGCATCACTCGAATTGCCTTAACTCCCCATAAATTCACTGGTGTACATTGCTTTTGCTACTTATTCAACTTATTTTTTACTCAGTTCGTTTGAAAGCCAAGTGGTGTGAAGCACAAAGCTTCACAGTGGCAGAAAGCGCCGGAACTCAAAGTACCGGAATTTAATGTGCTGCTCGTACACATGCCCGGACTATTATGGACCAATTGGTGCACAGAGGCTTTTGAGAAGGATTGTGTTCGAACACGTTTTGTTGAAAAGAGTAAATACAGGCCACTTTAAATTCTCGGCTTCCGGAATTTTCGTTTTACCTATACCTCAATATTTAACTGATAATAATCTCTTTTCCAGGTGAAATATTTTGAAATATTTTATAAATGATGGTGAAAACCCTGCAAATTATTACACAATGGTTTATTATTCTCATGAACAGCTTGACCTAGTATTAGTGCTCCCCCATCCCATTCGATTCAGCATCGAATACTAGTAAACCATACGAAACATGTCCTGGCTACAATGGAACTACGGAAACAAAACGTCTGATGATTTTGCCGCGTCGGGTCGAGGAAAGCGAACCCGTTCTGAGGCGAAAGGGCAGTTGAGCCGCCCGCCCGCGAGGCGAGGACGCCCCGCCACCGGTTGTTTTTTATTCAGACAGGAGGGAGGGAGGGACGCTGTAGTTCCCGCGTTGTACTGCGTTTCGTTAATTTTTTTAACCATTTTTTGCTCATTACAACCACGGGCTTCGTCCGATCGGATTGCCGAGATGGCGGGCACAACTAGATACCAACTCGGATTTTTGTGCGAAAGAACGAATTTTTTAGACCACGTTAAAGGCACAAAACGGCCCGGATAAGAGAACCCCCAGATAGATTCCTGATAGAACAGCCAACAGTTCACATACCACCCAAGCAACACGCGGGTGGTGATACTGTGGAGAACACCTGTTGACACACCCAGCCTATGCATCTCCTCTGCACTTTTCTTGCTCCACACACCACGCCAGGACACAGTCAATGCTGCAACCCTGATGTCACCTGCTCCCACTCCACGAGCCCCCGACACTGCCATACGAAGATCCATCCTGTCGTATTTGCGCTTCTTGGCTTCCAAAGTTAGTGCGAGATCCCAGCTGCCAGATACTACCTGGACATCCAGGATCACTGCAGACTAGACGATGTCAGGCCTCATTCCTTCTCCAGAGACAACCCAGTAGTGCCGCTGTCTCTCCACTTCCCAACCCCCACATGACCATGCCACAGCAACCTGCTTGCAGGCTGCGTCATGACCCTGAACACGGCCCTCGTGAGTATTGTTAGAAACGTCAAGAGTGACGCGTCAACATAGCAACCCGTCTGGTTGTAAAGCAAGCTAATAAAACTGATCATTCGTGCTATGTTCGTTAACGAGATCTTTTGATATTTCCCTCGTTTGTACTTATCATACATAACGGTATTATACCAAATTGGTGACAGCAGTGGGATTCTAGAATGGCCACTCGTGGAGAGACCTGCTAGGGAATAAACGAGGAGAAAGAGGGATTCCCGTTGGCCGTGACAGACGATCGTCACCACGTGATTTCAGGTGAGGTATTCGACAGAACCGAAGAACCAGGAGAAGTTATGCCTCCTGTGTCGGAAAACAGATCTCTGTTCGATTCATTGCTTCGTGATCTTAGGGCGCAACTCGACGCTCAACTGAATGACTGTTCGGGGGAAACGCAAGACAGGCTTCGGGAAGAATTCGGAGGCGCGCAGCAACAACCGATCCCCGAGTTCACACATGTAGGTCATATAGATGAAGGCGGTTGAAGCGAATGGAAGCCTTGCGTCAGTGCCTTGTTTGAAGTCATTGCGAAACACAAAGGGTGGAGAGAGAGAGCCAGAAGGCAGCTGCTTTAGCCGCTGCCCTATGCAGGCCTGCCTTCACAGTCTTGACAGAGGTTGGTCCACCCCTGAAGTCCTCCAGTTTAGTCGAGGTTCTTGAAGCGCTGTATGGGAACGCTGGACGCACCGAGATGAATTTGGCACTTCTTCGAGGCAGACTACAGCACCCCAACGAGGACATTGTCACGTTTCACCAGGCTATTTGTGGATTGGGACGTAAAGCTTGGCCTCAAAAAGATGCATCATCTGAAGGCATCCTCTCATTGCACTTCATGCGAGGACTACGAAATGCCCGTGTGAGAGAGCAAATCATGACAATGTGGCCGGAGAATATGCAGCAGGCTTTGATCACCACTCTATGCATTGAAGCAGCAAATCAATTGGCAGTTACGATGGTGCCGAGTCGTCAAATTGAAGTGGAACCCCGTGAAACACAAGAAGTCTACAGAGCTGAGTCCCGAGTTCGTCGTTGGTGGAGGTGTGAATCGCCTGAACACATTTTTCGGCATTGCCCGTTGAGGAGACGCAACCAGCCGGGAAACGACATGCAGCCAAACTGAAGGGGACTGGCCTGGCTGCTTTTGAAAAGTCCTCTATTTCCTTAGTGCCTGAGCGTGTTGAGTCTTCTTCTTTTAATACCCATCTGAAGAAAACTGCAGAGGAAGTGGATCAGCCTAACCCAGAGGTTTGGAGCGCTTTGTTGGTTCAAATACAAATGATGTTCTTTACCGTATCTCTTCTCAATCCTCTCTGCTGCTACGGGGAAAAATTAATGCGATCCAGTGCGCATTAGTAATAGGTACTGGGGCCTCAAGGACAATTATAAATCATGAAATTCTACAGCGAGTTGGAGCTTGTGCATCTCCTGTAGGACAGATTTGGCTTCGGTCAGTTTCTGGTGAGCATCCCAGTGTTAGGAGAAGCCATTTTACAGTTTTTCGTTGGGGATGGCAAAGCCAGGTCCCATACAGCACTTCTTGTCAAGGTGCATGAGCGATGCATTTTAGGACTTGACTTTTTGGTGACCCATCAGACCTGATTGACCTGGCTGGTCAGGCTGTGATCATTGAAGGAACAAAAGTTTTGTCCCAACTGACGGGGGAGCCCCTAGAGGCGCTCCAGGTTGTAATGGAGGGAACTGAGATACTCAGTAACGGACCAGGGGAATGCCAGCTGATGGGTTTTGAAGAGTTAGGACCTGTGTGTCGTGTGGTAGCAGGCCTTGAGGACAATGCACTGCCTCTAAGGGAACTGGAAAAGCGGACAGTCGAAGGTTTGACAGATCACCATGCAGCCATGGTTAAGCAGCTGTTGCTTAAGTTTGCAGATATTTTCGCTAGAAATGCTTCTGACTTGGGAAGGATAGAAGGAGCCACCCATACCATCAACGTGGGGGATTGTCACTCTATTCGTCAGGCACCCCGCAGAGTGCTGCTTGGTCGCATGCAAGAGGTAGACAAACTTATCGTCGAGATGGACGCTAATGGAATCATTCAGCCCTCTCAAAGCCGATGGGCGAGCCCAATTGTGCTTGTCAAGAAAAAAGATTGTAGCACACGATTTTGTATTGACTACCGTAAATTGAAGTTTCTGCTAACATTCATGCGACAAAATGGTAAAAGTCTATCTAGATGATGTCCTCATTGATACTTCCTCTTTCGAAGGGATGTTGCTGTGGTGGAGGCAAGTTTTTCAAGCCTTACGAGCAGCCAATATCAACCTGAATGCCAGTCGTTTTGACAAAAAGTAGCCTATCTTAGCTACATCACCTCCAGAGATGGTGTTGCTACGGATCCAGCGAAGGTGGAGCGTGTTGTGCACTGGACAGTTCCTGAGAGCAGCAAGCAGTTGAGGTGGTTTCTCGGTTTCGTTTCCTACTATCGTACGTTCATCCCCGGCATGGAGATTGTTTGCCTGCAAGACCAACGAAGACAATTTGAATGGAGTCAGGAGGAACAGGCTGCATTCGAAGACATCAGGCACGCTTTGACGTTACCCCCTGTCCTAGCCCATGTTGATCCAGATGCACCATTTGTCCTGGTGCACTGGCGCTTCAGATTTTGGGATTGGCGCTGTTCTTTCGCAAGTCCATGGTGGGAAGGAAAGACCAATTGCACACTACAGTAGGTGTTTGGGATAGGCTGAGAGAAACTATTGTACCACTAGAGGAGCGGTTGAGTTTGGGAAAGGCTCTCAAACGGTTTAAGCCGTTTGGCTTAGGGAGTGGAGAGCCTTTCATCGTACAAACAGACCATGCATCGTTGAAATGGCTGCGCAACTTCAAGGAGATATATGAACAACTAGCTAGGTGGATAGAAGCGTTGGGCCCTTTCAATTTTCAAGTGAATTATCAGTCTGGGAAAGCACATCTAAATGCAGATGGGTTATCTAGAAGGCCATGTAGTGAAGACAACTGTAACTGTTTGGTGAATGCCGTTGGTATTTGTTCTGATCAGTTGTGACCCCAGGAGCAGGAAGCAGATCCTGCACTGAAACCTGTGTACCACTGGGTACAGGAAGGGAAGTGGCCCTCCCGGGAAGAGGTGTCAAGGTTTGGAGAGACAACAAAAGCGCGTTGGGCAGCGTTTGAGACTCAAATTACAGGATGGGTTGTTTGCACGTTAATGGGAAAATGATACTGGTCAGGATGTCATCGAGCAAACCATTGGTCCTAGCAAACCATTGCTCAGCAAGCACATACCTGAGGCCACTTTGGGCGACGCAAGACTCTAGCTTGTCTGAGACGAAATTACTACTGGCCAGGAATGACCCGAGACGTTAAGGTGGTGTGTGCAGCCTGTCAGGCTTGTGGGCAGCGTGGAAAGCTCTGGAATTATGGCAATGCACCCATGGGTAAATACACCAGTGGGGTCCCCTTTGAACGACTATTCATTGATGCTGTGGGACCACTCCCTAAATCTGAACGAGGGAACCAGTACATCATAGTTGTTGTCCAGAAAGTGGCCAGAAGCATTCTCAACCCCAGATCTGAAAGCTGAAACAGTGGCTCAAGGCCTGCTAGACAACGTGATCGTTCGGTTTGGCGTACCACGTGAGCTTCACTCTGATCAAGGCACTTCCTTTGAATCCCGAGTATTTCATGTGTAGGCTCCTTCAACTTTGCAAAACAAGAACCACTTTACTGAGACCCCAAAGCAATGCACAAGTTGAGCGTTTCAATAGGACGGTAATTGTGATGCTTGCCAAACTAAGGCCTAACAAGCCAGAAGACAGGGACTGACACCTTTCCTCCATTCTCCTTGCTTACCGTGCTAGTGAGCATGCAGTAACAGGTTTCTTACCAGCTAGCCTTGCCCTGGGACGAGAACTAACACTTCCAGTGGATGTAAGGATCAGTGGACGCGCAACAGATATTCCAACTACCGCATGTGTTCAAAAGCTGAATGTTGGTCTCCAGGAAGCTCACAAGCTGGCTTGTACGAGGATTGGTGAGGGGCTCATCAGCGCAAAGCTGTGGTACGACGTTCACGCGAAGCAGCCAAAGTTTGAGGTGGGTAATGACGTCTGGTATTCCTGGCCGAGACGGCGCTTAGGAATGTGAGTGAATCTGCTCCATGGGTCGGGTCGTGAAGGGTTGTCAAGGCCATTTGTGATGTAATTTTTGGAATTGTCGTGCCCAATAGGAAAAGATGTCCATGCAGACTCATTGGCTATGTTCCAGCAACCAGCCCTCCAAGACAGAAGAACGCAGAGTTCCTCCTACATTTATTTAATCATCTTCTGCAGGTCGGACAGTTTCCCACTCAGTGGAAGTCTGCGCGTGTTGTCACTCTTCAAAAGGGAGGCGACCACATACAGTGAGCCCTGCCATCATGGAGACCACTTCCTTTCCATATTAGGCAAAACACTGGAAATCTTGATGTTGCAGTCGCTCGAAGGAATCTTTGGCCACACCCTCACAGGTAAGCAATATGGGTGTACCAAAGGAAGGTACACGCAGGATGTCATTGTCGAAATTCGACGTGTTTCCTACTGGCACTGGCTAAGTACGTCGTAGCAGTTCTGATTGACATCAGTGGAGCGTTTGACAACCTTTGGTGGCCAGCGCTCCTTAATGAGCTCAAAGGTAGGCGAATCCCTCGCAACCTGTACTCGCTCGTCATAAGTTACCTGACAGAAAGAACTGCTACGATCGAATCCAGGCATGTCTCCGTCCGGAGAAAGATTGAGAAGGGGTGCCCACGGGGCTAGGTCCTTGGACCAGCACTCTGGAATTCCTTCTTCGAAGGAGATTACTTGGCTTATATCTCCGTTCAACATATATATGCAGAAATAATCACGAGAAACAAAATGTTGGTATGGGTATCTAAACGACACTCCTAGAATTTATCACATCTGGTGAAGAAGTTACCCTGGAATTTACGGAAATGTTCGAAAAAACGTTATTTTCGACACATTTTGATTTTTATTTCTGTTCAATGGACTGTCAGAGGAACATTTATTGAGACCAATATGTAGGTATTAACTATTCGAAAACGTCTTGAAAGTTTGGTGATAATCGTTATAGCCGTTTTGCAAAAAAGCGTAAAAAACCTATTTCTGCTTCATAGGCCTATATCTCCGTTCACCGTATTTTTATGAAGATAGGTATAGAGAAGGAAAGTTAGGTATTGACTAGCAGAAGATGATTTGGAAGTTTAATCAAAATCGTTATTGCCGTTTCTGGGATAAAGGCGAAAACCCCTAGTTTTACTTTCCGCTACCCGAAGGGAAGGAAAGTATAGTAATCGGCCCTAACAAAAATTTGGGTTTTCTTCAGATCTTTACGTTTCAGACCCTACTGAGTCTAAAAAACCTAATTTCGGCGCGTGGTCCGTGTGTGTGTGTGTGAGTGTGTGTGTGTGTGTGTCTTCACCCTGCAGTCGGGGGTCCAGAATTCCGCTGACGTATTCCCTGCGTGTCGTATGAGCCGACTAAAAGGGAAAGCCGGGTGGGCCCAGCTTGAAAGACAACCTCACCTCTACGAGGTCCCCGCAGGATTACATCCAACGAGGCTTAACTGTGGCTGGGCGTCACAGTGTACTCTGTCGCCACACTGTGCTCACCCTGCAGTTGGGGGTCCAGAATTCCACTGCCGTACTCCCTGCGTGTTCGTATAAGCCGGACTAAAAGGGACACAACTTACACTTCATTCACATACATGACACACTGGGAACCCCCTACCTTTAGCTGGGATCGCAGAACACACCCCACGCAGGAAGGGGGACAGAATTCTCCTGCCGTATCCTCTGCGTGGCCGTTAAATCCGGCCTTAAATGGGCTTAAAGCTCACGACACTGACATACACAACATATTCCAGATACAAAATACACTGCAATGGCTTGCGTAGCAGAACACATTAACATAAAACACTCATAATGAGCGAAAGACAGTCCTGGAAGTAGCTCACGAACACCTTTGAGCGAATCCCTATATAGGTGCGGCCTTCGGAATGAGGAGGGGGAAAAACCAGGTTTGAGCGTTCCTGGGGCGGCTGATAGCGTGTGTCCCGCTCACCACATCACCAGTGGCCGAGGGCTGACTCTGAGCAGCAGCCGAAAAATCCCTCATGCGTCTTAGTCCCGGTGGGTGGCCGGACTGGCAGCTGCGGCGCATGTGGGGCCTCCCTTTGACCCCCAACGGACCAGCGAAAGGGGCTAGAATCAATATGCCTGAGGGGGAGCTTCCAGGACACTGCCTCGAGCACCTCTCGCTCATACCACTAACACACACAACAAATGAACTCACAAGGATACACTACACCAGTCTGCTTCTTTAATCCCCCCCCCCCATATTAGTAAAAATAAAATGACAAAGTCAACTAAATCTTCAGCAGGTAATAAAAACGCCACCTGCGCCTCTTCCTCGGGCTCGCCAAGCTCGACCCCTCCCTCTTCGGACGATGAGCAATCTACTCGTCGTCCAAACAAACAAGGGCGGAAAGAACCGGGCAAACCGCGTTCATCTCCCCCTTCTCCCCCTAGTAGCCCGGGCAACCCGGCTACTACAAGCACACGACACAGCGTGGACCCTAAACTGTCGGACATGGAGCAAATTTGCGCATACGTCCAAATCATCCACGGCCAGCTGGCACGGATGAGGGCCAACGCGACAGGACCTATCACGGGACCTCGTAACTAGTTGCCTCTTCGAAATTTCGAAGCTGGCTATAAAGCTAATGCCCCCAACGCCCTCGCCCCCTGCCACTCCCCCCCTGCGGGAAACTGTGGCGGCTGTCGTGAGGGAAGAGCTGCGTAGGGCAATTGCCCAGCAGCCAGTGCCACCAGCCCCCCAAGCTCAAGGAGCTGCAGCGAGCCAGGGTAGTACCCCAGGCCCTCATATGCGGCAGTAGCCGCTACTGCGCCTTCCTCCCCCCCTCATGGAGCTGAGGCTGAATGGCAGTCTGCCAGGGCCAGGAAGCACAGGGGGAAGCAGAAAAAGGCCCCAACTAAGCAGGCCGAGGGCAGCGCCCCGCCTACGCCTCCGCCCAATAACAAGGGCAAAAATAAAAATAAAAGCAAAAATAAGAAGCCTCCACCGCTTGCCAAACTCCCCCCTAAAAACCCACGACAAAACGTGGTAGTGGTTAGGCGGACATGTGAGGAAGGAGAGGCTGGTCCCTCCAACCCTGACGCAATGGAAGCGCTTATGCGGGGTGTCCCTGCTACGGACCTCCAAGCTCTAAGTGTCCGAGTGCTAGACATCCGCACCGCAGTAGGAGGTGGCGCCGTCATTGTGACGGAAACGCCAGAAATGGCCAAGGCGCTCACGAGCCACATTTCCACAAAAAAGGAGTTGAAGCTCCAAGCGTCAGCCCCCCTGGGTCGTTTCCCACGCCTGCCATTGTGCGACGTGCGGACTGACCTTCAAAAAGAGGACTTGGCCCAACAAGTTGTTGAGCACAACCCTGCGTTAGGCTTGCAGCCGCAGGACGTCAGGCCTCTCTTCACCAAAAAGCGTGGCAGACAGAAGGATTGGGTGATTGAGGTATCACCCAGCCTATACAATAAACTAGAGGGCAAGGCACCTCCAAATAGCCTGGCAGCGGTGCGCCATACGAAAGTACCAAGCCCCCACTCAGTGCTACAAATGCCAGCGCTATGGCCACCTGGCAGTGGCCTGTACAAGACCTGTTGTGTGCGCCTGGTGCGCCTTGCCACATCTGGAGTAAGGAATGCAAGCGTGATGCTCCCTCAAGTGTGCCAATTGCGTCGAACGCAAAATCCAACAGGTTGCACACTCTACACGAGACGCACGCTGTACCATTCGTCAGCGAGCGATTGCCCTCCAGGAGTCACGAGTGGATTATGAATAGGTCAAAAGCAGTTCGAATCCTTCAGCACAACACCAATAAGAGTTGCCCAGTTATGGCTGAGTTGCTGCAAAATGCACTCAAGAAACGCTGCAGTGTTCTCGCCATACAGGAACCATACATAGGATCCAAAACTCTTGGTCTGGGATCGCAGGCACGAGTGGTGGCTGGAGCAAGAACGGGAGCCAAGGCAGCAGTGGCCTGCATCGACCCGTCCATTGACATGCTCGCACTCACTCACCTGAACAGCCAGCACTTGGCCGCTGTGCTCATCCGAGCCGGTGGCTTTGAGCTGGTTGTAATATCATTTACAGGCAATTTGGCGCACCAGTTGCCAACAGCCTTGAACCACTCGAGCGGGCTCTAGCAGGCCTATCAGGACGACCCTGCATAGTCTGTGCCGATGCAAATGCCAGATCACCATTGTGGGGATCCCCAACCCTGGATGGGGCGGGCGAGGCGTATATAGAGCTGCTCACCAGGAACAACTTGATTGTTGTCAACGACCCCATGACTGAGGCGACCTATGATGGTCCGGGAGGAAGGTCGTGTATAGATGTCACAGCCGTGTCTCACACCCTGCTACTCAAATTGCAGGGTTGGCGAGTCGTACCAGGTGCAACGCAGAGCGACCACATGGTTATTGACTTTGCCATTACGGATGACAACATCCTCTGCAAAGACACGCGTGAAAAGCGATTCCGCACAAAAAATGCTGATTGGCCACAATTCTGTAGGGTACTGGAAGGTGAACTGCGTGCCGCGGACACCGACCTAATAGCGCAAGCATACACACCTGAAGAGGTGGACAGCAAAGTGGACATATTTACCACAGCACTGCACTCTGCTGGGCTCTCTGTACTTGGCCAACAGAAGCACAGGGCGATCAAAGTCCCATGGTGGACTGAGGAACTAAATCCCTCAAGCAAAGTGCAAATAGAGCTAGAAGGATGTACCAAAACACTCGTGACCCTGATGCCAGAGCAACACTCCGAACTGCCTTCATCCAAGAGAAGAAGGCCTTCCACCGCGCCATCAAACGAGCCAAACGGCAAGGCTGGCGAAATTTCGTGGAAGCGGAGAGCTCTGAGAACCCCTGGGGGAGACACTACAAGTCCTCCATAGGAAAAGCTAACGTAGAGCAGGTCTTAGCCGCGATGCAAAATGAGTCAGGCTGGGCCTGCAGCATCGAAAGCTCACTGGAAACCCTCCTTGAGAAGGCGTTCCCAGATGACCAAGTAGCACGAGACACTGAAGCCCAGAGGGCAGCAAGGGAGCTGATCATGGACCCTCCGAACGAGCCCGACATCCCATTGTGGACAACAGGCGACCTCGGCAGGGCCCTTGCGACCTTAAAGCCCAACAAATCTCCTGGGCCAGATAAAATAGAAAGCAATATGCTAAGGAAGGCTGAGCGGACAATCTCCAGCGGCCTCCTTAATTTATTTAATGACTGTCTGCAGGTCGGACAGTTCCCCACTCAGTGGAAGACTGCGCGCGTTGTCACTCTTCAAAAGGGAGGCGACCGCAATCAGTCAGACCCGCGATCATGGAGACCACTCAGCCTTCTTTCCATATTAGGCAAAACACTAGAAATCTTGATGTTGCAGTCCCTCGAAGGAGTCTTTGGCCGCAACCTCACAGGCAGGCAATACGGGTGTACCAAAGGAAGGTCCACGCAGGATGTCATTGTCGAGATCCGGCGTGTTTCCTGCTGGCACCGGCTAAGTACGTCGTAGCAGTTCTGATTGACATCAGAGGGGCGTTTGACAACCTTTGCGGCCAGCGCTCCTTAATGAACTCAAAGGTAGGGGAATCCCCCGCAACCTGTACTCGCTCGTCAGAAGTTACCTGACAGACAGAACTGCTACGATCGAAAGTAGGCATGTCTCCGTCCGGAGAAAGAATGAGAAGGGGTGCCCACTGGGCTCGGTCCTAGGACCAGCACTCTGGAATGCCTTCTTCGAAGGTCTTCTCAGGAAACTCATGGAGACTGACTGCGAGCCGTACGCCTATGTGGATGACTTGACTGTGCTGATCTTTGCAGAGTCAGTCCGCCAAATTGAAGAAAAAACCCACCACGTGCTCCGCACTGTCAACCAATGGTGCGAGCACGTCAAGATGCAGGTGGCTGAGGAAAAAACCCAGCTAATCCTCTTGAAGGGGAAAGTGAATAATCCACCCACAATACGCTTTGGCGGCCACAGGCTCCTTCTTGAAAAGCACGTCAAGTATTTAGGAGTGAATATAGGTGAGAGGTGGGGTTTCAACCAACACCTCCAGTCCCTTAAAGGCACTACCATTGCAAGGTTTGCCTCACTGCGTGCCATTACTAAGGCCACTTGGGGTGTGTGTTACCACGACACCATCCTCATGTATAAGGCCATCTATTTAGGTGTGATTGGCTACTGCCCTGTTGTCTGGGGTAGCAAACTAACAGTCAATCAAAAGAGAGTATTGGCCCAATCCCAGAGAGCCGCGCTCCTGTGGATCACCAAGGCCTACAAGACTGTATCAACGGAAGCACTCCAGGTGATCACTGGTCAGTTACCAGTTGATTTGGCTGTTGAGTGCATGATCGACAAGTGGAGAGTGAAACCTTCCCCCGCTTTGGGCTGAACTCCGTGCGGATCTCACCACAGAACAGAAACTTGCCGCCATCGATGAATGGGCTCTAGAGAAATGGCAAGCGAGATGGGAATCCTCGTCAAAGGGACGTGATACGTATGAGTTCTTCCCCAACATCCGTGAACGTCTTTCTAGAAAATGGGTTGAGCCAGACCACTGGACGAGCCAGTTCCTCACGGGACATGGTGACTTCAATGCGCGGCTCCACTTCTTTTCTCTGAAAGACTCTCCATTATGCACGTCTTGTGCCTCCAGTGCGGAGGAAACAAGAAACCATGTGCTGCTCCACTGTAGTTTCTACAACAGTGAGCGACGGTTGTTGAGAGGGCAAACGAACTTAGCAGCTTTGACTGCTACAAAGGAAGCCTATAACCATTTTGCAAAGTTCGCAAAGAAGGTAATGGCTAAGAAACGTGGTTATAGTTGATCAGTCCTTTGAAACTTGCCACCCAAGTAAACAGTAAGATCAGGTAGGGAACCAGATTAAGAACTACTCCCAGATGGTACGGGATTCCTCAGGTGGTCACCTCCGCGCGGTAACACACGGGCAACAGCTCTCTACGGTGAGACTGGCTAACGACCACATACCTGCCGTACCTCCACAGGTCTGAGTTCGGTGGATGCTGCAGGGGCCGGCCTCTTGCATATTAGCGAAACCGCAACTTCTATGACTGATATAACCCTCGTCGAGGGTTTAGGTACAGTCATGAAATAAAGAAACAGATCTGTGTGTGTGTGTCTGTAGTTCGATTTGCAGGAGAACGGCTGATCCGATTGAGCTGATTCTTTTTTTGTTTTGTTTTTTAATTTTGGTAGACACCAAAATAAGGTAATGGACGATTTCGGCCGGTGGGAAAGGGGGTGGGGGGACGAAAATGTACCAAAAACTAAGGTTTTCCACATTTTTCTCGAAAACTGCTCTGACGATTTTGATTACACTTTTAAATTATCTTTTCCTAATTAATACCTAACTTTTCTTCTCCATACATATCTCCGTGAAAATACGGTGAATGGAGATATGGGCCCCTGAAGCAATAATAGGTTTTTTACGCTTTTTGGCAAAACGGCTTCAGCGATTTTCACCAAACTCACTAGATGTTTTCAAATAAATGATACCTACATATTCTTTCTCATAAATGTTCCTGTGACGGTTCATTGAACAGAGATAAAAATCAAAATGTGTCGAAAATAACGTTTTTTAGAACATTTCCGTAAATTCCAGGGTAGCTTTTTCACCAGATGTGATAAATCCTAATGGAGTGTCTTTGAATTACCCATACCAGCATTTCGTTCTTCATAATTATTTCTGTATAAATATGTTGAACGGAGATATAAGCCAAGTTAACTCAGAAAAGGAGATTTGTCGAATATTAATTTATCGGTATTCCAATTTTCTCAAAAACGGCTCTAACGATTTCGATAAAACTTTCGGAGTACTCTCAGCTAACTAGTCCCTACATTTTGTTCTCCATAAAAGGTCCTGTAAAAATGCGTTGAACGAAGATGTAGCGCCCGCCTATGTAGGTGGTGTTCGAACTTAAAGGGGTGGCGGAAAGTTGTGTGTTGCTACGCACCAGATAATTTGGTACATTTTTCCCCCTACCCCCTCGCCAACGGCCGAAATCGCCCATAACCTTATTTTGGCGTCTAAAAAAAAGAACCAGCGCAATCGGATCAGCCGTTCTCCCTCAAATAGAACTACTGACACAGGTCTGTTTCCTCATTTGATGACTGTACCTAAACCCCCGAGGAGGGTTATATCAGTCATGGAAGTTGCGGTTTCGCTAATATGCAAGAGGCCGGCCTCTGCAGCATCCACCGAACTTAGACCTGCGGAGGTACTGCAGGTATTTGGTCGGTAGCCAGTCTCCCAGTAGAGAGCTGTTGCCAAGTGTTACCGCGCGGAGGTGACCACTTGATCTACCTATTTACTTGGGTGGCAAGTTTCAAAAGGACAGATCAACTATGACGACGTTCCTTAGCCATCACCTTCCTCGCGAACTCTGCAAAATGGTTATAGGCTAGCTTTGTAGCAGTCAGTTCAGCTAAGTTCGTTTGCTCTTCCAACAACCGTCGCTCACTGTTGTAGAAACTACAGTGGAGCAGCACATGGTTTCTTGTTTTCTCCGCACTGGAGGCACAAGACGTGCATAATGGAGAGTCTTTCAGAGAAAAGAAGTGGCGTTGCGAATTGATGTCACCATGTCCCGTGAGGAACTGGTTCGTCCGGTGGTCTGGCTCAACCCATTTTCTTCAAAGACGTTCACGGATGTTGGGGAAGAACTCATACGTATCACGTCCCTTTGACGAGGATTCCCATCTCGCTTGCCATTTCTCTAGAGCCCATTCGTCGATGGTGGCAAGTTTCTGTTCTGTGGTGAGTACTAATGCCCATTTATCTAGTGCGGTAAGTTTACGTTCAGTAGGTAGGTCTATGCGGAGTTCAGCCCAAAGTGGGCGAAGCTCCCGTTGCACTCTCCGCTTGTCAACCATGCACTCAACGGCCAAATCAACTGGTACCTGACCAGTGATCACCTGGAGTGCTTCTGTTGATACAGTCTTGTAGGCCTTGGTGATCCACCGGATCCCAGCCCTCTGGGATTCGGCCAATACTCTCTTTTGATTGACTGTTAGTTTGCTACCCCAGACAACAGGGCAGTAGCCAATCACGCCTAGATAGATGGCCTTATACATGAGGACAGTGTCATGGTAACACACAACCCAAGTGGCGTTTTTAATTGCTCGCAGTGAGGCATACCTTGCAATGGTAGTGCCTTTTAGGGACTGGAGGTGTTGACTGAAACCCCACCTCTCACCTATATTCACTTCTAAATACTTGACGGGCTTTTCAAGAAGGAGCCTGTGGCCACCAAAGCGTATTGAAGGTGGATTATTCACTTCGCCTATCAAGAGGATTAGCTTGGTTTTTTCCTCTGCCACCGTCATCTCGCACCATTAGCTGACAGTGCGGAGCATGTGGTGGGTTTTTACTTCGATTTGACGGACTGAATCTGCAAAGATCATCACAGTCAAGTCATCCACATAGGCGTACGGCTCGCAGTCAGTCTCCATGAGTCTCCTGAAAAGACCTTCGAAGAAGGCATTGCAGAGTGCTGGTCCAAGGACCGAGCCCAGTGGGCACCCGTCTGCATTCCCATATTGCCTGCCTGTGAGGTTGAGGCCAAAGACTCCTTCGAGGGACTGCAACATCAAGATTTCTAATGTTTTGCCTAATATGGAAAGAAGGCTGAGCAGTCTCCATGATCGCGGGTCTGACTGATTGCGGGCGCCTTGCTCTTGATAACTGACAACACGCACAGACTTCCAGAGAGTGAGGAACTGTCCGACCTGCAGACAGTTATTGAATACATTAAAAAGACCGCTGGAGATCGTCCGCTCAGCCCTCCTTAGCATATTTCCTTCTATTTTAACTGGTCCAGGAGATTTGTTGGGCTTTAACGTCGCAAGGGCCCTGCGGAGTCGCCTCTTGTCCACAATGGGATGTCGGCCCCAGGGGTTCTCAGAGCTCTCCACTTCCCCAAAATTTCGCCAGCCTGCCATTTGGCTCGTTTGAAGGCGCTTTGAAAGGCCTTCTTCTCTTGGATGAAGGCTGATTGAAGTGTGTCTCTGGTATCAGGGTCACGAGTCTGTTGGTACTTTGATTGCCCTGTGCTTCAGTTGCCCAAGCACAGAGAACCCAGCAGAGTGCAGTGCTGTGGTAAATATGTCCAATTTGCGGCCCACCTCTTCAGGTGTGGAGGATTGCACCATTGGGTCGATGTCTGTGGCTCGCAGTTTACCTTCCAGTACCCTATGAAATTGTGGCTAGTCAGCATTCTTGGTGTGGAATCGCTTTTCACGCGCGTCTTTGCAGAGGATGTTGTCATCTGTGATGACGAAGTCTATATCCATATGATCGCTCTGCGTTGCACCAGGTACGACTCGCCAACCGAGCAATTTGAGTAGCAGGGTGTGAGACACGGCTGTGACGTCTATATACGACCTCCCTCCCAGACCATCATAAGTAGCCTCTCCCGCCCAATCCAGGGTTGGGGATCCCCACAATGGTGATCTGGCGTTTGCATCAGCACAGACTATGCAAGGTCGTCCTGATAGGCATGCTAGAGCCTGCTCGATTGGTTGAAGGCTGTTGGCAACTGGTGCGCCAAATTGCCTGTAAAATAATATTACAACCGGCTCAAAGCAACTGGCTCGGGGGATCACAGCCACCAAGTGCTGGCTGTTCAGGTGGGTGAGTGCGAGCATGTCAATGGACGGGTAAATGTAGGCCACTGCTGCCTTTGCTCCCTTTCTCGCTCCAGCCACCACTTGTGCCTGCGATCCCAGACCGATAGTTTTGGATTCTATGTATGGTAGGAACACTGCAGAGTTTCTTGAGCGCGTTTTGCAGCAACTCAGCCATAACTGGGGAACTCTTATTTGTGTTGTGCTGAAGGATTTGAACTGTTTTCAACCTATTCCTAATCCATTCATGACTCCTGGAGGGCAATCGCTCGTTGACGAGTGGTCGTGCGCCTCGTGTAGAGTGTGAGACCTTTTGGCATTTGCGTTCGGCGCAATTGGCACACTTGAGGGGAGCCTCACGCTTGCATCCCTTGCTCAGATGTGGCAAGGCGCACCAGGGGCAGGTCTGTTTCTTTATTCGCTGACTGTACCTAAACCCTCGACGAGGGTTATATCAGTCATAGAAGTTGCGGTTTCGCTAATATGCAAGAGGCCGGTCCCTGCAGCATCCACCGAACTCAGACCTGTGGAGGTACGGCAGGTATTTGGTCGTTAGCCAGTCTCACCGTAGAGAGCTGTTGCCCGTGTGTTACCGCGTGGAGGTGACCCCCTGAGGAATCTTGTACCATCTGGGAGTAGTTCTTAATCTGGTTCCCTACCTGATCTTACTGTTTACTTGGGTGGCAAGTTTCAAAAGGACTGATCAACTATAACCACGTTTCTTAGCCATTACCTTCTTTGCGAACTTTGCAAAATGGTTATAGGCTTCCTTTGTAGCAGTCAAAGCTGCTAAGTTCGTTTGCCCTCCCAACAACCGTCGCTCACTGTTGTAGGAACTACAGTGGAGCAGCACATGGTTTCTTGTTTCCTCCGCACTGGAGGCACAAGACGTGCATAATGCGCACCAGGGGCACACAACAGGTCTCATACAGGCCACTGCCAGGTGGCCATGGCGCTGGCATTTGTAGCACTGTGTGGGGGCTTGGTACTTGCGGATGGCGCACCACTGCCAGGCTATTTGGAGGTGCCTTGCCCCCTCTAGTGTTTTGTGTAGGCTGGGTGACACCTGAATCACCCAATCGTTCTGCCTTCCAAAGGGGCCTGATGTCCTGTGCCTGCTAGCCTAACGCAGGGTTGTGATCAACAACCTGTTGGGCAAGTCCTTTTTTTGTAGGTCGGGCCGCACGTCGCACAGTCGCAGCAACCCAGGGGGGCTGATGCTTGTAGCTTCAACTCCTTCTTCGTGGGAATGTGGCTCGTAAGTGCCTTGGCCATTTCCGGAACAATGACGGTGCCACCTCCCACTGTGGTGCGGATGTCTAGCAGTCGGACGCTTAGTGTGTGGAGGTCCGTAGCAGGAACACCTCGCATCAGCGCTTCCATTGCATCAGGGGTGGAGGGACCCGCCACTCCTTCCTCACACGTATGCCTGACCACTACCACAATTTTTCGTGGGATTTTAGGGGGGAGTTTGGTAAGCGGTGGAGGCTTCTTATTTTTGCGCGACGATGTAGGCGGGGCGCTGCCCTCAGCCTGCATGTCCTGCTTAGTTGGGTCCTTTTTCTTTTTTCCCCTGCGTTTCCTGGCCCTGGCAGACTGCCATTCAGCCTCAGCTCCATGAGGGAGGGAGGAGGGCGCAGTAGCGGCTACTACTGCTTATGAGGGGCCTGTGGTACTACCCTGGCTCGTTGGAGCCCCTTCAGCTTGGGGGGCTGGTGGCACTGGCTGCTGAGCAATTGCCCTACGCAGCTCTTCTGTCACGACAGCCGCCACAGTTTCCCCCAGGGGGGGGAGTGGCAGGTAGCGATGTTTGAGGGGGGGGGGGGGCACTAGCTTAGCTTTGATAGCCAGCTTCAATACTTCGAAGAGGTCCCACATTGGTCCCGTCGCGTTGACCCTCATCCGTGCTAGCTGGCCATGGATAATTTGGACATACGCACAAATCTGCTTCATGTCCGACAGATTAGGGTCTACAGGGTGTCTAGTACTTGTAGTAGCCAGGTTGGCGGGGCTACTTGGTGGTGAAGGGGGAGATTATTGCGGTTTCCCTGGTTCTTTCCGCCCTTGTTTGTTTGGAGGACGAGTAGGTTGCTCATCGCCCGAAGAGGGAGGGGTCGAGTTTGGCGAGTCCGAGGAAGAGCGAAGAGCGGTGGCGTTTTTATTACCTGCTGATGTTTTAACTGACTTTGTCACGTTATTCTTACTAATTTGGGGTAGGGGTGGAGTGATTAGAGAAGCAGACTGTTGTAGTGTACTCTTGTGAATTCATTTGTTGTGTGTGTTAGTGGTATGAGTGAGAGGTGCTCGAAGCAGTGGCATGTAATCTACCGCTCAGGCATTTTGATTCTAGCCCGTTTTGTTGGTCCGTTGAGGGCCAATGGAGGCCCCCACATGCGCCGCAGCTGCCAGTTTCACCACCCACCAGGACTAAGGCACATAAGGGATTTTTCAGCTGCTGCTCAGAGTCAGCCCTTGGCCACTGGTGATGTGGTGAGCGGAACACAGCTATCAGCCGCCCTAGGAATGCTCAAACCTGGTTTTTCCCCCTCCTCATTCCAAAGGCCGCACCTATACAGGGGACTACTTCCAGGATTGTCTTTCGCGCATTATGAGGGTTTCAAGTCAATGTGTTCTGCCACGTGAGCCGTTGCAGTTTCTTTTGTATCTGGAATATGTTGTGTATGTCATTGTCGTGAGCTTTAAGCCCCTTTAAGGCCGGTTTTTACGGCCAGGCAGAGGATAAGACAGGAGAATTCTGTCCCCCTTCCTGCAGGGGATGTGTTCTGCAATCGCAGGGGTGTGTTCTCTAATCCCAGCTCAAGCTAGAGGGTTCCCAGTGTGTCATTTATGTGGCAGAAGTGTAAGTTGTGTCCCTTTAAGTCCGGCTCATACGAACATGCAGGGAGTACGGCAGTGGAATTCTGGACCCCGAACTCCAGGGTGAGCACAGTGTGGCGACAGAGTAAACTGTGACGCCCAGCCACAGTTAAGCCTCGTTGGATGTAATCCTGCAGGGACCTCATAGTGGTGAGTTTGTCAGTCTTCATTCTGGCTGAGCCCACCCTGCTGTCCCTTTTAGTCAGCTCATACGACACTCAGGGAATACGTCAGCGGTATTCTGGACCCCCGACTGCAGGGTGGGTGAACACACACACGCACACACCGACCACGCGCCGAATTTAGGTTTTTTAGACTCAGTAGGCTTCAAAAAGTAAAGATCTGAAAAACGCAAATTTTTTTATTTGGTTTGATTCGATTACTATACTATTCTTTTCTTTTGGGGTAGCGGAAAGTAGAAATTGCAAAGGTCGCGAAAGGGGGGTTTGAGAAGGTATGAGAACCAGTAGCACAATAAATTACGGAAATTCGCGCTACTGATTTCTGCCACCGTCAACTGATGGTTTACCAAGTTCAAATGAACTGAGTGAAAAATAAATTGAGTTTATAGAAAAAGCCATGACCACGAGTGAATTGACGTAGAGCTAAAGGAAGTTGTGTCAAGCAACGCCCCTGATATTTTGGACTCAGTAGGTCTCAAAATGTAAAGACCTGAAGAAAACCCAGCTTTTTGACATTTTATGTCTTTACTTTGCTACATAAACTCGAAAATGTAACGCGGGAGATGTAACGGAGAAGCGTCACGAATGGTTGAAGTGTAACGTCCATTACAAAATATAACGCTTGGTAACATCACACTTTTAATAACCTCAGTGACCAAGTGATGACGTCAATTGCAATTGACGCTGCCATTATATCGAAACCATCAACGAGCAAAATCAAACGTAGTTATCATTGCATAAAAACAAAAATAAAAGGCATAAAATGTCCCTAGTGGTTGCGTACTTATACGAAAGTTGTACCCACCGTTTGTGTAAAGGTTTCTTTCGCGCCCGCCAGCCTCAACGTGAAACGCTACGACACTCCACTGTTCGAGCAACAAAATCGCTCTCGAAAGGATGTACACCCTCGGGGGCTCTCAGAAGTTTTACTCGCTGATGCTACCGACAGACGGTTAAAAAACCCTGCTAATTATTAAACAATGGTTTATTATTCGCATGAACTGCTTGACCTAGTATTACTGCTCCGAGACCCATCCCATTCGATTCAGCATCGAATACTAGTAAACCATATGAAACATGACCTGACTACAATGGATATTCCATCGTCGTCGGGGAAATTGGGACAGGGGCTTCTGGCGAACCCTCGCTCGGCAATTGGCAGGACGTTGCGAGTCAAGGGGGCCTTGAAAATGATACGAAACACGGCTTATTTGCGATTATACTGAGCTTCGTTAATTTTTTAACCATTTTTTACCCATAACAACCATGGGCTTTGTCCGATCGGATTGCCGAGATGGCGGGCACAACTAGCTACCAAATGGGATTTTTGTGCGAAAGAAAAAATTTTTTAGACCACGTTAAAGGCACAAAACAGCCCAGGCGGCCAACGGTGGACGGGGGACGGCGGACGGACGTTGCAGATTTGGAATCCCCATGTCTTGAAACGTAAAGTATCAAATTTTGAGGAGGGGTTGTAAAACATTTTTCGTGACCAAAAACATAGGGTTATTATTCAGAATGAATAATAAACCAAAACCATGTCGAATTGTAACGTGGTCTAAAAAATTCGTTCTTTCACACAAAAATCCCATTTAGTATCTAGTTGTGCCCGCCATCTCGGCAATCCAATCGGACGAAGCCCATGGTTGTTATGGGCAAAAAATGGTTAAAAAAATTAACGAAACGCATTATAACGCGGGAACTACAGCAGAAATCAACGTTTCGTCGTTAGTACTCCCTCCCATCTCATTAAAACCACCACCCCCCCTCGCCTCGCAACGGGTTCGCTGGAAGCCCCTGTCCCTATTTCCCCGACTCTTGCCCGACACATTTACGGGTGCCTAGCGCCGGGGGAATATTTAGTTTCCGTAGTTCCATTGTAGCCAGGTCATGTTTCGTATGGTTTACCAGTATTGGATGCTGAATGGGTCTCAGAGCAGTAATACTAGGTCAAGCTGTTCATGAGAATAATACACCATTGTGTAATAATTTGCAGGGTTTTTCTTTAAAGATGTTATAATTAATTAGTGTAAATCCAACCTTCTTCTTCGAGGGTTTGATACGATTACAATACGCCCTATACCCTCTGGGTAGCAAGAAGTAAAAACAGCTCTACAATCGATTTTCGTCAAAATGTTTGGTAATTTATTGTGCTGCTCTCGTCATTTCCCACGCGTATGAATTACATAGAATTGACGTGCTATTATTAGCTGTATGTATAACAAATTTGATCTAAATCGTTAAAGCCATTTCTGAGAATAAAATTTAATGTTGTGATCACTATGATAACTATTGTATGTTTTGGCAGATTATGTTTATACCCTCACTTTGGAGTCCCACGTTGACGTGCAGGCTAGGATTCAAGTTTGAGCTGATTTGGTTCAGCCGTTTTCCCTCAACGGAGATCACTGACAGGTTCTTCTCCGGATCAATATAACTGTTCCTGAACCCCAATGATGGTGTTATATCAATCAACTGACAGCCTCCATCGAACTCGTACCTGTGGATATATGGCAGGTTGTCATTTAGCCAGTCTCCTGAAGGAGAGCTGTTGCTAGTGCTTCATTGAGTGGGGAATCCCGTACGATGTGGTAGGACCTGTTAATCTGGTTTTCCATCTGATACAAATATTTACTTGGGTGAAAGTATCAAAGGGACAAATCAATTGTGATCACGTTTCTTTGTCGATGGAGGCTGTCTTCACAAACCGAACGAAGCTTGCTTTTAATGATTAATGCTGGTAGGTTTCACTGCTCTCCAAACAACCGTCGCTCACTGCTGTGGGAATTACAGTAGTGTAGTATGTGGTTTCTTGTTTCCTCCTATATTGAAGGCGGAATAACCTGGAGAGTCTTTGAGGGCAACGAATTGGAGCCTCAAATTGAATTCGCCATGTCCAGTAAGGAACTGGTTCGTTCAGTGCCTTGGCTTAACCTACTTTCTCCTAAGACATTCACAGATGTTGGCAAAAAACTCATAGGTGTCACGTCCCATTGACGAGGATTCCCAACTTGATTGCCATTTATCTAATGCCCATTTATCTAGTGCGGTAAGTTTACGTTCAGTAGGTAGGTCTATGCGGAGTTCGGAACAGAGTGGGGGAAGCTCCTGTTCGCTCTCAACTTGTCCACCATGCACTCAACGGCAATACCAACTGGTAACTGACCAATGATCACTTGGAGTACTTCTGTGCAACTGCCTTATAAGTCTTGGTGTGTTTACGTCTTACAACAGCAGCAGGGGAGAGATGAAGAGATTTGTTATTGAAAACTTCGAACATGCTCGCACCTTCCATATTCTATATATGTTCTGCTAAAGGAAGAATTTTCACATTCGACTCCAATATTGACATTATAGACAGACGTTTTTTATTTTTCTTATTTTCTTTCCATAGCAGAACTATTAATTTTCTCGCGGAAAGCACTTCTTTTAGTTTACTAATTTAGTTCATTCAGTGCATTTATTTTCCTCTCAGCCACAGATTTCTTTTGTTCCTATTCGTTTTTTTTTGGATTCAGCTTAATAAAATTTGTTATTAAGAACTTCAACTAGATTTAATTTTGATTAATACTAGGCTACTCTCATTTTTTGACACATTTTGTGATCCACCGACAATGGGTTAGTAGCCAATCACGCCTAGATAGATTAGTAGACGCCTTGTACATGAGAATAGTGTGATGGTAACAGATCTGTTTCTTTATTTCATGACTGTACCTAAACCCTCGACGAGGGTTATATCAGTCATAGAAGTTGCGGTTTCGCTAATATGCAAGAGGCCGGCCCCTGCAGCATCCACCGAACTCAGACCTGTGGAGGTACGGCAGGTATGTGGTCGTTAGCCAGTCTCACCGTAGAGAGCTGTTGCCCGTGTGTTACCGCGCGGAGGTGACCACCTGAGGAATCCCGTACCATCTGGGAGTAGTTCTTAATCTGGTTCCCTACCTGATCTTACTGTTTACTTGGGTGGCAAGTTTCAAAAGGACTGATCAACTATAACCACGTTTCTTAGCCATTACCTTCTTTGCGAACTTTGCAAAATGGTTATAGGCTTCCTTTGTAGCAGTCAAAGCTGCTAAGTTCGTTTGCCCTCTCAACAACCGTCGCTCACTGTTGTAGAAACTACAGTGGAGCAGCACATGGTTTCTTGTTTCCTCCGCACTGGAGGCACAAGACGTGCATAATGGAGAGTCTTTCAGAGAAAAGAAGTGGAGCCGCGCATTGAAGTCACCATGTCCCGTGAGGAACTGGCTCGTCCAGTGGTCTGGCTCAACCCATTTTCTAGAAAGACGTTCACGGATGTTGGGGAAGAACTCATACGTATCACGTCCCTTTGACGAGGATTCCCATCTCGCTTGCCATTTCTCTAGAGCCCATTCATCGATGGCGGCAAGTTTCTGTTCTGTGGTGAGATCCGCACGGAGTTCAGCCCAAAGCGGGGGAAGCTCCCGTTTCACTCTCCACTTGTCGATCATGCACTCAACAGCCAAATCAACTGGTAACTGACCAGTGATCACCTGGAGTGCTTCCGTTGATACAGTCTTGTAGGCCTTGGTGATCCACAGGAGCGCGGCTCTCTGGGATTGGGCCAATACTCTCTTTTGATTGACTGTTAGTTTGCTACCCCAGACAACAGGGCAGTAGCCAATCACACCTAAATAGATGGCCTTATACATGAGGATGGTGTCGTGGTAACACACACCCCAAGTGGCCTTAGTAATGGCACGCAGTGAGGCAAACCTTGCAATGGTAGTGCCTTTAAGGGACTGGAGGTGTTGGTTGAAACCCCACCTCTCACCTATATTCACTCCTAAATACTTGACGTGCTTTTCAAGAAGGAGCCTGTGGCCGCCAAAGCGTATTGTGGGTGGGTTATTCACCTGCGCCTCCAAGAGGATTAGCTGGGTTTTTTCCTCAGCCACCTGCATCTTGACGTGCTCGCACCATTGGTTGACAGTGCGGAGCACGTGGTGGGTTTTTTCTTCAATTTGGCGGACTGACTCTGCAAAGATCAGCACAGTCAGTCATCCACATAGGCGTACGGCTCGCAGTCAGTCTCCATGAGTTTCCTGAGAAGACCTTCGAAGAAGGCATTCCAGAGTGCTGGTCCTAGGACCGAGCCCTGTGGGCACCCCTTCTCAATCTTTCTCCGGACGGAGACATGCCTACTTTCGATCGTAGCAGTTCTGTCTGTCAGGTAACTTCTGACGAGCGAGTACAGGTTGCGGGGGATTCCCCTACCTTTGAGTTCATTAAGGAGCGCTGGCCACCAAAGGTTGTCAAACGCTCCTCTGATGTCAATCAGAACTGCTTCGACGTACTTAGCCGGTGCCAGCAGGGAAACACGCCGAATCTCGACAATGACATCCTGCGTGGACCTTCCTTTGGTACACCCGTATTGCCTGCCTGTGAGGTTGCGGCCAAAGACTCCTTCGAGGGACTGCAACATCAAGATTTCTAGTGTTTTGCCTAATATGGAAAGAAGGCTGAGTGGTCTCCATGATCGCGGGTCCGACTGATTGCGGTCGCCTCCCTTTTGAAGAGTGACAACGCGCGCAGACTTCCACTGAGTGGGGAACTGTCCGACCTGCAGACAGTCATTAAATAAATTAAGGAGACCGCTGGAGATGGTAACACTCTCCCCAAGTGGCGCACTAATGGCTCGTAGCGAGGCAAACCTTTGACGGCTAGAACATCACCTCCCACCTATTTTAACTTTTAAGTATGTACTTGACTTGCTTCTGGCAGGTTTTTTTTTTTTTCTTTTTTTTGAAACGGTGGATACAGGCAATACGCTCACTGCAGCCACAAACGGGCCTATTGTAAGGGCGTCCATGATACTCGGATCATGGCCCACCTGCACCACCCCCAGGCCCCACGGCACTGGTATCACTTGGTGTGACGTCACCTATGCGCCCCCACCACCCCCGCACAAAGCGGAGGATAACCACAAGTTCTGCATTCGCCACCTCTTCAGGCTGAAGAAAGGGCCTCCCAAACACAGAACGGCGCGATGCCGCAAGTTCATCGCATACGCACAGCACGTGCTCTGCCGTCTCTAGCCCTACCTCGCAGAACCTGCATACCTGTACCTCGCACTTGCCAATATTTGCAAGGTGGTACCTCAGCGGACAGTGACCTGTGAACAGGACACATATGATCCTCATATCCTTCCTCCCCAGTGCAAGCACCTCCTTGGACCTCTCTCTGGAGAGCGGGATGAAGAGTTTTGACTGTCTAAGGCCGGGCAGCCCCTGCCAATGAGCAGCCCTGCACCTGTCCTCCCATTTGCCAACCTCTCTACGTAGGTGGCTCCTGGTAGTCCCAACAAAGGGCTCAGGGCCAATACGGATCTGCTCTGATCCCTTCTTAGCCAACCTATCCGTTCGTTTCCCTCTATACCCTGGCGCCCTCGTGTTACACTGTTGTCCTCGGCCAGGGCCTTCAGTCCAGTCAGACACTCCCACACCTGCCGCGATGTAAGACAGTATGAGGCTAAGGCCTTGAGATAATGTAGATTCTCTGCCGCTACAGTCACCTCTGCAGCAGCCGCTGCACACAGACTGTCACCGCAGCCACTTCTGCCTGGAACACCGTGGCCAGCGACCCCAATGGGATCGCTGCTCTGATCCTCGGCCCAAAGATGCCTGCCCCTGCAAGGCCACCCTGCACCGAGCCATCATTGTTGTATACCAGGGCCCCAGCTTCGAAAGCAGGAGCTCCCCCTACCCACCTGGATCGCTCATGAATGAGTATCCGAAAGGGTAGCGCGAAGTTGAACCTCGCGGGCATTGAGTCTACCACATGCAGTTCAGGCCCCCCCACCTTCACCTTGTCAAGGATCAAGTGGCAGGAACTCCTGATCCCCCGCATGATCAGACCCAACTCCAACATCACAGCCTGGAGGTACGCCATCCTTTTAACATGTATGTGGAGTGGAGCTAAATCTAGCAAGACCTCCAGTGCCGCCGTAGGGCACGTTGTCATACAGCCTGTAATGGCTAGACACGCCCTACGCTGCAGTTTATTTAGCTGCAACTGCACTGTTTTGTTTTCCACCCTAGTCCACCAGACCATAGGTGACTACAGGCCTAACAACCGCAGTGTACAACCCCCGGATCATCCCAGGCCTCAGCCCCCATGTCTTCCCCACCATTCTGTGAGCTGCCCTCATCACCACCGACGCCCCCTGTAAGGCTTTTTTCACGTGTGTGGCCCAAGAGAGCATTCCATCAAGAATGACTCCCAAGTACTTGATCTCATGCTGGATCTTCACCACCTTGCCACCCAGCCTGAGTTCCCGCTGCGTAAGACTGCGCCTTCTGGTGAATGGGATCAGGCTCGTTTTGTCTGGATTGACAAACAGTCCTTGCCCATTGCACCATGTCTGTAGGGTATTCAGTGCATGCTGTACGCATTCACTGATTACACTCGCGAATTTACCCCAGACTATAATTACCAGGTCATCCGCGTATCCTATTACCTTGTAGCCCTCCTCCTCCAGCAGCTCGAGAAGGGTATCAGCTACCAGTAACCAGAGGAGAGGGGAGAGCACCCCCCTCTGTGGGCATCCCCTGGTGGGTACCACAGAGTGTCTCCCCCCCCCCTCCCTAACTCCGAGAAGACCACCCTGCTACTCAGCGTCTCGTTGGTCCAAGAGATTAGGTAAGGACTGGTCTACTCCCTTCCTACCAGCCGCAGCCGTAATTGAGGCATACGACGTATTGTCGAAAGCCCCCCCCCCCCCAATATCCAGAAAGCAGCACAGCACAATTTCCCCGAATCTCAGAGTATCTTCCAGCACTGTTGCCAGTTGCTTCAGAGCAGTCTCAGTGGATCTCTCTCTGACAGGCATGCTGGGAACTCCGAATGGGATTCTGAGTAAGATAGTACTCCTTTATTGATAGGCACACTATCTACTCTATTGTTTTCAACACGAAGGACATGAGACTGATGGGGCGGTAGCCCTTAGCCAGGGCCGAGGATTCACCCGGCTTTGGTATGAAAGCCACCTTCACCTTCCTCCACATAGTGGGTATGTACCCAAGGACATAGCTCGCCCTGAAAAGCCTCACCAGTATCGGACCCAGAGCCTCCCTACTATGCTGCAACATGGCTGGGAGGATCCCATCTACACCTGGCGCCTCGAAGGTTTAAATGAACCAATAGCCCACTTAACCTTATTAAGTGTGAACATTTCTCTGGAGGCTGCAGCTAGCAGTGGGTTCCTCGATTGCCCATGGCAGGTACCTCCATCAGCGCTCAGCTGATGGTGGTGGCTATCTCCCCACTACAGGCTTTGAGACCCAGGGAAGTGAGCTGCCAGTAGCTCCTCCAAGGTCTCCTTGCTGCCCCTTGTGTATGTTCCCCCTGCCTTTAGGAGAAAACCGATTTGCAGCCTCTCTTCTCTAGAGAGGATCTTCTGTACCTTGGACATGGTAGACAAGTCTTTCATGCCCCCACAGACGTCTCTCCAGGATTTCCTTTTTGCCTGTCTAATGGCTCTATTGTACGCTGTGAGGGAACCCCTATATGCGTCCCACTCACCCTTCTTTTTTGCTTTGTTAAAGAGCCTCCTCGTTTCCTTCCGAAGCCTTTCCAGTTCCTTGTTCCACCAAGAAACCTCCCTATTGGATCTTCGGGTCCTGTCGCCCTTTCTACACCTTCGACAGTTTGCATTTCACAGCTGTAGCTCTCCAAACTGGCGGCCAACACACTGCTGTACAGAACCCAATCCGTGTTCTTGGGGTTCCGATATGTCTCCGTCACACTATTAGGGAACCGCAGCCTGAACCTCTCCATCCGGTGGTCAGACATTGAAGTTTCCCCAGAGCCATGCCAATCTGTTATTCTGCTGGCATAGAAGGTACTTGAGACCGTAATGACCGCCCCGAGTCCATTACTGTCTTGAGCTTCCGGCATTCCCCGCCATGCGGCTCATCCTCACACCCTGGCAGGTACGCCACGGCTCTTCTTGGTCTCGGAAGGTCCTTACCTTCACAGACCTTCAGCCTGGCACCCTCCCAGGGCTGTGCTGTGGCAAAATGCTCCCTCAGCCATGCTGCTGTGCCCTCATCCTTACAGGTCACCGCGTACCACCCCCTTCTACACATGGTACCGGTGAACCCTGGCTCTGGCCCCTCATCTTCGTCGAGAGCAAACACGGCCTCCACCATGCTCCTCTCCACAGCCTCCACCTGCTCCGCTGTGATTAGCTCCGCCGGGTAGTCCTCATGGAACACCCCCAGCTTCACCCCTGACACAGCTGAGCTATACGAGACTGGTGGTCGCCTGCGAGGGCCGCCCTTAGGCACTCCCTGCTGCCTGGAGCCACCAGTCCACCGAGGTGCAGATGAGAAACCTACGTCCCCACACTACCCTTCACCACCACTCACTCCCAAAGAGCGCCTTGCCTTCTTTCTCTCCTCGGGAGTGTCTGCAGTAGAAGGCTGCTCTCTTTTTTGGCCACCCTCCACCTCTTTTGTCTGCCCTTCTCTCATCGCAAGAGCCCTGGCATCAGCCACGCTTTTACCTTCTGACAGGAGGGTTTTAAACCGGCGCCTCTGTGCGCCAGTAAACTTAACGTGGCGCCCTCACTTGTGCCCCGAATGCGTGCCCGATGGCCCCGCATCCGACCCTTCGGTCAGCGGCTCCAAGCCCTTGTCCTGGTTCTCAGGAGCCCCCAAGGACCCCCCCGCCTGGGGAGGGCCCAGCACCAGCACCCCCCTATCGGGAGGCGCTCCGGCACCAGGCCCCACACCGGCAGCAGGGATCCCCAGAAGCCCCCGGCCCGCAGAATGTGACCTTGCGTCTCCATCCGCTGCGGTACCTCCTTCTACAGCTGGGAGGTCACAGTACAAATCCATGACCTCCTCCTCCATCACTGAGGAGGGACTCAATAACAGTCTCTCTTCCTCAGCTAGGGTAAGCTCCTGAATATTCAAATTTATTTCATTTTCTTCATTCATGTTCCCACGAGTAGCTAGGGTAATACACAGTCGATCAAGGCAGAGCCCCGCACACTGTGACAAGGCTACTTACTGCAAGGAGGTCGCCTGGTATCCTTGAGGCTCCGTGTTTGACACAATGTCCCATGTGCCATCCACCCTTCGCCACGGGTCGCTTTACAGCTTGGGTTGGGGGCGCAAAAGAAAAGAAACGAAAAGAGGGGGGGGGGAGTGGATGCGGGGAGCACGAGCGGGCGCCACCACTCGCCCCCCTCACCACCTCTCAAGGAAAGCTATCCACCTCTTAAGCCTGGCTATGCTAAGTGCCATCCCCAAAGGTCTGGCATAAGCCATCGAGAAAATTTGGTGGCTCGCAAAATACCAGCTTACTTCTAGCCCTGGCTGGTGCATCATCTGTTTGATGAGGGTCGACGCTTCAAGGCTGAGAGACTCTGGAAAGTGAATCGCCATTAGTTCCTCGAGCGTCTCTCCACTGCTCTCAGTGTACGTTACATCTGCCTTTTGTGTCAGGCTAATGATTGGCCTCTCTTCCTTGGCAAGAACCTTGTCCACCATGCCTTCGCAGAAGCTCTGCCATTATAATCGTTCAGCCCTCCTCAGGGCCTTATTATATGATGTGTGATGCCCTATAGGCATCCCAATCACCAGCTTTCTTCGCCCTATTAAAGAGCCTATTTGTCTCCTTAGTTTTCAACTCGCAGCTCGCCTCATAGGCTTCCTTTGGCTTCCTTCCGTGCCTCTGCAGCAGTCCATACATCACAGCTGGATCCTTCCAAACTCGATGAAAGCATGCAGCTGTACAGAGCCCAGTCTGTGTTTTTTGGGTTCAACTACGTTCCCTGATCCCTGATCTGACATTGACGTCTCAGATGAGACATGCCAGTTCACTATCCCATTGGCACAGTACTGGCTGGACATAGTTATGTCCAGCACCATTCGCCTCTTGCGAGTGTTGACCACCACCATTGGTATCACAGCCAACTGTGAGCTGCAGACCTTCCCTTCTGCAGTAATGCACCACCCATTGTACTCTTCTCAGGAAGTAGGCTGATGCCACCTATCTTATTTGAGGTCCCCTCCTGGCCCTACAGGATTATATAATCTTCTGACTGTATTCCCAGTAATGGGGTGTGCACTGCGGCCACATGACCTATTGTGCCAGTCCTAGTGTCTTACAGGTCTATGCCTAGCTTCCTGTGGAAAACCAGGTAGTTCCTGAAGGAGTCCTCATTGGTATCCATCCTGGGAGAAGTGGTGCCAAAGACCAAAAATCGCTCCCTCTCAAGTCTCCGGCACTGGGCCAGAACATGGTAGGGAGTTTCTTCATCCGTGCCACACCACCTGTTTGAGCGTCCAACTAATTGGCGGCTCGTGAGGCCCACGGGAACGTTGCTCAAAGGAACGCAGCTACTGTAAAAAGCCCGCCTAAAACGCGGAATCTTTTATCTTTTATCAGTTTGTTCCATTCTTTTTCATTCTGTTTTGTCTTTTCCGCGAGTGTGTTACGCTACTTGTGAATTCAAACTGTTTCCTGGATTTCCGGATATCATTTTCATTTCTGCAATCACGTATGCAAGTCGTTTTATTTACTTTGGCAGTGCCGCTTTTCATTTTCATTTTTTCATTTGGGAAGTTAGCTCAAATAAAGGTTTGCTACAGCGTAGAAGGTTGACACCCCATCAGTATACCCAATCATTTTGGTCAGTCCGAGCCAGATTTGAATAGGCGACTTCATAGGCATTCATTTCTCCCCATACCTATCTACTGCTGAAAACCTTACTCATTCATTTTACAAATTTGCATATCCCTACGAGCTAAGTTATGCCCGAATTACCCAAGCAACCTGCTTCAAGCGAAAGCGGACAGCCGGGCTCTAAGGAAGAAAGGCGAATACCTGCGGCGGACCCCGGTGCCAAAGTCGCGACTAGAGGGCTTCTACGGAAAGTCAACAAAATTAAGGAACTGTCAAGGGACATTAAACGTATTAGAGACAAAGGTCTATTGTCCCTTTCAAATGTTGCTGAAAGGAGCATATTCAGAGGTATGCACACTGTCCTAGAAAAGTTATTCGAGCAATTTACTCAACTTTGGGATGAGAGTGTAGCGTATTGTGAGGACTATGAAATTACCCCTGCTTTTCCGGACAGCACTGATGCTCCTCTGCTTACAGCTACGAAAGACTGGTACTATGAAGCACTAGGATACCACATTCAGGTTATGGCTCTGGTTAACCCATCTACGCCAGATCCTTCTACTTCCCTAAACTCTTCATCCCTCACTGAGTTGACACAATACCTACCCCGTAGCTCGCGGACTATCTTACCTAAGATAAACATTAAGACGTTCAAAGGCGAATTTTCAGAATGGTCGACCTTCAAACAGCTCTTCCATTCTTTAATCGTGGAAGACAGTTCACTTAATAATACTGAGCGACCTCATTATTTAGTCTCGTACACTGAGGGCCCAGCTTACGAGGTCATCAAGCATTTTCCGGTTGCTGAGGAATATTTCGCACAGGCCTGGAATGCGCTGCTCAAAGTGTATGATGACAAACGCAAGATAGCTTGCACTTACTTAGAACGCCTACTGAATTTTAGGGCACCACAAGGAAAGGCAACATCAGAATCCCTTCAGTCATATCTCTCACAAGTTATGGAGAGTGTTACGGCCTTGAATAATTTGGGAATCCCAAATTTTACTCAGTACTTGTTATGTGAACTAGCCTTACGTGGTCTTGATTCGAAAACAAGGGAGGATTTCGAAATATCGATACTGGATGTCGCCTTTCCAACTGCAGAAGTCTTAGAAGCCTACATAAGGGGTCGTTGCCAGGTTTTACGACGCACGACTGATACATACAAGCAAATGGAATCATCCAAACCCTTCTCCAAGCCAATGAAAGGTCCTAACAAATATGCACCTCCAAATCGCCATGCTTCAATGGCTCACTCCTCTGATAACTCGGATACTCCAAAAACCATTCTGTACCAGCAATCTTGCTTCATTTGCAAATTGGACCATCGGTTAAATGATTGCCCAAAGTTCCAAGCTGGGACTCCTACTGAACGGTTGGGTTTGCTAAAGCGGTACGTTGGCTGCCGAAACTGTTTACGACCAGGTCATAAGACCAAAGATTGTAGATCAACCTTCACGTGCAGAGTGTGTCATTCTAAACATCACACTGCTCTTCACCTAGAACCTCAGCCACCTAAGGATACGAAGGGTGCAGGTACTCAGCCACAATCAAACCTCGATGCTTCCCTTACTGAGTCCACGTCAGTGGCATTCTCTGGCTGCAGCTCAGCTAGTGGAGCAGGGGTTTTGCTGGGAACCGTTGTAGCTAATCTCAAGGATGCTCGAGGCAATACCCGATCATATCGCGGTGTCATTGACCCAGGGTCACAATTCTCTTTTGTGACTGAGGCCGTTGCAAAGCAACTTGGCCAACCAACACACCCACATTCTGGAGCCATTGCAGGGATAAATAACTCCTCCCTTCAACATATCAAAGGGAAAATAACGCTAACACTTGTACCTACCGAGCGAGCGCCACTCCAAACAGATGCTGTTGTTGTGCCATCCATAACCCCTTTCCTTCCCCAAGTCTCCCTCAAGCATTCCATGTGGAATGACTACCTCAGTTATGATCTTAGTGATCCTCATTTCACACAGTCCAAGCCCATCTCATTTCTAATTGGGGCGGATATTTACCCTGACATAATTACAGGCACCCCCATTACTATTCATGAAAATGGACCACGACTTATGCCTACTATTTTTGGGTTTACAGTAATAGGACGTTACTCACATGAGCAATGTCCCCATACCGCAGTGGCGCTTTTGTCCTTATCTGACCTTCCCAATCTGATGCAAAGATTTTGGGAGGTTGAAGAAGTCTCATCTTACAGTCCACAACTCTCTCCAGAAGATGTTCAGTGTGAGCGTCATTTTATTGAAACCCACTCTCAGAATGAGGACGGTAGATACGTCGTTCGTCTACCATTCAAGTCTAAGCCCCCCCCCACCCGGTAATTGTTGATTATCAAAAGGCTCTCAATCGTTTTTACAGCTTAGAAGCCAAGCTTGCGAAGAATGCTCTTCTGAGAAGTGAGTATTGTGCTCAGATGGAAGAGTACCTGAGATTGGGGCATATGAGCCATGCCAAATCCCCACACCGCTACATCATTCCTCACCACGGGGTTTACAAGAAGGAAGGAGGCAAAGCCAAGTTGCGAGTGGTCTTTGATGCCAGTTTTTCTACTGGTGCTGGCAGCCTAAACAGTTATCTTCTCACGGGTCCCCGACTACAGGCCGACATTGCAGATATTTTATTAAATTTCCGTCGTTTTACCTATGTTTTTAAGTGCGACATTGTTAAGATGTTTCGTCAAGTACGCATTCATCCAGCTGATAGATGTTTCCAGCAAATCTTGTGGCGTTCATCCGTGGACCAACCTATCCAACTGTATGAACTAAACACAGTAGCCTTCAGAGTTTGTTCCTCTCCTTTTTTGGCAATTCGCGTCATACACGAGCATGCACGGAAATATTTGAATAAATATCCTGAGGCCGCTTCTATCTTGCTAAACAGCACATACGTTGATGATGCTACTGCAGGGAGTGACTCTCTGAATCACTTGTTTGTTTTGAAGACTCAACTAATCGAAATTCTTAAGGATGCCGGTTTCGAACTTGCCAAGTGGAGCTCCAATTGCCCCGCGCTTCTAAATTCCAGAGAGCACCCTGAAGAAGAACCGATTGACTTTATTTCCTTCGATAACCAGGCAACTAAGATTCTCGGCATAAATTGGGATCCCAAAACTGACTCCTACTTCTATAATATCTCTTCTACCCCTGCTGGTAATTCCAAGCGGGCCATACTATCTCATATTGCTCGGATGTATGATCCCTTGGGCTACCTTGGTCCCGTACTGTTTCATTCCAAATGCACCATGCAACGCACCTGGGCCTGTGAACTGGGTTGGGATGACTGTGTCACTGCTGACCTGAAGGCCAGGTGGGAACAGTTCGTCAGCGAGCTTCCCCAACTGTCCTCAATCGCTATTAGAAGAGCGTTTCCCACCTCAGAAACTCCCTGTAAATTGGTTTGTTTCTCGGACGCATCTGAATCCGGGTTCGGCGCTGTCGCCTATGCCAGAACATCACAAGGCGATAAGTTTTCCATGACCCTGATTAAAGCAAAATCGAGGGTGGCGCCTCTTAAAACTCGAACAATTCCTCGACTGGAACTAGAGGGAGCCCTACTTCTTACTAAAGTTCTGAAATCACTAGAGCAATTTCGGCGTGATCATCAATCTGAGGAAATCTTTTGCTTCACGGACAGCAAGGTTGTGTTAGCATGGCTTCACACTCCCCCTTATCGCTTGCAAACATTTGTTTCAAATCGAGTTCAAAAAATCTTGGAAGCAGTGCCCGTCCAATCGTGGCACCATGTCAGAGGGAGTGACAATCCCGCTGATGTCTTATCCAGAGGTATACTGCCATCAGCTCTTAAGGCGCATCCGCTATGGTGGTCAGGACCACCCTGGTGTATCCAACCAATTGAGGACTGGCCCCATTCCAATGAAACTCCCTTAAGTGAGATACCCGAACTAAAGAAAGTTCCAGATGCTGTTGCTGGAATAGCTGTGACGAATGAACTTGTTCTCTATGCTAAACGACACTCGTCATTTACTCGTTTCGTTAGAATTATTGCATATGTCCAAAGATTTATAAATAATGGCCTAGCCCACTACCATCGGAAGAAGCGAGCCGTTGGCCCTATCGGTAGCCTGGAGTTTGAACAGGCTAATTATTCATATATCAAACTACTTCAGAGATTTTATTTTCCCGAAGCTTTCAACGCTACCCCACATAATTCGTATCCGGTAGAGTTGAGACGACTAAATGTCTTCATTGATGAGGTTGGTGTCTTGAGAGTGGGAGGAAGAATAAAAAACGCTCCAGTCTCCCCGGAGCAAAAACATCCTATATTGCTTCCTGCCCGATCATACTACACAAGTCTTGTGGTAAATTATTATCACCAACAAAATTGTCACGGAGGCCTTGCAACTTTACAAGCCTCCATTAACCAACGTTACTGGATTCCTCGTGCCAGAAGCCTCATCAGACATTTACAGCATAAGTGTGTAGTTTGTGTCCGACACTCTAAGTCCCGGCAAGTCCCTTTCATGGGTGACCTACCCAAATCGAGGTTTGCTGGCATTCGACCCTTTTTGGTCACAGGCGTGGATATGGCGGGCCCGTTCCTGTGCCGTCAATCACCTAACCGCAAAGCCTCTCTACTTAAGGCATATCTATGCCTGTTCATTTGTCTATCATCCAGGGCACTTCATCTGGAGGTGACCACAGCACTCTCCGTCGAAGCTTTCTTGGACGCCTTTGATCGATTTACAGCAAGAAGAGGAATTCCCGCAAAGGTCATCTCAGATGGAGGAACCAACTTTAAGGGGGCTGCTCGATATCTGCAAGAAACCAGAGTGCTACTTGAGTCACCAGACAGCCAGAGTGCCATCATGGAGCGAACTTCTCACCAGGGCACTGTATGGTCTTTCAATCCACCATACTCTCCACACTTTGGTGGGAGCTGGGAGGTTTCTATCCGATTGGTTAAAGAACTACTCCACAAGTCTTTCGGTAAGCAACCCTTCTCCCTCCCAGAATTAAGCACAGCCTTTGTCAAAATTGAGGGCATTCTGAACTCACGACCTCTGCAGCCAATATCCAGCAGTGTGGAAGATTTGGAAGTCCTCACTCCAGGCCATTTTCTAATCGGACAACCTACCAATTCCCTGCCTGAACCCGACCTGACCAGCATTAACCCTAACCGTCTCAATCGTTGGCAGCTCATAAGAGAGCGCGTGCAATACTTCTGGACTCGGTGGCAAAGGGAGTATTTGAACAGCCTGCAGATGAGGCAAAAGTGGGACAAGCGAAATCCCTGTTTGGCCGTCGGTGACATGGTACTACTCCTGGAGTCCAACACTGCAACCACTCACTGGCCACTAGGAAGAATCGTTGCAACACATCGTGGAGATGATGGCGTCGTTCGTGTCGTCTGCCTGCGGACTTCGAGAGGGGTCTACAAGAGACCAGCTGCCAAAATCATCAGACTCGACCTGACTGGCATTCATGATCCAGTTACAGACACGCACTCAGCCGCCAATTGGGGGGAAGATGTTTGAGCGTCCAACTAATTGGCGGCTCGTGAGGCCCACGGGAACGTTGCTCAAAGGAACGCAGCTACTGTAAAAAGCCCGCCTAAAACGCGGAATCTTTTATCTTTTATCAGTTTGTTCCATTCTTTTTCATTCTGTTTTGTCTTTTCCGCGAGTGTGTTACGCTACTTGTGAATTCAAACTGTTTCCTGGATTTCCGGATATCATTTTCATTTCTGCAATCACGTATGCAAGTCGTTTTATTTACTTTGGCAGTGCCGCTTTTCATTTTCATTTTTTCATTTGGGAAGTTAGCTCAAATAAAGGTTTGCTACAGCGTAGAAGGTTGACACCCCATCAGTATACCCAATCACCACCTGCATAGAGGGGTTTCGGCTATACCCATAACATACATGTGTTTGTTCATTCTGCAGTGTCCTGTTATGATCCCAACAACCTGCCTTAAGTCCTTCCTCTCCATCCTCAGAAGGGTGTCTCTCGTCTCACTTGTTTGCTCTGAGACAAATCGTTTGGAGTGTCTTACTCCTGCAGCGTTCCAGATTGTCTGATGCAGTCTTCTGGCGTGTTCTCTCACAGTCCTTTTGACCAGTGACAGAGAAATCCCGCAATGGGGCGGTGGCCTAATAGGTACTGTGGACGAACCACGTCTGGCCAGATGGTCCACCCTCTCATTTCCAATGATCCCCTTGTGTCCTGGAATACAATACACATTAACTCTATTCGCACTTGCTAGGGAGTTAAGCCGCATCCTGCACTCTTGCACCAGTTTTGACGTCGTGCAGTAGTTCAGTAGCGCTTTACACGATGCTTGACTATCGGTCAATATATTGATAGTTCTATTGCTATAGCCTTTCTCATGCATTTGGATTGCCCCAGCAATAATAGCATAAATCTCTGCTTGAAAAACTGATGGAGTGGAGCCTAGGGCAATATAAGTCCCACTCCGTCCAGAGCCACTTATCCACACCCTGGATCCTGTCCCCTCTGAGGTCTTTGATCCATCTGTGTAGATGTTGACGCCACTGGGAGGCCGAAACTGGCGGCTATCGCTGTTCCATGGACCTCCCAATGGCTGAACATTATATTTCCTCTCGCGCTCATACATGGGCACAATTGCGTCTGTGATCATGCTGAGCTCCTCGATGGTCTCCAAGTCCCTAAATATAGCCAGGTGTCCATTAGTCGCCTGAGGCACCTTAGCTATTCCGAGCTTAGTGAGTCTGTAAGCCACCTTCATCGCCTCTGCTTTGACATAAATGTCCAGAGGAAGAAGATCGAACAGTTTCTCCATAGTGACAGTGGGTGTAGTCTTCATCACCCCCGCTATGAGTAGGCAACCCAGCCTTTGTACTTTGGCTAGACTGCTGCCATTCACTCCAATGGCAGCTCTATGCCACCACACCATTGACCCATATGAGATTATTGGTCTCACTATGGCTTCGTAAAACCAGCAGGCCATTCTGGGCTTTACACCCCATGTCCTCCCGCACATTCTCTGACACGTCCACAGGGCCGTTGTCGCCTTCTTGGTCACGTATCTGATGTGGTTGTTCCAGACTACAACCACTACTACTCCGACTAATCTCCGATCCAGAATCACACCCAGATATTTGACTTGCTCGCTGAGCTGAATTTCTTTGCCCATCACTAACTGCGGCCTCAGTCCTGACAGTTGCCTAAGCCTTGTGAACGGCACGATGACCGTCTTGGCTGGGTTGATGGATAACCCCATCTCCCCACACCATAGGCACACCATCCGCAAGGCCGCCCCCATCAGGTCTGACAACACGCTTTGCACCCTGCCCCGAATGAGCACAACCACATCATCAGCGTATCCTTGGGCGTATATGGAGGTATTGTCAAAGGCCCCTTCTATGTCCAGAAAGGCCCCTAAGGCAATCTCCCTATTACCCATTGACTCTTCTAGTCTCCTAACTAGTGCATGCAGCGCAGAGTCACATGATCTCCCTGTGCGGTAGGCATGTTGGCCATCTGCAAGGGGGGTCAGTCTCAAACATCCGTCTCTCAAGTACTTGTCAAGAATTTTCTCCACAGTCTTGAGCAGGAAAGATGTGAGGCATATTGGTCGGAAGGACTTGGTTTCCTCGTATGAGTCCCTGCCAGGTTTCGGTATAAAGGTTACTCGAACCTTCCTCCAGCCCTGAGGTACGTAACCATGCACTACGCTGCCCCTAAATAGCCTTAAGAGGCTGGGTAGGATGCGCTCTATCCCTTTCTGTAAGAGAATCGGATAAATACCATCCGGTCCAGGCGACTTGAATGGTTTAAACGAGTTTACTGCCCAGCGTACGGCGTCTCGGGTTATAATTGCCCTGGCGAGTTCCCATTCTGGCGTTCCTGTCCACCTCATAGCAATCCCCGAGTCTGCCAATAACCCACGGTCAGTTCTACAACCAGGAAAGTGTGTGTTCAGCAGAGCGGTTAGTGTATGGTGACAGTCCAAGGTGTCACCATCCAGCCCCCTAATAGAGCCGCCTGATGCATGTTCCCTTTCGAGAGCACCTTGCTTAGCCTTGCTCCCGTTCGGGTATCGTGAATTTCCTGGCAAAACCTTCTCCACGCCTCTCGTTTTGTCTTTCGTAATTCGTTGTTATACTCAGTTAGGGATCGCTTGTATGGTTCGGGCACTCTCCTGTTCTTTTGGCTCTGTTAACCCTACAGGATTACTTTCGCCAAAGTTCTCGAACGAAACTCCGGGACTTATTGTAGTCACAACAACCGGACAAGTGTATGTTGTTCCTTACCTCAGCAAAGTCCCTAAGGCGGCCTTCTGTGCTGCAAAATATTAACTTACCGACGCTGGCTCGGATCACCTTGAACTTCATGTCGTCCGCCCAAGGCCAAAGCCAAGTCGCACTTCTTCCTGGGCAAGCTCTGGCCCATCACCACCACTGTTGCTACCTTTGTTGTGTACAAATTCACCTGGGGGAAGCTCAGCGGGCGTGAACTCATTTTTGCTCACCCTATCCACCCCCAGCCTGTGACGCCTTCTTGGGTTGTGGATTGTGTGAGGACGTATGGATGTCCTCATAACTTGGGTCAAAGGGACCCTCTGTGTCTCTGTCCCTCTCCACAGAGCCACATATTTGTTTCCCAGAAAGCGACCCTCTTGATCCGGCTTCCTGGGTTGTAAGGGGTGCAGGAGATACCCCCATCCAAAGAGAGTCCAGCACTAAACCCAGCTCCTCCTTAGCAGGGGAGGTCCTCTGAATCCCCTCGCCAGTGGTGTGTGTCCCAATGTCCGCATCCCTCTTGACGGCAGTTGAGGCCATAACGATAGCCTCTCTTCAGTGAGGGACATTTTTTAAATTTCAAAGGTATTTGAGGCCATATGGTTCCCACAAGTAGCTAGGGAAATGAAAAGTCCCTAGTGACAAAGCCCCATATGGCGCGATATGGCTACTTACTCAGGGAGGTCGCCTGGTACCCCTGAGGATCTATTAAGGACACAGATCCCCCCTGTGCCACTCACCCTTAGTCACCAGTCGCTTGACACCATAGGGTTGCTGTCAAAAATTAAAAAATAAATTTAAAAAAACGGATGCGTCATGCCACTGTTCACACCGCCCCCACATCAGTCTGGCCCACCAGGGCTCTGCTCAACGGGGCCTATCAGCGTGAGGGTCTGAAGCGGAGTTGCTTCGGAGAAGCTAATAGAGGCTTACTATCGCCCCAACTCCAAACTTACCAAAGTGCTCTTCAAAACACAGAGGCGACTTTGATAATTATCCAGCTATTATGACTGCGCAGACACAAACGAGGTTCAAGCGGAATGCTTGGGAATCGAAAGAACAAAGCGTCTCCAAGTCAACTAGGGAAGTCCAGAGGATGTCACATCTCGTTGGAGCGGTATTTTGATGACATCGGCCGAAGTGTTTGCCGACTCGGAACCTTTGAATCACCGACCTTCACAGAGGAGCTCACTCAACAGTTCATAATAATAGAATAAACCAATTACTCGAAACTGCGCCTTGGGACGAGACCGCTGGATTTTTCACTTAAATCTGGTGAAATTGGACGTACCCGAGACGAGTCTGCCGCATTACACTCACAAGAAACGAGACCAAAACAATATACAAACATCGCTAAATGCAGTGTCTTTGTGCTTTCTTCATCGATAGCTAAATCTAGTGGCCTTACCTTCGGGGTCTAGGAGTAGTTTTCTCTTTTCTATCCAAATAGCCGGTAGTACTTGTAACTAAGGGTTGGGAAATGTGTGAAGAGCCGCTGACTCAGGCAAAACTTCCAGCGATACCGAGCTCCGATCCAATGCCCGAATTTCTTGGGAATATGAACCTTCGTATATGACCACTAGACTACGACCACTGGAGGGGCCTGCGGAAGACAAATGGACAACTAGAGCGCATTTATGGCACTGTTGGCAACATTCCTTCTCACAATGTAGCAACTCATCAAATGATTGGGAAGAGTACCTGCTGGCTGCTCAGATGGTGATAAATTCCAGTTTACATAAGTCTATTAAGTTTTCTCCTTATGAGGCGGTTTATGGACGGAAAATGAAACTTTCTGCAGCAAGTGACTTAGATCTGAGAAAATACATAGAACTTTATGTATTCTATGTGGCACAGGTGCGAGATGTCTTGCGGTCCATTTAGGAGCAGGTATCCGATAATCAAAGTAAAGCTGACACTTATATAAGGAAGAAATACAATAAACGATTATCATCTTCTCCCTTATTTTATATTGGACAGCTAGTGTATCTGCCTGAACCGGTTTTATAGAAAGGGAGGTCAATGAAATGTTCACGCCCATGTAACGGTCCTTTGGCGGTGATTGACACACAATCAAAATTGAATGTGATCATCCTGGTCAAAAGCAAACCACGAAGGGTTCATTTCAATCGACTGAAACCCTTGGTTCATCGACTAAGGAGTCAATGCCAACAGACTCCATCCACACAACCATAACCGCTTCCATGACACCGCTAACATGAGCACATTACTCTCACGAATTGAAATTTCGTTGGTAACTTTGTCAGCCATTGGGAAATGTCTGTGTTTTCTCGTCGATGAGACCGAAGGTGCTCATAACCTCTCCACAAGCGTTTCTTGATTACATAGGAGAGTCAACTCGAGTACAAAGTGATCGTCAGGTGCCTCCTTATGATGCTCAGTGTCCGACTCGAGTAAATAATACGCGAACTGCTTTAATTACAGCAATAATGCAGGTCTACAGTGTACAGACTCGTCACAACGTCGCCCGGGACGCGAATTAATTAAAACGATTGCTGTTTCCTCTTCGCCCCAAGAGGGACTTCGTTCTACCTGTTCCATAGTATGATTACAGGTAATTTCCACTTCATCTCACAACCTAACATACAATTTTTCAGTTGAAATTACCGATAGTCTCACTTTTGTTGATACAATTAAAGTTACTTTCAAATATGTCAAAATTAACGTCACTAATACGAATTAAACACTTCGAAGGCCACTGGCTACACTTCTCCACCCACAATTGTCTTGCTTAAGGCTCTTACTCTGCCTGCCTCAGCTAGAATAATGTGCAGCCATTTCTGCAAACCTCAACCACATACGTCATTAATAAATAATGTGTGACAAGTAAGTGTTGTTTCGGCCGTCGCCAGTAAAATCCTGTGTCACTTTTCAGGAGTATTTGAAGGCTGCTTTTTTCGTGGCCCCAACTATCGAGGAAAATCTAGCGCCACACTACTATATATCAGTAGCTTTGCGCTCCTAAAATTACCACCTGCGTTGATTGTTTCGTACCGACTGACTCCTATTGAAGGCAACCTCACGATCGTAGTCTAGTGGTTAAAGACGATGGTTCATAATCTGACGAAAGTTGGGCAATGGGTCGGAGGAGCTCGTGATTGCTGTAGTTTTTGCCTGAGTCACCAGCTCTGCAAACATTTCCAAACCCTCTCGTAACAATTGGCACAGTCAGCAGGAGGGGACAGAGAGAAAAAATTAAAGAGAGAAATAATGTGAAAGAAGAGTCTTTCCCTGTAGCTCCTCCGTTCCTCAAATCTTTGATCAGATTTTTTTTACTTTCCGCTACCCGAAGGGAAGGAAAGTATAGTAATCGGCCCAAAAAAAAAAGTTGGGTTTTCTTCAGATCTTTACGTTTCAGACCCTACTGAGTCTAAAAAACCTAATTTCGGAGAGAGGTCCGTGTGTATGTCTGTGTGTATGTCTGTGTGTGTGTGTGTCTGTAGTTCGATTTGCGGGCGAACGGCTGATCCGATTGAGTTGGTCCTTTTTTTGTTTTGTTCGTTATTTTTGTAGACACCAAAATAAGGTTATGGACGATTTCGGCCGATGGGAAGGGGGGTGGGGGACGAAAATGTACCAAAAACTAGGGTTTTTCGCATTTTTCTCGAAAACGGCTCTAACGATTTTGATTAAACTTTCAAATTATCTTCTACTAATCAATACCTAACTTTTCTTCTCCATACATATCTCCATGAAAATACGGTGAACGGAGATATGGGCCCTGAAGCAAAAATAGGTTTTTTACGCTTTTTGGCAAAACGGCTTCAGCGATTTCCACCAAACTCACAGGATGTTTTCAAATAGTTGATACCTACATATTCTTCTCAATAAATGTTCCTGTGACGGTCCATTGAACAGAGATAAAAATCAAAATGTGTCGAAAATAACGTTTTTTTCTAACATTTCCGTAAATTCCAGGGTAACTTCTTTACCAGATGTGATAAATCCTAATGGAGTGTCTTTTAGTCACCCATACCAACATTTCGTTCCCCATAATTATTTCTGTATATATATGTTGAACGGAGATATAAGCCAAGTTAACACAAAAAAGGAGATTTGTCGAATATTATTTTATCGGTATTCCAATTTTCTCAAAAACGGCTCTAACGATTTCGATCAAACATTCGGAGTACTCTCAAATAACTAGTTCCTACATTTTGTTCTCCATAAATGTTCCTGTAAAAATGCGTTGAACGAAGATATAGCGCCCGCCTATGAAGGTGGTGTTCGAACTTAAAGGGGTGGCGGAAAGTTGTGTGTTGCTACGCACCAGATATTTTGGGTGTTCAACGCAAAACGCCAAATCAGTATGGGTTTTTTACTTTCCTTGGCTCTACAAAGTAGAGAGGAAAGTTATGTAATCGGCTGAAACAAAAATTTTGAGTTCTCTTCAGATCTTTACGTTTCAGACCCCCCTGAGTCCGAAAAACACTATTTGGAAAAATGGTCTGTGTGTGTGAATGTGTGTCTGTGAAAAATTTTTAGAGAAAATCACCGCACCAAAACAGCTCAAACTTGATATCGCACCCGCAGGTTACCACGGGACGCCAAAATAAAGGTATGAACAAAATCCACCGAAATTTAACTATAGTTATCATAGTGATCAAAACACCAAATTTTTTTTCTCAAAAACGACTCTAACGATTTTGATTAAATTTTTTATATAGATAGCTCTTAATAAGATAATTATACCATGAAATTCCCATTTGTGGGAAAATGACGAGAGCAGCACAATAAATTATCAAAATTTTCGACGAAAAGCGTTTTTGCCGCGGTTTTTCCCTTATAAACTCTGCTGGAATTTTTGTAGAATGTAAAAAAAAAAAAAAATGGTGTTGTAGTTAGATCCAATACCTATAGGGTGAGTGTTTAAAAACGTTAATGAGATACATGGGGGTTACTCCAGAAATTCCTGAATTTCAACTACTGTCGTTTCGCTTACTACCAGTTCTAAAGGTGTTTACCCAATAACTCTGCAAAAGTAATCACTATCCTTCTTCAAAAAATTTGTGTTTACAGCCTCATTAATTATCTGTGTACAATTGCTCAATAATGGTCCTGCAATGAGTTGGAGCAGCAGAATAAATTCCGGAACTGTAAGCGCTACCGCTTCCTGCTGTCATAAAGCGTTGTTTGACCTAGTTCAAATTAAATGAGTGATAAATGAATTGATTAAATAGAATCAGCCATGTACAAAGTGAATTGTTGTAGAGCTAAGGAAAGTTGTGTGTTGCAACGCACCAGATATTTGACTTTGGAATTCCCGCACCTGCCCTAATGAGACTCCCTAGCCGTTAATTTTTCCCTGAGCTGGCTTTTCCAACTTTCTGTACCCACTTCTCACTTGCACATTCCTCTCCACAACAGACAGGGTCAGTGGCTCTTCAAACATCTCCCCCCCCCTCCCCCACCCAGAATAGTGTCAGAAGTTCAGAACTTCCCTGAAAAAGAAGAGGGCCTTAGGGAAAAATTTTAAAAAAATTAATTCAGCAACTTCACTCTCAAGAGCTACCACTCAACATACACGTGTGAATGCTGTCAACAAAGGCATCACACCCCCCTACACCCCATGAGTCGAAGCACCGCGCTTGTTCCTAAAAGAGCAACTAATTAGTGCATGGTAGTCACAGCATCTTCGCTCAGAACTACCCCCTTTGGAACACCTGTGGGCAGGTGTCCTCTGAGGAGGAGGGAATCTCCGACTCCCACTGATAGTCTTTCGCCAAGAGATGAACCGATTCCATGAACCCTGAATGTCGCAGCTATGTGGAACAAAGACTAACGATCTACAAAAGATGTGTACGCCAGAGACATTGTGAAGTGAATGTTTATTTGTAGTTCTTAATTCAGTACTTCCACCACAAACATCAGCACCCTTTAGGAACTTGAATCACAATTCTCGCTCTGCCTCTCTCTCTCTGCTCAAGATTAGGCTCTCTTTTGTTGAGTCGACAGCAACGCCCTGATTGCAGGCACGTGGTAGGAAACAGCAGTGTTCATGAGTACCTGAGAACAGGCACTTCAGTAAGGGTGGAGTAATGTACCGGGACAAAACAAACCCTTCCATTCAGCGGAGCCCGCGCCCGCGTTTGCTCCCACCCAGTTCCCTGTTAGTGGTGGTAACATCTCTCCGAAAGTAATTGAGAATAAAACTTCTTATTCCAATTACTATTCGGTTGGTATTGTACTAACTCTCCGTCTCACATTGTGCGATATTGCTACTAAATTATAGCACACCAAACTCAGTTATTACAACGTGCGCGTTTAAGTCCCCAGGTCCCAATGGTGGCTCGCCTTTTTGTGTTCAACAGCATCAATCAATCGAAATATCTCATCGATAAGGCGCAGAAATTATTATTATTATTATACCTCTCTCCTGTCGTTTAAAGGAGAATCCTACACTGTGCAATTTAAATGCTGTTTTTTTTACGTAGTTACAACTATCCGCCCCCCCCTCCCACCACCAAACATACCCCCACGCTCACTGCCACATGCAGCCGTTATTCAACAGCTTTTATTCCAGCAGTGCAAGAATGGCCGTCGCCAAGTTATTGGTGCCCCATTACAGTGCAAGCATTTTAAAAAATCATGCTGGCCCTTACTGAGGCAGTACTTTAGGCTCATCCTTAATGCAAACTTCAAATGGCGCTGATGGTAGACGCCCCTGAATTTGAGGTAGGCGCTTCATTCCGCCTACTTACCAAGAATACCCTCAAACCACTTGGTTTTTTTCTCCATGAAAATGCCTCCCCGTGCCAAATTTCTACAGCAGGTATGACAGCAAGCTTTTCAGCGCATCTCGGAGTAAAAAAATGCTCGGTTTATGTTAGAACAGCGAGAGTTTTCAATATATGGCAGACGGCACATGTTTTCGAATTACGCCCATACATTTTGACTTGCAGACATAGCTACGGCACAGGAAAATTGCAGGGAACACCTGCAAATGTATCCTAACTCAAAACTCAAGCTACAAGTATGACTCTCATGGAAGATCTCAAGCAAGTACGTGATGTTTCAACTGGAAAACTACGTCAGTTCATACTAGAAAAATTTCGCTGGATAGTATTTTATTCTTTACATAATCTAGCACACCTATTGGAAATGGTTCACTTTGGTTCGAAACCTATGTTGCGAAAAATCTAATATGTACTTATTTCAGCCAGCTGAATCAAGGTTCTCACATATCATTCCGTCACAATACTGGCAAGGATGTTTATGCTGACCCAGAATTGTCACAAGCTCCGCATGTCTTTGTCAGGCATGATGCAGTTAGAAGACATCTGCGACCCTTGTATATTTGGTCGTCTTTTGAGACGAGAACATTTTTTTAAATCCCCCCCCCCCCCAATCAAATTGCAGGGTTGGCGAGTCGTACCAGGTGCAACGCCGAGCTATTCCCCGGCTATTGACTTTGCCATCGCAGATGCCAACATCCTCTGCAAAGACACTCATGAAAAGCGGTTCCACACAAGAAATGCTGACTGGCCAGAATTCTCTTGGGTACTGGAAGGTGAACTGCGTGCTGCAGACACCAACCTAATAGTGCAAGCTGCCACACCCAAAGAGGTGGATTGGAAAGTGGACATATTTACCACAGCACTGCACTCTACTGGGCTCTCTGTACTTGGACAACAGAAGCACAAGGCGATCACAGTTCCATGGTGGACTGAGGAACTTAATCCCCTCAAGCAAAGTGTAAATAGAGCCAGAAGGATGTACCAGCACACTCGTCACTTTAATGCCGGAACCACACTCCAAATTGCCTACAAAAGAAGGCGTTCCCCCGTGCCATCAAACAAGCTAAACGGCAGGGCTGACGAAATTTGGTGGATGCAGAGAGCTCTGAGAACCCCTGGAGCAGACATTACAAGTCCTCCACAGGAAAAGCGAATGTAGAGCTGATCTTAGCTGCGATGCAAAATGAGTCAGGGTGGGCCTGTAGCAATTGAAAATTCACTGAAAACCCGGTTAGAAAAGTCGTTCCCTGACGACCAAGTAGCTCGAGACACTGAAGCCCAGAGGGCAGCAAGGGAGCTGATCATGGACCCTCCAAACGAGCCCGACATCCTTGTGGACAACAGAAGACCTCGGCTGGGCCCTTGCGACCTTAAAGCCCAACCAATCTCCCAAAGAGATAAAATAGCAAGCAATATGCTAAGGAGGGCTGAGCGGACAATCTCCAGGCGACCACAATCAGTCAGACCCACGATCATGGAGAATGCTCAGCCTTCTTTCCATATTAGGCATAACATTAAAAATCTTGATGTTGCAGTCCCTCGAAGGAGTCTTTGGCCGCAAACTCACAGGCAGGCAATATGGGTGTACCAAAGGAAGGTCCACGCAGAGTGTGATTGTCGAAATTCGACGTGTTTCCTGCTATCACCGGCTAAGCACGTCGTAGCAGTTCTGACTGACATCAGAGGAGCGTTTGACAACCTTTGGTGGCCAGCGCTCGTTAATGAGCTTAAAGGTAGGGGAATCCCCTGCAACCTGTACTCCCTCGTCAGAAGTTACCTGACAGACAGAACTGCTACGATCGAATGCAGACATTTCTCCGTTCAGAGAAAGATTGAGTAGGGGTGCCCACTGGGCTCGGTCCTTGGACCAGCACTCTGGAATGCCTTCTTCGGAAGTCTTTTCAGGAGACTCATGGAGACTGACTGGCAGCCGTAAGCCTATGTGGATGACTTGACTGTGCTGATCTTTGCAGATTCAGTCCGCCAAATCGAAGTAAAAACCCACCACGTGCTCCGCCCCGTCAGCTAATGGTGCGAGATGACGGTGGCAGAGGAAAAAACCAAGCTAATCCTCTTGGAAGGCGAATTGAAAAGCACATCAAGTATTTAGGAGTGGATATAGGTGAGAGGTGGGGTTTCAACCAACACCTCCAGTCCCTTAAAGGCACTACCATTGCAAGGTTTGCCTCACTGCGAGCAATTAAAAACGCCACTTGGGGTGTGTGTTACCATGACACTGTCCTCATGTATAAGGCCATCTATCTAGGCGTGATTGGCTACTGCCCTATAGTCTGGGGTAGCAAACTAACAGTCATTCAAAAGAGACTATTAGCCCAATCCCAGAGAGCTGCGCTCCTGTGGATCACCAAGGCCTACAAGACTGTATCAACAGAAGCACTCCAGGTGATCACTGGCTAGTTACCAGTTGATTTGGCCGTTGAGTGCATGGTTGACAAGTGAACAGTGAAATGGGAGCTTCCCTCACTTTGGGCAGAACTCCGTGCGGATCTCACTGCAGAACAGAAACCTGCCTCCATCGACGAATGGGCGTTAGAGAAATGGCAAGCGAGATGGGAATCCTCGTCAAGTGGAAGTGACACGTATGAGTTCTTCCCCAACATCCGTGAACATCTTTCAGGGAAGTGGGTTGAGCCAGACCACTGGACGAGCCAGTTCCTCATGGGATATGGTGACTTCAATGCGTGGCTCCACTTCTTTTCTCTGAAAGACTCTCTATTATGCATGTCTTGCGCCTCCAGTGCGGAGGAAACAAGAAACCTTGTGCCGCTCCACTGTAGTTTCTACAACAGTGAGCGACGGTTGTTGGGAGAGCAAACGAACTTAGCAGCATTGACTGCTACAAAGCTAGCCTATACCCTTTTTCAGATTTTTCAAAGGCTAAGAAACGTGGTCATAGTTGATCCGTCCTTTTGAAACTTGCCACCCAAGTAAATAGTTAGATCAGGTGAGAAACCGGATCTAGAACTCCTCCCAGACGGTACAGGATTCCCAGGTACCGCACAGTAACACACGGGCAACAGCACTCCATCAGGAAACTGGCTAACGACCAAATACCTGCCGTACCACCGCAGGTCTAAGTTCGGTGGATGCTGCAGAGGCCGGCCTCTTGCGTATTAGCGAAGCCGCAACTACCATGACTGATATAACCGTCGAGGGATTAAGAATAATCATCAAATAAGGAAACAGACCTGTGTGATGTGTGTGAGTAAGTGTGTCTGTGAATGATTTTCGAGGACACGACCGTACCAAATCAGCTCAAACTTGATATCGAGCCCGCTGGTTACCACAGTACGCCAAAATAGGGTTATCAGTAAAACCCACCGAATGTTAACTATAGTTATCATAGTAATTAAAACAACAAATTTCTTCTTCCTCAAAAAGAGCGCTTACAATTTTTATTACGCACGTAATAAGACAATCATACCATAAGATTCCCATTCGTGGGAAAATGACGAGAGCGGCAGAATAAATTACCTAAATATTCGACGAAAATCGATTTAAGCGATCGATTTTTTTTATCAAGTACGCTGAAACGTACTAAAATGTTTTGAAAAATTCGTGTAGTAGTCCAATCCAATACCTACATGGTGTGCGTTTAGAAACGCTCATAAGATATATGGGCGTCACTCCAGAAATTCCGGAATTTCAACTACTGCCGTTTCGCTTATTACCAGTTCTAAAGGTTTTTACCCGGTAACTCTACAAAAGTGATTACTATCCTCTTCAAAAAAATCGTATTTACAGCCTTATTAATTCTTGGTGTATAAATCGCTCAATAATGGTACGGGAATGAGTATGAGCAGCACACAATAAATTCCGGCGCTGTAAGCGCTACCGTTTTTTGCTACCGTGAAGTGTTGTTTGACCAAGTTCAAATGACCTGAGTTATAAATGAATTGAGTAAGTAGAAATAGCGATGTACAAAGTGAATTGACGTAGAGCTAAGCATAGTTGTGTGTTGCAACGCACCATATACTTTGCCAATGCAAACCTTGGGATTTGGTCTATCAGATTACCGAGTAGGTGTGCACAACTAGATCCCAAATCGACCTTTTGTGCGAAACAACGGGATGGGCATTGCAGATTTGGTATCATCATGCTTTGTAACGTTAAGTTTCATATTTTCAGAGCGGTAGGAGGGGGTAGGAACTTGTAAATAAATTTATCTGACTATCCTATACTACTACGAATGAATATTAAACCGAAAGCGACGAAGTGGATTTTCTTAATTTTACGTCCTTCCTTCCTTTGAGTTGTCGAAGAGGTTGTGAGGTGTTACTCAGTTATAAATTAGTAATAGTATATAGTACGTACCGAGCGCTGGGAGGGTGTGGAACACAGCGATCAATGCTGTCAGTCGAAACATGATGAAGCGAAGACGAAGCAACTATACAAAAGTGAGTCGAGGAACAGAAAGAAGATCCTGGCAGTTGTGACGAGGACGTCTTGGAGGGGGAGCAAGAGACTCTTCAACGGGACTCCGCCCAGTAGACCGGTAGCCAGGCAAGAGCCTTCAAAACTACTGGACGCTTCGCTAGGCGCAATAATCCGGAAAATTATCGTATACTCGAGAAAATAAAACTCAGGCGTGGATCGGTCACGTCAAGTCACAATTGTTGCCCCAAAAATACACTACATTCGATGCATGGGGGGCATTAACGATTCCGCTACTTACATTCAACATACCGCATACACTGCTCCAAATCAGCTTGTAAAGTTGTAATTTATTTTCACTTACACTTACATGAGCAGCAATGAAATAGTAAATGGTTCACAGACACAGAAAATATCTGGTGTGACGCATCTCACAACTTTCCCCAGTTCCACGTGCAGTCAGTGATTGCCATGGCTTCTATTGGTTTATTACTCACGCTGAATAATACACCTGTTTTCGGTTAGGAACATTTTTATACAATATCCATCCGTCGTCCTGATCATGTTACACCTTTAACGTAGTTTAAAAATCTCATCTTCCGAACAAAAATTCCGTTTGGGATTCAGTTGTGCCTGTCTACTCGGCAATCTGATCGGATAAAACCCTTATTTAAAATGGGCAAAAAATGGTTTGAAAATTAGCCGGAAACGAAATTTTATCTGTTCATTGTATTTACGAGTGTTTGGTACTATTTCCTAGGTATTGTTCGACCGATAGGTCCTAGAGGTGGACGGACTGCGCCTAGATGGAAAACAGTGAATAGTAATATAGTGAGGCAATTTCTACTACTTGTACTTGCGGGTAGCGAAAGTTATTGACATTTTATGTCTTTACTTTGCTACATAAACTTGAAAATGTAACGCAGGATATGTAACGGAGAAGCGTCACGAAATTTGTGTTGGGTTAAGTGCATGGTAACGTCTGTTAGAAAATCTAACGCTTGGTAACATTAAAAAATAACCTCAGTGACTAAGTGATGATGTCAGTTGCAATTGACGCGGCCATTATATCGAAACCATCAACGAGCACAATCGAACGTAGTTATCGTTGCATTAAAAAAAACAACGGACAAGTGGAAAAACAACGGCTAAGTGGAAAAACGCATCGCAAAAACATTTTTACTCGAAGTTTTACGGGCAGGTTTTCAAATTCGACAAGTACATTAACAATCTGCCCGTAAAACTTCGAGTAAGAATGTTTTTGCGATGGTGTTGTTCCACTTAGCCGTTGTTTTTCCACTTGTCCGTTGTGATTCGTTTTTCCACTTGTCCGTTGCGATTCGTTTTTCCACTTGTCCGTTATGATTCGGTTTTGCACGTTAAAGTTTCACTTCTACCATGTGTGACTGTCACACATTTATTTATTCACAGGTTTACTGCAAATTATGATTTGGTTAGGGTAGGTAAAATGTAGTGAATGCATTTTTAAATTTATTTAAACATATTTTATTTTATTAAACAAGAAAACAGAATTCAATCCGAGAAAAATCTAGGTCCCTGATGTATGTTGGTTTATATTTCCGTTCCGGGATACGGCCGGTTGATCAAATCCAGACTTACACTTGTTTTAATGTTCAAACAAAGAATAACTCAAGGAAAAAAAGACACTAACGGCACGCGGTGTTCCCAGGCGGTCACCCATCCAAGTGCTTATCACGCCCGTCGTTGCTTAACTACGGTGATCGGACGAGAACCGGTGTGTTCAACGTCGTCGAATGGAATGTCGCGGATGTGCTCTATAAACATTTCAGTTTGAATATGAGTTGTCATTTCCCGAATCGTTGATATAGCTATGCACTTTCAACCTTGGATTGTATAGGATAGATCACAATCATGCTGTTCAAGAGAATAGTAATAAACCGTTGTGTAATTAGCAGCGGTTTTACTTTCCTCTACACAAAGAGTAAGGAAAGTATTGCAAGAGCGTTAAAAAATATCTAGTGCATAGGAACACATAACTTTCCGCAACCCCTGTAGGTTCGACGACCTGCTACAAATCGGGCGCTGTATCTACCGAGACATTTATGGAGGATAATATGTCGGTACTAATTAGTTGAGGTAAAGAAAAACGATTTTTTTTGTATCGCATACGCACAGCACATGCTGTGCCATCTCTAGCCCTACCTCACAGAACCTGCATATCTGTACATCACACTTGCCAATATTTGCAAGGTGGTACCTCAGCGGACAGTGACCTGTGAACAGGCCACATATGATACTCATATCCTTCCTCCCCTGTGCGAGCACCTGCTTGGACCTCCCTCTGGAGAGCCGGATGAAGAGTTTTGACTGTCTAAGGCCGGGCAGCCCCTGCCAATGGGCAGCCCTGCACCTATCCTCCCATTTGCCAACCTCTCTTCGTAGATGGCTCCTGGTAGTCCCAACAAAGGGCTCTGGGCCAATCCCTTCTTAGCCAACCTATCAGCCCGTTCGTTTCCCTCTATACCCTGATGCCCTGGCACCCAACACAGTGTTATACTGTTGTCCTCGGCCAGGGCCTTCAGTCCCGTCAGACACTCCACACCTGCCGCGATGTAAGACAGTATGAGGCTAACGCTTGAGGGTGGCCTGACTGTCCACCATGATGTAGATTCTCTGCCGCTTCAGTCCCCTCTGCAGCAGCCGCTGCACAGAGACCGTGACCACAGCAACCTCTGCCTGGAACTCCGTAGCCAGCGACCCCAATGGGATCGCCGCTCTGATCCTCAGCCCAAATATGCCTGCCCCTGCAAGACCACCCTGCACCGAGCCATCAGTGTAGTACATCAGAATAGTACGCGGGAACTCCCCCTTCCCAACTGGACCGCTTATGAATGAGTATCCGAAAGGGTAACACTAAGTTGAACCTCGCGGGCATTGAGTCTATCACATGCAGTTTTGGCCCCTCCACCTTCACCTTGTCAAGGATCAAGTGGCAGGAACTCCTCCTCCTCCGCATGATCAGACCCAACTCCAACATACGGGCAGCCTGGAGGAACGCCGTCCTTTTAACATGTATGTGGAGTGGAGCTATATCTAGCAAGACCTCCAGTGCAGCCATAGGGCATCTTGTCATACAGCCTGTAATGGCTAGGCACGCCCTACGCTGCAGTTTATTTAGCTGCAACTGCACTGTTTTGTTTTCCACCCTAGTCCACCAGACCAGGGCTCCATAGGTGACTACAGGCCTAACAACCGCAGTGTACAACCACCGGATCATCCCAGGCCTCAGCCCCCATGCCTTCCCCTCCATTATCTGAGCTGCCACATCACCATTTGCTCTGTTAAAGAGCCTCCTCGTTTCGTTCCAAAGCTTTTCCAGTTCCTTGTTCCACCAAGGAACCTCCCTATTGGACCTTTTGGTTTTCAACTCGCAGCTTCCTTCATACGCCTCTACCATAGCTGCGCAGATCTCCCCTGTCGCCCTTTCCACACCTTCGACAGTTTGCATTTCACAGCTGTAGCTCTCCAAACTGGAGGCCAACACAATGCTGTACAGAACTCAATCCGTGTTCTTTGGGTTCCGGTATGTCTCAGTCACATTATTAGGGAACCGCAGCCTGAACCTCACCATCCTTTGGTCAGACATTGATGTTTCCCCAGAGTCATGCCAATCTGTTATTCTGCTGGCATAGAAGGTACTTGAGACCCTAATGTCCAGCACCTCCCTCCGCCTGCGTGTAACAAAAGTTGGCGTGCTCCTCCTATTAACCACCATTTCATTGCATAGTAAGTAGTCAAGAAGGGACTCACCTCATTCATTTGTGTCTGTGCTGCCCCATGCCATGTTATGTGCATTGGCGTCGCACCCGCCAATCAACTGAAGGTCTTCCCTTCTGCAGTAATGGATCAGCTGCTGCATCATCAGCGGGGGGACCTCAGAATCATCACCTGGGAAGTACCGGAGTCCTGTCTTGAACTTCCAGCATTACCACCACCAAATCCCTGTAACACAACTCGGGAATTTTTAGAATATGCAAGTTGTGTCTTACCAATACAGCCGCCCTAAGACGACCTTCTGTGCCACAGTAGACCAACTTACTTGTACTAGCAGGTATCCCTTTTACGTCCCTGCTGTCCACCCAAGGCTCCTCCAGTAGAGCCACATCACAGCCCCCCCCCCCCAGACAAAGCTTCTGCACATCAATGCTGTTGCTGCCTTGGCCGTGTAGGTTGATCTGGAGGAAGCCAAAGTGATGCACGCTCATCGTCGCCCAAATCGACCCCCCAACCCCTGTGGGACCTTACGTCCCTGCGGAGCGCCCGGGGGGCGACTTGCCTGCAGTCTCTCTGCAGTGTGGGCCGGAAGGACCTTGACGTCCTTCCTACCCTCCCTGCCAAATCTGGGCCCGCCATCCCCCCCCCACCCGCAGCCACTTCCGAAGCCGTCGCCACAGGAGGGGGAGGAGGGGCCACCAGGACCCCAACACCACTGTTTCCAGGAGCCATCACCATTCCCGCGGAGTTGCCCGAGGCGGGGCACCCAGCCAGGACCGCGCAGCGGGACCCTTGGTCCACAGCCCGATGGCTAGCAGCCCCGCCACCCAACACCCCCGCAGCGGCAGCGCTCCCTCTGTCCCTCCCACCATCTTCAGGGGCAGGCACTTGATGAAGGGACACTCGAGGCAGGTACCTCTCCAGAGCCCTGCTTCCTCACTCTGATGCTGCCTTGCCTCAGCTTTATGAAGACTGCTGGCTCAGCCTCCAAAGCCTGGGCAGATTGCTCATCTATCAGCAGGCCCAGAAGTATCGCTGATTCCTTATGGACCCGAGAGAGCACCGTCCAGAATTGTGTGCAGAGTCTCCTGTTTTGCTTCGCCAGAAAGCCCAGGATCCTCGCATACAGCTCACCCTCACACCCCGGCAGGTACGCTACGGCCCTCCTTGGTCTTGGAAGGTCCTTACCCTCACAGACCTTCAGCCTGCCCCCCCCCCCCCAGGGCTGTGCGGTGACAAAATGCTCCCTCAGCCATGCTGCCGTGCCCTCATCCTTGCAGTTCACTGCGTACCACCCCCTCCCACACATGGTACCAGTGAACCCTGGCTCTGGCACCTCATCCTCGTCGGGAGCGAACACAGCTTCCACCATGCTCTTCTCCATGGCCTTTATCTGCTCTGCCGTGAGGAGCTCCACCGGGTAGCCCTCATGGAACACCCCCAGCTTCACCCCTGACACAGTTGAGCTATACGAGACTGGTGGCCACCCACCAGGGCCGCCCTTAGGCACTCCCTGACGCCCGAAGCCACCAGACACACTGGGGTGGATTGCAGACTCCCAAGGAGCGCCTCACCTTCTTCCTCTCCTCAGGGGTGTCTCCAGGGGAAGACGGCTCTCTTCTTTGGCCCCCCACAACCTCTCTTGTCTGCCCTCCTCTCATCGCTAGAGCCCTGGGATCAGCCGCGCTCTTACCCTCTGACAGTAGAGCTCTAAACCTGCGCCTCTGTGAGCCAGTAAACTTTACATGGCGCCCTCGCTTGTGCCCCAAATGCGTGCCTGACGGCCCCGCAGCCGACCCTTCGGTCAGCGGCTCCAAGCCCTTATCCTCCTGGTTCTCAGGAGACCCTCAGGACCCCCCCCCCCCTGAGGAGGGCCCAGCGCCAGCACCCCTCCATCGGTAAGCGCCCCGGCACCAGACCCCACACCAGCAGCAGGGCCCCCACAAGCTCCCCGCCCGCAGGATGTGACCTTGCGTCACCATCCGCCACAGCTGAACCTCCTTCTATAACTGGGAGGTCACAGCACAAGTCCATGACCTCCTCCTCCATCACTGAGGAGGGACTCAATAGCAGTCTCTCTTCCTCAACTAGGGTAAGCTCCTGAATGTTCAAATTTATTTGATTTTCTTCATTCATGTTCCCACGAGTAGCTAGGGTAATACACAGTCGATCACGGCAGAGCCCCGCATGCCGTGACAAGGCTACTTACTGCAAGGAGGTCGCCTGGTATCATTGAGGCTCCGTATTGACACAATGTCCCATGTGCCATCCACCCTTTGCCACGGGTCGCTTTACGGGGCGCGGGAAAAAAAATATATATCGGGTGCGTTGCAACACACAACTTTCCTTAGCCCTACAACAATTCACTTTGTACATGACTAATTCTATTTAATCAATTCATTTATCACTCATTTAATTTGAACTAGGTCAAACAACGCTTTATGGCAGCACGAAGCGGTAGCGCTTACAGTTCCGGAATTTATTCTGCTGCTCCAACTCATTGCAGGACCATTATTGAGCAATCGTACATAGATAATTAATGAGGCTGTAAACACAAATTTTTTGAAGAAGGATAGTGATTACTTTTGCAGAGTTATTGGGTAAACACCTTTAGAACTGGTAGTAAGCGAAACGACAGTAGTTGAAATTCAGGAATTTCTGGAGTAACCCCCATGTATCTCATTAACGTTTTTAAACACTCACCCTATAGGTATTGGATTTAACTACAACACCATTTTTTTTTTTTTACATTCTACAAAAATTCCAGCAGAGTTTATAAGGGAAAAACCGCGGCAAAAACGCTTTTGGTTGAAAATTTTGATAATTTATTGTGCTGCTCTCGTCATTTTCCCACAAATGGGAATTTTATGGTATAATTATCTTATCAAGAGCTATCTATATAAAAAATTTAATCAAAATCGTTAGAGTCGTTTTTGAGAAAAAAAATTTGGTGTTTTGATCACTATGATAACTGTAGTTTAATTTCGGTGGATTTTGTTCATACCTTTATTTTGGCGTCCCATGGTAACCTGCGGGCGCGATATCAAGTTTGAGCTGTTTTGGTGCGGTGGTTTTCTCTAAAAATTGTTCACAGACACACATACACACACACAGACCATTTTTCCAAATAGTGTTTTTCGGACTCAGGGGGGTCTGAAACGTAAAGATCTGAAGAGAACTCAACTTTTTTTTTTCAGCCGATTACATAACTTTCCTTTCTACTTTGTACAGCCAAGGAAAGTAAAAAGAGAGAAAGAGGTGAGAGGAGGAGCACGAGCGGGCGCCACCACTCGCCTCCCTCACCACCACTCCTCAAGGAAAGCCATCCACCTCCCAGAAGATGGGGTGGAGTAGCCCAACATTGCTCCAATCAGTCGGCCCACTCTAAAGGATATGGGCATTAACAGGCTAGACCGCGTGAAGGTTTGGAGATGTTTTTAAGCCTGGCTATGCTATGTGCCATCCCCAAAGGTCTGGCATAAGCCACCGAGAATAATCCGGGACTCGCAAAGTACCAGCTTACTTCTAGTCCAAAGAAAAACGATAAACTAATGTTCGACAAATCTCACTCAAAAGCTCACACCTTCGTTCAACTGATAAGCACAGGTATAGAAGTGGAGATCAAAACGTGGGTATAGGTTGGGTTGGGTGGCGGTTACGGTTGAAATAACTATTTTCAAGAAACACAATTTTCGACAAATTTTGGTATTTATTTTTGTTCAATGGACTGTCAGAGGAACATTTATTGAGAACAACACATAATTATCAACTATTTGCATCCTGTGGGTTTGGTAAGAATCGTTAAAGCCGTTTAGCCCAAGAGTTCTAAAAAACTAATTTTGCTTCATGAACCCATATCTCCGTTCACCAAATTTTAATAGAGATGTTTTGTTGAAAAAAATTTTGGCACTAACTAGTAGAAGATAATTTGACAGTTTAATGAAAACCGGTAGAATTGCCATTACAGGATGACGTCATCTGGATAACTCCAACCCGCAGTTCAACGTGATTAATCAAAACTTATTAATTCTTCGAGTCTCCTCCGAATTGACTTTCGGCTTCAGCCTAACTCATCCGAAATGTGGGCTCTAGTATACCGCTATCAGTCGTGGCCTGTGGCCCAGTCTTCATAACATCCTTGTATGAGGCCACTGATCTGGCCGGCGTGTCGTTCTTAGACACTGGTAAGCTTTTAACTGCCTTTTTCAATTAAGCCTTGAAAGACCAGCAGAGTTAGGAAAATCAACAGAAACATTGAATTTATGAAAAATTTGAGCACCGTAAAAGCGAGACCGACCCGAACAATGCAATCATCTTGTCTAGTGTGTGTGTGTCACCCTCAATGGGTGAGGAAGGACCCAGCCTGAATGACCTCACCTCCACGTTGGTAGCAGCCGGATAACAACTAACGAGGTTTAACAGTGGCCAGACACTACAAAGCGCTTTCGCCACCAGCCCCCTAACTGAAAGGGTCCCAAGATGAACCCTTGAAATGGAACTGAAATGCAGCCCCAGCAGTGCTTCTGGGCCACTCCATGCAGCCTGGTACGAATGCGATGGCAGGAATGTCTGCTACAAGGTTCTCAAACCCAGAGCCCTTGTATGGCTACTACTGAGCCCACCTCCTCACTAAATGGCAACCTGGCAGGGACAAGAGAAGGAAAAGCAAAACCATGAAAGGAGGCAAAAGCGGGACATCGAGGCTCGATAGCAGTGTACTACAAGCGCCCCTACCCAAAGATGACCAAAGCAAAAATACCGGAGCTCCTCCCTAAAAACTCCCACCAAGATGGGGTAGTCCTAAGGCGGCCCATGTGCCCAGGGAGAGCCTTCGTGCGAAGTTTTCCTACAAAAGACATCCGAACCTTCAGTGTCTGGGTGCTGCCATGAAGGGTGTCGCCTACATTGAGAAGGATACGTCTGAGATGGCCAAGACGCTCTCAAGCCACATCTCACCTAAACTGGAATTGAAGCTCAAAGCGTCATTCCACCTAGGCTGCCTCCTTCACTTGCGACTGACCTTGAAAAAAAGAAACCGGCCCAACAGCATCTCGAGCCCAACCCTGCACTCAGCCTGCAGCCATAAGGTGTCAGGCTCCTGTGAAAGAAGTGTCACGCAGCCTACAAAAATATTAGGGGCTTAAGGAAAATAGTCTGGTAGCATCATTCGGGGATACCAGGCTAGGAATAGATCATAAACCGTTCGAATTCTGAACTCTGCTAGGTTTAATGTACTTGGACAATAGGAGTCAGGGTGATCCCTGGTGGATTGCCGAACTTAACCCCCTCAAGCAGAGCGTAAATAGAACCTGAAGCATATACCTTTCGAATATCATAGAACTTTCGAGTGAAGAAGCTGAACCGTCGTTCCCATCTCAGTCAGACAGATCGCTGTCTGTTACTGTTAAGCGATATTTCTACGAATGTTTAGGCATTCATCAAGAAATACTTGCTCGTGAGCAAAATGCACCTCCTGCTTCTTCGAGCAGTAGGCAAGGTAACGTCTCCATGTTTGATAGTACGTCTGCCCACGATTTGCCCAAAATCAATTTGCCCCGTTTTGATGGGACAATTACGCATTGGCCTAAGTTTCGAGACACCTTTAGGTCCATGGTAATAGACAATGCTGGCTTGCCTAATATTAAGAAATATCATTACTTGATGTCATGCCTTACTGGATCAGCTGCGGCAATTATTAGCAAACTGCCTGTAACCGAAGACAACTTCTCTATAGCTTGGAAAGCCTTAGAGGACACCTACGAGAATAAGCGTATATTGGCAAGCGCTTATTTAAATCAATTAACTGATTACAAACCTACTTCCAAACCTACAGTCGAGTCACTTCGCTCATTTTTAACACTAATTTCTGAAGATATCGCTGCATTCAAACTGTTAAAGATTGCAAACGAATCAGATTTCGTGTTGTTTCATACTGCAGTTAAAGGACTTGATCCCCTCACCCGTCATCAATTTGAACTTGAACATCAAAAAATTGAATTTCCTTCACTAGATAATTTAACTGAGTTTGTGAAGAAACGTCTTCTGGCTTTGCAGCTTTCTGATGGAAATATTTCGGTTTTAAGTACACAACAGCTACCCAATAAAAACAATAAATTTAATAAACCTAACACTTCATTACTTAATACTGAAAGATCGTCCGTTTCCAAATGCTTGCTATGTGGAAACAATGTGCATAATCTCAATCACTGTAAAGTATTCAATGAAGCCAAGGTTGGTAAACGACACCAGGTAATCAAAAGTTGGAAAGGATGCCGTAACTGCTTGGAAAATAGTTCTCATTCAACAAGGGAATGTCCCTCCCAATATAGTTGCAAATACTGTTCTCTTAGACATCACAGTAAACTGCATTACAATAACAGTTTTACTTCAAACCAAGGCAGCAGTAGTAACTCTAATTCTGTATCCTCGTCCTCTCAAACAGAATCAGATCCATTAGCGATACCTATTTCAACTATTTTAAACAGTACCGACAATCGACCAAGCAGCTCTTATCAGATTTTGTTAGGTACTGCCATTGCCGAGTCTGAGGATGTGCATGGGAGATATCATAAAATAAGAATGGTAGTTGACAGCGGAAGTCAGCATTCATTTATAACCAGGAGCTGTGCTTACAAGTTAGGGCTACCTCTTTGCCAATTCCGAGGAAAGATTGCAGGAGTTGGCTATACTATCTTCGAGAAAGCCAAAGGTGAAGTGGCAGTATCTTTAAAGCCAAAATATGCCACAAAACCTCTCACCACAAAAGCCATAGTTGTGAACGAAATTTGCCCTTACCTCCCAACATTTACAGTCCCAGTTTCCATCAGAGAGAAATACTTTGCCTATGATCTTTCTGATGATAACTTTTGGAAGCCTGGTCCTGTCGACTTTCTGTTAGGGAGTGATTTGTTCACAGACATTTGGACTGGACCATTTCTATCAGTTAGCGCAAACTTGCCTAAGATAGGGCCTTCTATTTTTGGCGACATCATAATAGGAAAATGTTCGACTCACCAATCTGTCACTAGACATTCTCCTGTAACTTTGTTTACTTATACTCAAGAGCCTGATCTCAGAGAAGAACTTAGACGGTTCTGGGAGGTCGAAGAACCAACAGTCATCAGCAACATTGAAGATCCAGAAGAAACTTCTTGTGAAGAACATTTTTTGAGAACTCACAGAAGGGATTCTGAAGGCAGGTACATTGTACAACTTCCTTTCAAACAAGGAACTCCTCCTCGTTATTTGTTATCTGATGCTGTACTGAAAAGATTTCACAATCTGGAATCTAAAATTCAGAAAAATCCTGTTTTGAAGGATCAGTATCATGAGTTCATTCGCTCTTACATCACCTTGGATCACATGCATCAGCTACATCTAACTATTTAATTCCTCACCATGCTGTTTTAAAGGAAGATCGTGGTCAAGTCAAACTTCGTGTTGTCTTTGATGCGTCTTTTAGTACACCTACAGGTTCTTTAAACGACTGCCTGATGACAGGGCCAAAACTTCAAACCGACATCAAGAGTATATTGCTCAACTTCAGACGTCATCCTGCTGTCTTTGTAGCAGATATAATCAAGATGTACCGGCAAATTAAGGTAGCTCCAGAACATCGCCCTTATCTGCACATTTTCTGGCGCTATGATCCCACTGAAACAGTTGAGAAGTACGAACTGTCCACAGTACCCTATGGTATTAGTTGTGCTCCTTTCTTGGCTCTTCGAGTCTTGCATCAATTAAGGAGAGACGAGGGAGAAGGGTTCCCCTTGGCTGCTAAGGTTCTGACTGATGACATGTATATTGATGACTTGGTCACAGGATGTTCATCAGTCTCAGAAGCTATTGAACTGAAGACGCAGGTCATCCATCTCCTACGTAAAGGAGGGTTTCAGTTGAGCAAGTGGGCTAGCAATAGACCTGAGTTAATAGACCCACCTGAGACCAGCACTCCTGATATGGTGTCACTAGATGCCGAATCTGACTCAATAAAAATATTAGGTCTTCAGTGGGACCCAGTGATGGATGTGTTCACATACAAAATAAAGTGTCCTGAATTGATATTTACCAAAAGAGCAATATTGGCATCAATATCTCGGGTATATGATCCACTGGGGTTTTTATCTCCAGTGGTTATACTTGCAAAAATTCAGATACAAGAGCTATGGAAATTGGGTCTGGGCTGGGATGATTCTATTCCAAAATCAATAGCAGCCACCTGGTCAAACCTTATGGTACAATTTCCTCGTTTATCTGAGCTCAATATTCAACGCTTTGTTTTATCTGAAGGTGGGCTCTTATCAGCTTTTTGGGTTCTGTGATGCGTCGTCAAACGCCTATTGTGCAGCACTTTACATCAAAGTAACAACTGCGGAAGAGTCAAAGGTTTCGCTATTGACCTCTAAAACCAAGTTAGCCCCAGTCAAGACAATGTCTATTCCACGATTGGAGCTAAGTGCAGCCTTGCTGCTTGTAAGAACTTATGAGTCTCTGACAACCTTTTTGAAGAATTTGCCTTCTCCGTTATCACCATCACCGCCTGTCTTTTTCACAGACTCTTCAGTAGTACTCGGGTGGATAAATACTCCGAGTTACAAATTAAAGACATTCGTTGCTAACAGAGTGGCAGAAATAGTTGAATCTTCTGGCACTTCAGTCTGGAGACATGTTCGTTCAACAACAAATCCTGCAGACTATGGATCTAGAGGAATTTTTCCTGACCAGCTGCTAAATTTGGAAATATGGTGGAAGGGCCCAGAGTGGCTAGTTTATCATGAGTCACAATGGCCACTGTCCATCGTCACAGAAACTATTCTGCCTGAGATTAAACCTACAGACACTTCTCTGCAGGCTGTAAGTGCTGAGCCTTCACTGATCTCTTGGATGCGGAAATTCTCCTCTTATCCCAAAGTTATCAGAATTGTAGCATGGATGTTGAGATGGCGACATAACGCTGCACACAAAGATTCTCGAGGACCTTATCCTCTAAAAGTGTGTGAGCTACGAGCAGCCGAAGTGGTTTGCATTAAAGCTAATCAAGATTATTATTTTTTCAAAAATGATCAGAGCAGTGTCCCTCACGTACTTCAAAATCGATTAGCTCGCTTAAGCCCATTTTTTGATAGCCTGGGTGTTCTCAGAGTGGGCGTACGCTTAAAATTTGCTCCAATTCCTGAATCTCAAAAGCATCCAATCTTATTGCCACCCAACTGTCACTTCACAATTCTATTGATAGATTACTACCACCAAATGTATATGCATCCCGAACCCACCCTGTTAATGGCATTTATACGACTCAGGTTTTGGGTTCCTTCACTTCGAAGACTATCGCGACAAAGAACCTTCTTCTGCCTGAAGTGTTTCAAACCCAAGGCTAAAAGTGAAGCACCCATAATGGCTAATCTACCTGAAGCCAGGTTTCGAGAAGGGCGTGCTTTCATCAATATTGGAATCGATTTCGCAGGCCCTTTTCATATGAAAGGATCTCTAAGACGCAAGGCTTCTTTGTCAAAGGTTTACCTCTGCTTGTATGTATGTCTAGCAACAAAAGCTGTACATTTAGAGGCGGTAACAAATTTAACCACAGATGCCTTTTTAGCATCATTTTCACGCTTCATTGCTCGCAGGGGTCTTCCTGAAAAAGTGTTCACTGACTGTGGAATTAATTTTATTGGAGCATATAACAAGCTGAAAGAACTGTACCAATGGTATTCATCATCAGATAACCGTGACAGTATCCAAGAATACTCAGCCATCAAAGGTATTGAGTGGTTGTTCAACCCACCATCTGCACCTCATTTTGGCGGCATCTGGGAAGCTGCTGTAAAATCCACTAAAGCTTTACTTTATAAGGTTGCAGGCACCACACCTTTCACCTATGAAGAGTTGAGTACCCTTTTTGCGAAAATTGAAGCGATACTCAACTCTAGACCTCTGTACTCATTGTCTACAGAACCTGATGATTATCAGTACTTGTCACCAGCACACTTCCTAACTGGAGGAACTCTTCTCGCTCCTCCACATCCTTCTCTTGAAACCACCAAGGAGAACTTGCTAGATCGTTGGCAACTTGTCAGACGAACTTACCAACAATTCTGGACTACATGGAGGAAGAACTACTTGTCTACATTGCAAGGAAGAAACAAGTGGACTAAGCCAGCAAGACCCTTGGAAGTGGGCAATCTCGTCCTATTGAAAGACCCGTCAGCCTCAGTACAGTCCTGGCCTGTTGCCAGAGTAACTGAATTGCATTCTGGGCGTGATTGGAGTGGCAAGAGTTGTAACAGTCAGGACTGCAACATCTACCTATACTAGACCCATAGTTCAAGTGGTACCACTATGGCCATTGATGGAAGCTCCTTATAACCAATGAATAACCTCTTTTAATGTTTAAACTTTGAAATTTGATCTCAAATTTGGTGGGCGGTATGTTTGGGAATTGTACATAATTTTCTCCCGTTTGTTTACACGACGCTGAATAAGTCCAATCTCCTAATTTTAATTGATTTATTTTATATCAACATTTGGCACTAATATATTATTATCCGGACGTCCGTAAACATTTGATTTTAATGTAAATAGATCGCTTCAATTTCAATTGATTATTATTTTCTGAACAAACAATCCTCAATTCCAAATCTTCGTACACTTCAAATTTAAACTTGTATATCTTTTCTTTTTTTTCGTTTTCGACGTTTGTATTTCTTTTCAGGCGTAATGTACTTGTTGCAAAAGTTTGCCCATTTTGACCCCCCATTTCCTGAGGACGATTGCGACAGCAACGACAGCTACGGGGTAAACTCGAACCAACCTCTAGGTAATCTTGCTGGTACCTCACCTTCTCGGGGAGTCCATCACCGATACCATTCTTCTGATTCTACTGTCGACTTGCCTGCCTGGGCCAAGCAAACTAGGCACAACCACCGCTCCTGCCTACCTGGTCGCATGAGGACATGCTCAATTTAACCTGGGGAGCCATGTACCGCCCAAGGAACGGCGCTATCGACATGAAGAGCTGAGTATCAACATTCTCCCCCTAGAGAGAAGGCTTCGCTATCGTTTCTCCTCCTTGCCGTGAACCATATCACCGGCACGAGGAGTGATAGTTAGATAAGGTACCAGCGTGAGAACCGAATTCGAGGTGACGAGTAGCCCAAATACGGAGTGCTTGCTCAGCAGAGGACGATCGCCGAGCCTTTCACCAAAATCCCGAGCTCTCTCTCCATTTCCGTCCCCCGAGGAAGCAGGTTGCCCTTCGCTAACCCTAATACAATTTTCTAGTCTCCACAGTAATTCTTTATCCTAGTCTCCCAACACCTTCTCAATCACCACCTATCATTCGCACCTTTTGGTATTTCCTTTTTATTCTCGTTAATCCTCCGACCCCTCAGTTTCGGCCACGTCGGAGCATTACACTACTATTCCGAGCAAACTGCATTTGAATCAGAGAACATTTCACCACCTGATCTTGCTATTTACTTGGGTGGCAAGTTTCAAAAAGACAGATCAACTATGACCACATTTCTTAGCCATCACCTTCTTAGCTGACTAAAATGGTTATGTCCGTATGGCATATGGCAGTTAATGCTACTAAGTTCGTTTGCCCTTCCAACAACCGTCGCTCACTGTTGTAGAGGCGGCGGTTTCTTGCTTCCTCCGCACAGGAGGGACAAGACATGCATGATGAGAGTCTTGAGGGAAACGAAGTGGAGCCACGCATTGAAGTCACCATGTCACGTGATTAACTGGCTCATCCAAGTGGTCTGGCTCAACCCATTTTCTTGTAATACGTTCACAGACGTTGGGGTCTCAGACCTAGAGTTTTGGAACCTATGATCTTGAGTGGCAAGAACACTGAACCGTTTCTTGAGTGCACTTTGCAGCATCTAAGCCATAACCGGGGAACGCTTATTTGTGTTGGGCTGAAGGATTCGAACGGTTTTTAACCTTTTCATATGCCACTCCTGGAGGGCAATTGCTTGCTGACGAATGGTGCAACGTCTCATGTAGAGTGTGAGACCTGTTGTAATTTGCGTTCGACACATTTGGCACACTTGAGGGGAGCCTCATGCTTCCAATCCTTGTTCAGATGTGTCATGGAGCACCAGGCACACACCACAGTTTTCGTGCAGGCTACTCCGAGCTGGACATAACGCTGGCATTTGTAGCACTGTGTGGGGGCTTGGTACTCACAGATGGCGCACCGCTGCCACGGCATATACAGGAATATATCAAGTCCTCCTAAAAAAATGTGAGGATAACTTTTAAGGATTAAATTTAAAAACCCTTGGTTTTATTCGATGTATAGCACTTGAAAATTATTATAAAATGAAGCACAAGTTTCTCCCTACTTCTCACTTCCCTACTTTCTTAGGGGGTAGGAGAAGACGACGTGACAGTAATGCGCTAAGTAATATTTTCTCATCTGTCGATTTAATCCCATGTTTTTCTGCATGAAAATTAGCTTGAATTCTTGTTAAGTTGAGACAAAATGTTTAGGATTTATTGGGGCGTCTGATCGGTGTTTGTTCTTCGGCTGATTTCATGTCCGTTTTTTCTACTACCTACTTAGCACTGTCTTTTGACCTGGGTAGACAAGAAGGAACCACGAAGACGGGTTTTACAGTAGTGTAACTCCGTCATCGTCTTTTAGTTGCCATTTAACGAAATCCTCCAATCTGAATTTCGTTGAGGTCCTTCGTAAGTACACTGGTGCTAACTTTTGGTGTCATCCCTTAGTTGTCCGTGAGTACCAGTTATCCTGCCTAACTACGATGGACCCATCCAGGCTTTTGAAGGACGAAATAGTCTACGAGTTGAAGGTTCGTGGACTAACTACGGACGGAGTTGTAACTCAGTTGAGGCGACGATTAACGGCTGCTATGCGGGATGGCGTGGCTCCTTTAAAGGAGCGAATTCGGGCGCTCCCTACGCAGCAGGAGCTCGATACGTGTGCCCAGAAGGCCACAGCGTTGAGCGACTATTTGGGGAGCATAGAGGGCACGAGGACACACGAGGACACGCGACGATTAGATGCTAGGTTGTGGCATTTGTATAAGCGGGTCGCATGTTTGGAGGGGTCCGAGTCGAATAAGGGCATTCGTGACCATCTACTGGAGGCTGTGGCGCAGCTGCAAAGTGAGGTGCAAGCAGTCAAAGGAAAACTGCATAGCAGCGGTGGCACCGAGCATAGTTGCTCACAGCCATCATCAGCCTTGCCACCAGCCCCAGTAGACGATACCAGTTTCGATGACTGACATACTTACTACGATTTGTCAGCCACTCCCCCTCTCACTAGATTCCAGTGTGCGTCAGGCTCAGAGGCTAAATTCACCATAAAAACCCAAGACATAGCTGATCAGTTTTTGGAGTCAAACCAGTACCTCAAACGACTCCAGAGTTATCAGAGAGCTATGCTCTACAAGGGGGTGTACCTGTCCGAGCCACAAGCCACTGCGCACTTACGGCAACCGTGGAAAACGCGACAGAAAGAGTCGCGTCCTCAGTGAACATAGTGAGCAGTGACTTGGTACAATTAAATTCGAAATTTAACGAGTTCCTGGGAGTTATGATGCAGATGCAGAGGCAGCACAGTGAGCTTGTTGGGTGCATTCATAGAATGTCTTCCGATACCCAACAGCTTAGCGATCGCCTAGATCGGTTGGAAACAACCAACCAATCTGAGAAAGCACTTTTAAAGCAGTCAGTGAGTGACTTAGCTTGTGCTATGCGATCTTTGCCCACGCATCACCCTCCCAACTCTTTCTTAGTACCTCCTGCTCCTCCTGCTGAGGACACATACCTTCCACAACACCACAAAGTAACTGCTACACCTGCACCTACACTCCTCCAAGCTTCCGGGACAGGAAATGAGCACCTACGAGTAGCTAGGGAGGCTATGGGAAGCCCACATTATGATTGCTCCAACCTCCCACCACCACCTCTAGTAGATTACCTAGCACGTTCCAACCCACCTCATCCTACACAACCCACACGCCCATTCTCCCCATCCAACCCTCATTACGCTAAAGAACTCTCAAACATTACCATGGCAGTTCTAAGCGGAGTGGGATGGTATAGTGGCACAGCAGACACAGGTTCAGCTGAAGTATGGGTTGCCCAGATTAGGAACCTCAAAACTCTGAAAGAATTGAGTGGTATCTGCATGTGTGACTGAGGACCAAACCAGATCCTCCAATCCCTGGGATCTCACTCACAGCAACAGTCCAGAGTAAGGAGAGACGACCGACTCCTCCTCCTCCTCCTCACTCTCCTAAAGACAAGAGAAAGCACAAGTATTCTACTAAGACCTTGTCTAGCCAGCAACCCAAACCCTCTACAACAACACCTGAGCAACCTCGCAATCGGGGTTGGTTTTTTAAGCGCTATTCCTCCGCTCTGTGTCGCGTGAACGACCACAGAACACATGAGTGTGACTACCGCATGGGGGGTCCACGATTTGGCACTATACCCCCAACGAGGACTGACATAATTCAGCAAGCGCGCACGTCCCAGCCTGCCCCGCACCCAAACGGAGCAGCGGGGGGCAGCTCCCAATAAGCGCTACCCCCCTTATCTCTCTCGATGTTCCGGCTCATGACCTAGGACAGCCCCAGGATATTGCGCTGTTACCATTGTCGCCATCTGCCAGTGTAGAGTCCTGTAGTCCCATTTTTACAGTAGCATTTGTATCTCCTTTTGTTTTGCAAGGACACGTGGAGTCCAAGCAGGGACCATGTTTACTGGATACAGGCTCTCACATCACACTGGTAGACATATCTGCTGTTACTTATGCAAAGCTACAACCCACTACTCGTCGAGTACAGGGAATTTCAGGGATGCCCCTGAACATTCATCGTGACGCTGAATGTTTCATTTCTCTTCCTGGTGCACCCACTCTGATAGCCCTCGCAACAGTTGCCAAATTACCAGACAACCTGTTAGCCATTATAGGGTTGGACGTTCAAAAACGTCAGGGTGCACAGCTTGATGTAGGAAAAGGAAGAATTACATTCTCCCCGCAGGTTGACTGTACCCAATGGGACGGGGAGAATAAACATGAAGCCTATTTGGTAACGACAAACGAAATTGAGATTCCTCCACACACTGTGGCGGCAATCCCAGTTATTCGAAAAGGAGCAACCCCGTCTCTCTGTAGGGCAGGAAGTTCCTTCTACCCTGTTCCAGTTGCAGAGGTCGCATTTGCTCGCTCCTTACATGGGACGGCTACTCACACTGCAGTTATGTTATACAACTGTAGTGATAAATCCGTGAAGTTGAAACGGCACAGTAAGATTGGTTACCTTAGGATATAGCTCAACCTCAATGTAATTTGTTGGTTTCAACCATTTGTGATACTGAGCATGAGGGAAATTCTTTTCACAGTGAGAAAGAGGCATTCCTACGATTTCTCGAAACCCAGGCAGAGGGATTTGAACACAAGTCTAGTCTCGCCGAACGTTTACTGCCCTACTGTGATGTTTTTAGCTTCCCTGGCTTCGAAAACTAGGAGTGACGAACCTAGCGGAGCATTCTATTTCTACTGGCAACCATAAGCCAATTCGTACTCGTCAGTATAGGACTCCTATTAAGCAGAGGGAAATTATGGATTCCATTGTGCAGGAACACCAAGCTGACGGAATTATTAGACCAAGCTCCGAAGTAGGCAGTCACCATGTTTGCTTGTGCCAAAGCGCACCTTGGTAGATGGCCAAACTCAATTATCCTGGAGAATGGTTGTAGATTTTCGAAAAATAAACAAAATCACAGAACCAGAATTTTTTCCTCTTCCCCATGTACAAGACTGTTTGGACCAAATGTTGGGTTCCCAGTACTTGAAATGCGTTGGAAGGTGGCGCAGTCTGAGAATAGGCTTCTGTCTCAGCCGTGGATGCGACTTCACTTCGTCGTTAACGCTCGTCCGCCCGTTTTCGTCTCCCCGCTTTGGAATTCAGTTTGTTTTTAAAGTGTTTCATTTTATTTTACGTTGGCAAATTAATCTGTCTTCTCCGTTGTCACTCCCCTTCGTCTCCCGGCCGGGAAGATCGTCTACAGCTTCGAAGAACCGTGAGTGCACTTTTTTATTAATTTGCCAACATCTTAATATAAAATCAGTTGGTTTATGTTTTTCCTTTCTTGTTGTCAATTTATTTTATTATTTTTTAAAATTTTAACATTGAAATTCAGCGCCCGGATTTTAATTCCTTTAAAAACTAAATTAGAGGAACCACGGGTTTTGAAGAAAAAAAATTGATCAGTCACTGTGATAATTATGGTTACTTTATGGACCAATTTCAAGTATACCCTAAGTTTGGCGTCCCATGAAACCCTGTGTGCTATGTTTCAAATTTGAACTGATGGCTAAGGAAAGTAAAATGCTCAACTCATCCTCCTAAATGAAATACTCAATTGCCAGCTTTCGATTGCCTATAGCCTTTGCGTACCAGTGAGTCACTGCAGTCTGCTGAGATATGGACATGTACAAGTGTTTTCTCATCGTTACGAGAAAGTCTGGGGAGAAACCATATTGCTCCTGAACATAAGGTACAGGGTTCCCCAGATGCTATACCTCCAGGCAGTCGTTCATTGTCAAAATCTCTCCAGAGAGCTGGCCAAATGACTAAAACCAGCAGAACTCCCTCTAGTCTGGATGCAGTACAACCTAAGTAGGCTCTCCTGCTCCTAAATATTAACGAATTCGCACTTGCATGAATATCTCATAAATACTACTGTTGCGGACCCAAGCTGGTTCCTTGAACCTCAGAGTGCGTGGACTGTAACAAGGTGTAGGTTGGAGGAAGCAACCGTCGGTGAACAAACCAGCATATAATTTAATTTCGCAGTGAAAACTGATGCGAACACGAAAACTAAACGAAAAAGAACAGGAGACAAAACAATATAAGAACCAATAGGCGGGAGAACGAATGATAACAATTGACAGCTGTTGATAGCAACGAGAGGCGAAACAGAGAGCGAAGAAGGCAGCACAGCGATGATGGCAACGGCGAAGACACAACGACTGACGCCGCCTGCCAGATGGCACCCCACACCGAACACTAAGCGGACTCCTCTGAGAGTTGTATACACCGCCCACCCAAAAGAGTTACTTTTGTGCCCCAGCTGAAGTCAGAGCGGGAGGAGCAGCAGCAGAGTCTGCTGAAGGAGCAGGCAGCAATTTGGCAAGCTTGGCAAGAGGCCATAGGTACGTACGAGTAGATGTCCGGACCCGTGCCGATCGAGAAATTCCATCAGCGCCAGAGAGGAGCTCTTCCACTCGTGCAATTGGCCAATCTAGCAGGGGCATTTTCTGGCTGAGGATGACCACTACATCACCAGCGGACAGGGGTTCACGGTGTCGAGTCCACTTCTGCCATCCTACAAGGGTCTGTAAGTACTGGGATTTCCAGGCATACCAAAAATCCTGGGTTGAACGTTGCACGAGTTGCCAGCGTGAGAGATGCGAAACCGGAACATCCATTAGGCTCGTTTGGGGTGTGCAGAGTAAGGGTTCCCCAATGAGAAAGTGGCCTGGAGTCAGGTGTGTCATTGACCCTTCAGGGTCCTGCGGAACAGAACACAGTGGGCGGCTATTGAGGATGGCTTCAATTCTAGCCAAAATGGTTGACATGTCCTCAAATGTTAACAAGCGGTTGGCAGTTACATGTTCAAGATGGCGTTTAGCAGACTTTATTGCTGCCTCCCACAAGCCACCCATCCAAGGGGCCTCTGGCGGGTTAAAATGGTACGCTACATTTCTAGATGACCACACATCAGCCGTTGTTGTTTCAGTGTCGCGTAGAAATTGTTGCACCTTTCGTTGCTCTTCTGCAGCTCCAACAAAGTTCAGGCCATTGTCACAGTAAATGGCAGCGCAGAGGCCCTTTCTCGCCATAAAGCGCTCGAGAGCACCCTGGTAAGCTGCTGAAGACAAATCGCTGACCAATTCAATGTGGCAGGCCTTAGTGGCCATGCAAACAAACATTGCCATGTAAGCTTTGTAGAGACGGGCGTGGCGGTGGGCACTCATCTTTATCATTAGTGAGCCTGCCATATCAATTGCTGAGTTAGAGAATGGCCGGCTTGGGGTTATGCGCCCCTGTGGAAGGTCCGCCATTCTTGGATGCATGATTTTCACCTTGCGGCGTCTACAAGGGATACACTGATGTATGCAGTGACGAAGCAGAGAGTGCAGGCCGGGTATCCCATATGAACGCTGGATGGCCGTTTGCACTGCCTGTGGGCCGACATGGAACTGCCATTCGTGATAATGACGGCATAGTAAGGTAGAGAGAGAAGCATTTTTATGCAACAGCAAAGTGAGCGGGAAGCAGAGATTGACTCAAGCGGCCACCCACCCTGAGCAGTCCCTCTTCATCAACAAATGGAGTCAAGGCCTCCTGCCACAGGAATGTCCCTTCTTTAAAGCCTTTAGTTCAGCGGCAAAGTACTGCGCCTGAGTTCTACGCACACATAGTTGAGTGGCGCTGATGCGGGTAATCCCTTGTTGGGCATTTTGGCGGAACCGAAGAATCCAGGCTAGAACACGCCGCACTTTGGTAAATGAAGAGAAGCGATTGATAATTCCCTGCAAAACTTGGTCACCTGTTGATGAAGCGGTCAGGAGTACTGGGACGGTCTTGAACTCGTCGTAGCCAGAGAGTGGTGGCATGTAAGCTCGATCAGATGGCCATGATAGCTCCATGAGACCCAAAAATGTGGGTCCGCACCACCAGAGAGAATGGTCCAGTAAAGAGGCAGGTTCAAGTCCTCTGGAAGCACAGTCAGCAGCATTCAGATGCGAGGGAACATGGTGCCATTGGGAGAGGAAGATGTGATTGAGAACTTCCACCACTCGATTAGCCGCAAAGGTTTTGAGCAGGTGGGGGGAAGTATGCAGCCAAGAAAGAACAGTGGTCGCATCAGTACATAGGTACACCTCCTCTATGCCCAAACGCTCGCGGATTAGGTGGTCTGAAGGCAGGAGTCAGGCCAAGAGAACCGTAGCACTTATCTCCAGGCGAGGAATGGTTTGCACCTGCAGTGGAGAGACCCTAGTCTTGGCCATGAGTAGCCTTACTGACACGCAGCCATGGCTGGTGACTGAGCGTAGGTACAGCGCTGCTGCATACCCCAAGCTGGTGGCGTCGGTGAAGCCGACTAGTTGGTGGGAGATGGCGTCCTACTGAGAGCAAAAGCGTGGGAGTTGCAGGCGAGACCGCAGAGATAGTTGCCCTTCAAAGGCCACCCACTGTGTGGAAAATCGCCCTGGTAGAGGGGCGTCCCAGTCAAGCCACTCACACCACAGCTCCCCCAAGAAGGCCTTGGCCCAGAATGTAACTGGTGCCAGCCATCCCAATGGGTCAAATATAGAGGCGATCCGTGAGAGTATTGATCGCTTTGTGGAAACCTCACTGGCAGTGGCGATGTTGTAGGAGAAGATGTCGTGGGAAAGGTCCCAAAAAAACGCCAAGAATATGAAGAGTAGGCGCTCTGTGTGCTCGAATCTGCAGGGAAGAGGCTCTGTGTCCCAGGGGGATGTCAGCAAGCAATTGGTTCATGTTTGAGGCCCACTTTCGTAACTCAAAGCCACCCAGTTGTAGAAGGTCGATCAATTGCTGTTGCAGCTGTTTGGCTTTAGCCACTGTCGACACTGATACACAGCAGGCATCCATATAAGTCGAATCCTTCAGCACCTGTGCTGCAAGAGGGTAGTCTGCTCCATGATCCTTCACCAGCTGCAGCAGCACTCGCTGGGCCAGGAATGGTGCACAGCTCGTACCATATGTGACCGTCCTAAGCTGAAACTCCCGGACTGGCTGATCTTCTGAAGGATGCCACAAGATGTGCTGATAGCAGCAGTCCTCTTCAGCAACGCGAATCTGCCTGTACATCATTCGAATGTCTGATGTGAGCGCAACAGGCTGTAGTCTGAACAAAGTGAGCACTTCTGAGATGTCCTTCTGTAGTGGGGAACCAGTCAGCAGGCAATCATTTAATGAGACCCCTTCAGCATAGCGGCATGAGGCGTCAAACACCACACGTACCGGACTAGTGGTTGAACTTCGTTCAATAGCAAAGTGTGGGATAAAGCAACGCCCAGGAGATGTAGCAGGGCGCATATGACCCAATGCCAGGTACTCTTGCAGAAACGCATGATAGGCAGCACGCAGCTCAATACAACGGGCCTCAAGGTTGTACCAGCGTTTCAAGGCAATGGCACGTGAGTTGCTGAACTTCGAATAGATGGAGGTGTTTGCGAAGGGCAAGCGTACAGAATACACTCCTGACGGCAGACGGGAGACGTGTGTACGGAAGTGAATTTCCGCCGCTTTGTGAAAAGGATCCTCAGGAACATCCGCAACCACCTCTTCACACTGCCAAAATCGCTGCACGGATTCCTCCAGCGACATGGCCCCTGTTAACAAGCACACTCTGGGTGTCGGCAGATCAACTGTAGGAACCTTCCCCACTATGGCCCAACCAAATATCGTACGAATTGCAGCTGGACTCCCTGGAATGATGCCTCCATCCCCCTGCAGTACCTCGTCCACTAGCTCAGCCCCAATAAGGAAATCAATCTTCCCAGGCTCACCAAATGCTCGATCTGCCAGCTCAAGGGAGGCCACGTGATCATAAACCTCCCTGGGAAGGACTTGCTTGGGTTGGTTGTGGCAAATGTGGGGTGTGCGCGACGCCAGAACACAATTTACCACACCTTTAGATGCCCCCACTGGCTGTTGCATAGCTCCACACAACTCCTGGTGGCATGGCGTCACTGTGAGTCCCAAACGCTGAGTGCAGTCCCCTGTGATCATATTGAGCTCGGAGCCTGGATCTCGAACTACATTTTTTTTTTTTTTTAACCCGAGGGCGTGTGGGACAAGTCCCTTTGTTAGTGCGGCCTATGGGCCAGTTGTGACGCTGGCCCTTTCTTAGTAGAAGACGTCGTACATACCCGCCCCCCTTAGGAAGCTGAGTATGTCCTTCACCGCAGTCTCCTACGGTTTGGGGTTCAGTGGTCCCTGACCGAAGTATTCAAAGCGTTTTGCTGCCAAGGCAGGGCATTCACATAGGATATGCTCTGCTGTCTCGTCCTCCTCGCCGCAAAGTCTGCATTCCACCGCCTCTGAGATGCCCATCTTGTTGAGGTGATATCTGAGTGGGCAGTGCCCGGTGAGGAAGCTCATCAGTTCTCTCAGATCTTGTCTAGAGAGTGTCATCATCGCCTTCGACCTTTGACAGGAAGGCGTGACAAGCCTTTTCGCCTGTCTTGGTCGTGGCTGGGGATGCCAATGGGCGCCGTTTTCCTGAATCTTCCATTGAGCAACCAGATGGTTCAGGTGACTTTTCATCAGACCCACGTGTAGTTCAGGCCTGATTCTGTACCCCTTTTCGCTAGGCGGTCAGCCTTTTCATTGCCCTCATGCCCCCTGTGAGCCAGCACCCAGATGAGGGAGAGCCTGTTACGGGCGCCGAGCTGCTTGAGCGCATGGAGCTTAGACCTAAAACTAGAGGCTGCAATGGTCTTTAAGGCGGCCTGGCTGTCTGAGAGAATGTAGATCCGCTTGCCCTTGAGTCCTTTGTTCAGGATCTCTTCTGCGCAGATCTTTATGGCTAGGATTCCCGCTTGGAATATCGTGGCGTACTCCCCCAGCGGCTTCGCAAGACTGTATTTGGGCCCTACAATGCCCAGTCCTGCTCGGCCTTCCATAATTGAACCATTGGTGTACCACTGCAGTGCCCCCACCTTGGTCCGGAATGTCGCCTTCTCCCACCGTCCCCGCGAGTAGACGCTGACGCTGAATGGCAGCCAAAACTTCTTCTGCTCTGGCATAACGTCAGTAGCAAGGACTGCTGCCTCTTCTATCTTAAACTGTCTGGTTATTCCGTGGAGGCTCGCCTTAACCCTGGTGGAAATATTACCTGTCTGCAAAAGCCTTGCCGCTGCCAGGCAAGCGGTCCTCTGGATGTGTATATGAAGAGGTGAGATGTTCAGAAGGACTTCCATTGCAGCAGTAGGGCGTGTACCCATCGCCCCTGTGATAGCAAGACACGCCTGCCGCTGCAGTTGTTGGAGTTTTCCTTGTACTCCCAGCCGGCGTGTCGCCTTCCACCACACCGTGGAGGCATACGTGACGCGGGCTCTTATTACCCCCTTAAAGAGCCACTCCATCATTTTTGGAGTTATGCCCCAGGATTTGCTGCACTGCCTCCTACACGCCCAGAGGGCTGCAGTTGCCTTGTGCAGCGCATATCTCACATGTGAGTTCCATGTGAGCTGCTTGTCCAGTATCACCCCAAGGTATTTCACCTCCTTCATTATCTGGAGCCTTGCTCCTTGCATTGTGGGTGGTACTATATCAAGGTTTCTCCGTCTACTGAAGGAAACCGTGGTGGTCTTGGTCGGATTTATAAAGAGTCCTTCCATGGTACACCATCTATGGATAATATCTATAGCTCACTGCATCCTTTCAGACACCGTGGAGACAAATTTGCCTCTCACCAGAACTGCAAGGTCATCCGCGTATGCGACCACTTCGTAGCCTTCAAGCTGCAGTGTCCAGCAGCTCGTCAGCCATCAGTAGCCACAGGAGGGGAGAAAGTACCCCCCCCCCTTGGGGGTAGCCTCGCGTGGGAACCACTGTGATGCTGTTTTCCCCTAGCCGAGCCGTGATTTCTCTACTCTTAGGCATGGACATAGTCCATTTCACGGCCTGGGGTTCTATTCCCCTCTGTGCTGCTCTTGCTTCTATGGAGCCAAAAGAGGTGTTATCGAAGGCACCCCCCACGTCCATGAAGCGGCACAACGCCACCTATCTTGTCTGAAGGGCCTCGTCAACCAATGAGCTATCATGGAGCTGGTCTCAGCCGACCTGCCCCTCAGGTAGGCATGCTGCGCCCTCGAGAGGAGCTTGGTTTCAAGAATTTCCTTGAAGACCAGATCCATGATCTTTTCCATTGCCTTCAGGAAAAAGGAGGAAAGGCTTATGGGTCTCTGTGATTTCGCAGTTGAGGAGTCACTGCTTGCCTTAAGCAGAAACACAAGCCTAGTCCCTCTCCATGAATAGGGCACATGGGCCAGAAGAAAGCTAGCTTTGAAAGTCTTAACCAGTAGGGGAAGTAGGGCCCCCAAGCCCTGCTGGAGCAAGGCTGGGAATACCCCGTCCCCCCCAGGGGACTTATCGGGCTTAAAGGAATTTTTACTTTCGTGGGTGAAGGTGTGATTCGCGTACCCCAGGAGCCTACGCGGGTGCAGACGTTCCCTGTTTCGCTCCTGGGGTGGGGTGGCAGCCCCTTCCTCAATGATGGTGCACCCTGGAAAGTGGGTATCAACCAACAACTTCAGGGTATCCCTTGCATCCTTTGTAAACGTTCCGTCCGTCTTCCTGATTAAGCCTACTTCCTGAGGTTTATCCATGGAGAGCGCTTTCTGCAGCCTTGAGACTCCAGAGACACTTGCTACACCGCTGCAGAAATCCCTCCAGGACTTCCTCTTTGCTCTTCTAACCTCCTCCGCTCTTCCTCTTTGGCCTTACTGTAGCTTGTAAGGGATTGCCGGTAGGCCTCCCAATCCCCTGTTCTTTTAGACCTGTTGAAGAGCCTCCTCGTTGAGGACCGTAGCTTCCCCAACTCCTCATTCCACCATCGGGCCTCACCGTTGGTCATGTGGGTACGGGATGGGCAATTGTCCTCATAGGAGCGAATGATCGCCAGTTGCATAAGGCTGGCCATGGTGTCCAGGTCTTCCACAGAGTGGATTTCCCTGTCCATACCTCCCAGTTCTGAGAAGAGCTGGGTTTGGTACCGTGGCCAGTCCGTGTTTTTGGGAATACGGAAGGTTTCCTTGTACTTGGGAACCGAATCCCAGACTGAACAGAATAATCCTGTGATTGGACAGTGATGGTTCGTCCAGTACTCGCCAGTCTTTAACTCTGCTGGCTATGAAACGGCTGGAGATGGTGAGGTCAAGCACCCCTTCCCTTGTCCTTGTGACAAAAGTGGGGGCGTTGCCCCTGTTGAGGATCTCCAGTTCATGCCCCGCAAGATAGTCCAGCAGGCACTCCCCTCAGACAACGTTATGAGCGTTTGCGTCACAGCCAATTATGAGTTGAAGTTGGTGGTTTTTGCAGTAACTTACCAGTCTTCGAACCTCTTTCGGTGGGGCGTTCGCGTCGTGTGGGAAATAGGCAGATGCCATCACCGTCCTGACTGCTCCCTCTGGCGACTTCTCTCGTACCATGATAGCTGTAAACTCTCTAGAGATAAAGTTAGGCCTGACAGTGTAATTTACATTACGCCGCACGGCATCGATCACTGTCTTTGTCATACATTACCTTACCTGACTGTGTTGGTAGGCCACGGATTTTCCTGTCCCAGGCCCAGGGTTTCTGGACTAGAGCCACATCGCACCTCCTCTTGTCAAAAGTCCTGTTGAGCATGGCCGTGGCTGCCTGTGACCAGTGCAGGTTGACCTGAAGGAGGTGGAGCCTGGGCGGGGTCATCGACCCCTCTGGCCTGATGTAAGAGGAGCGACCTCCCCACTGCTGTCTTCGTGCGGCTGGAGAGCGCTGCCTTACGCCCCTACCAGCGCTTCCTCGCCCAGACGGCTCCGCCTCTGGGCTTACACCCTCGGAGAGGCGCTGGGGAGCTCGTGCAGCTGCAGAGGACGGAGTGGTGGTGGAGCCCCGCTCCTCGTTGCCTTCAGCTGAGAGCCCCGGTTGTGGGATCGTCTGTGATGTCCTGCATCGGGGGGGATTGACAACCAGGCTCGGCCTCTTCTTCTCTTCCGTGCCTGTCTGTGCCATTCCAGAAGGGCCTCCACTCCCTGTGGGGCCAGTCCCCCTTTGCCTCTCCGTGCCTGCCCCTTCTGAGGGCACTGCTGCGGCCGGGGCAGAGTTTGAGCTCTTGGCTGGGGGCACATTGCCTGAGGTACTTGCCTTCCTCCCGGTCGACGCTCATCCTCCCCCCCCCCGCCTCCCTCCTGTTCTCTCTTAATTGTGAGAGCCTTAGGCTCACCGTCCCCCATCTGTAATTGGCCCGCTGCTTTGGCAGGGTCCTTACAGCGGCGGCTGATGCCTCATCTACTGACATAACTAGGACTGTCCAATCCCTTTCCTCTTCCTCTCTCCGGATGATGCGCCAAAACTGGGTATTCAAACCTCTATTCTGGTACAGCAGCATCCGGAGAATGAGGTCACTGGGTACCTCCCTTGCGTTTGGGAAGTATCCCACCACCACCTTGTGTCCCAGGAGGTCATCCCCCTCGACTACTCGCAGAGGGGTGTCACCCAGCAAACCAGCGCTTGCCACAGTGGTCTGTAGCCAGTTGACAGTATCTCTGTCCTGGCAGTGGATTAATAGCCAACCTAATCTGTGCACCGCAGACTGAAAGGCTGGCCATACTCCCCTCGCTGCAGCTGACAGGACACTGTTCATGATTCCTTGATCCAGGCTGTCAAGCTGCTCATTTGTCAACAGTAACTCGGGATAATCGCGGTGTACAACACCAATTCTTATCCCCTCCGCCACGTCACTGTAGCTTGGCCTACTCTGCTGGCGGGTGGTTCTCTGTTCTTTTCGCTTCGAGGGACCTGCTTCAGGCGCTGCCTTCCTCTTCTGGTCCCCGCCCTTCTGGCTGTGCGGAGTCGACCCGGTCTGGGTCTTTTCCTACTAGACTCCACTCGACTCTCCTTGACCGTCATGGCTGATGCCCTTAAGGCCTCTTCCGGTGCTAGGAGGAAGTGGTTGTACCTCTTCTTCCTAGCACCTACCAACCTTGTGCCATCAGTTCCCGCCCTGGAGGTATCTCCTTCGACCTCTTTACTTCCACCCTGCCCGCATGCCCTGCTGCACGGTATTCCACCGCGCATGCTCCGGAGGCCACACAGGCGTCAGCCGTGGTGTCCTCTGGCCGCCGGGCCGGCAGCGAGGGGGTTCCCTCTTCCCGGAGTTGCGAGCTCCAAGGGGCAAGGGATCCTGGGTCCTCAAAGAGACTCTCTAGCTTATCGGGGACAAAACCCCTGTTTGCAGTGACGCAGTAGCCTCTCTAGATGCTGCAGGACTGTAGTCTACAGCCATCTGATCTTCGAGGTTTGGTGTTGTGCACAGAAGCTCCTCTTCAATCTCTGAGGGGATTTCTTCCTCTTGGTTTTTGTTTCTTTCTTTTTCTTCTTTGGTTTCCATATAGGTCTCACGAGTAGCTAGGTAATTAAACAGTCGCCTGAGACAGAGCCTCGCATGCCTCAGGAAGGCTACTTAAAACTGGAGGTCGCCCAGTGCCCAGAGTCCGCATACTAGAGACCAAACTCCCTTTGGCCATGCATCCTTGGCGTATGCTGTTCCACCGTGGATTGAGTTTTGCCCATTGTTTGCGGACAATGCCGTGGCCATTCCACTATCCACAACCCGTGGTCGCGCCTGGTAGCATGGGCATGCTCCTGGGAAGATAACCCAGAACCAGGCTCGAGCTACTTGGTCGTTAGGGAATGCCTTTGAAAGGAGGGTTTCCAGCGAACCGGGACTAAAACCTGCTCTACGTTTGCTTTTCCCAAGGAATCCTTGTAATGCTCGCTCTATGGGGTATTACAGCTCTCCACCTCCACAAAATTCCGCCAGCCTTGCTGGTAGGCTTATTTGATGGCGCTACAGAAGGCCTTCTTTTGAAGGCAGTTTGGACTGTGGAATGAATTGGTTTGTTCTTAATCTGGTTTCCCACCTGATCTAACTATTTACTTGGGTAGCAAGTTTCAAAAAGAAAGATCAACTGTATCCGTGTTCCTTAACCATCACCTTCTTCGCAAACTCAGCAAAATGGTTATAGGCTTGCTTTGTTGTAGTCAATGCTCCTAAGTTCGTTTGCCCTCCCAATAACCGTCGCTCACTGTCGTACAAACTAGAACTGCCACTACAGTGGGGCAGCGCGTGGTTTCTTGTTTCCTCCGCAATGAGGCGCATGACGTGCATGACGAAAAAGAGAAAAGAAGTGAAGTCGCGCATTGAAGTCAACATAACCAGTGAGGAACAGGCTCACGGATGTTGGGGAAGAACTCATACTTGTCACGTCCCTTTGACGAGAATTCCCATCTAACTTGCTATTTCTCTAACGCCCATTCGTCGATGGCGGCAAGTTTCTGTTCTGTGGTGAGCTTTGCATGGAGTTATTCCCAAAGCGGGGGAAGCTCCCGTTCCACTCTCCACTTGCCACTAAAAGCACTCAACGGCCAAATCAACTGGTAACTGACCAGTGATCACCTGGAGTGCTTCTGTTGATACAGTCTTGTAGGCCTTGGTGATCCACAGGAGCCCAGCCCTCTGGGATTGGGCCAATACTCTCTTTTGATTGACGCTTATTTTGCTACCCCAAACAATGGGACAGTAGCCAATCACCCCTAGGTATGTGGTCTCATACATGAGGATAGTGTCATGGTAACACACACCCCAGGTAGCCTTAGTAATTGAATGCAGAGAGGAAAATGGTACAGCCTTTAAGGGTCTGGAGGTGTTGGCTAAAGCCCCACCTCTTACCCATATTCCCTCCTAAATACTTGACGTACATTTCAAGAAGGCGCCTGTGGCCGCCAAAGCGTATTGAAGGTGGGTTATTCACTTTTCCTTCCAAGAGGATTAGCTGGGTTTTTTCCTCAGCCACCTGCATCTTGACATACCCGCATCAAAATTTCCAATGTTTTGCCTAATATGGAAAGAAGGATGAGCAGTCTCCATGAGTCTGACTGATTGTGGTATCCTCTCTGTTGGAGAGTGGTAACACGTGCAGACTTCCACTGGGTGGGGAACTGTCCAACCAGCAGACAGTCATTAAGTAAATTAAGGAGGCCGCTGGAGATTGTCCGCTCAGCCTTCCTTAGCATATTGCTTTCTATTCTATCTGGCCCAGGAGATTTGTTGGGCTTTAAGGTCGCAAGGGCCCTGCCGAGGTAGCCTGTTGTCCACAATGGGATGTCGAGCTGGTTCAGCGGGTTTGTGATTAGCTCCCTTGCTGCTCTCTGGGCTTCAGTATCTCGAGCTACTCGTCAGGGAACGCCTTATCAAAGAGGGTTTTCAGTGAGCTTTCAATTGCTACAGGCCCAGCCTGACTCATTTTGCATCATGTCATTGGACGGGTCAATGCAGGCCACTACTGCCTTGGCTCCCATTCTACCTCCAGCTACCACTCGCTCGTGCAATCCCAGACCAAGAGTTTTGGATCCTATCTAAGGTTCCTGTATGGCAAGAACACTTCAGCGTTTCTTGAGTGCACTTTGCAGCAACTCAGCCATAACTGGCGAACTATTATTTGTGTTGTGCTGAAGGATTCGAACTGTTTCTAACCTATTCATAATCCACTCGTGACTCTTGCACGGAGTGCGAGACCTGTTGTAATTACCATTTGACGTAATTGGCACACTTGAGGGGGGCCACACCCTTGCACTCCTATCTCAAATGTGGCATGGAGCACCAGGCGCACACCACAGTTCTCGTGCAAGCTACTTCCAGGTGGCCATAACGCTGGCATTTGTAGCACTGCGTGGTGGCTTGGTACTTGCAGATGGTACACTGCTGCCAGGCTATTTGGAGGTGCCTCGCCCCCTCTAGTTTTTTGTGTAGGCAGGGTGGCACCTCGATCACCCAATCCTTCTGTCTGATGCGCTTTTTCAAGTGTTATAGGATGCTTATCGGGTTGTCTCTCAATAATAAGGTCCTTCCTTTCCAACCAATATATTCGTTCCGATTAATAGCCCAGGTATCGAATTGTATCAAAGAGGAGCGAAGTGGTGCCGTTGAAGTCCGGGAGAGAAATAGGCTGTCCGCCTCATTGCACGCCACGGACACGATCTTCCTAACCTCCCGATCGCGGCAATGCGGTCTCCCCCTCTCCCTGTTCATCTGCAGCTATCTTCCTCTTCAGATTTAATCGGAGCCGCTTCAGGTGGCTCTGCCCGATGAAAGAAGCTTCAGAGTTCCGAGTCACAGCTCATTCCAATCGTGCCTGTAACATCATTCCCCCTTGCAAGAAGATCATGTCCTCATGATCAGGTGGCAGTGGGGGTGGTTAGGCGTTTTCTCAGGATAGGTCCTCTTCTTCTCTTGAGCGGATAGTGAGGAAGCGCGACGGGTGGTGGCACAAGCAGGTGGGAAGGTACGCTTGTGATTGCTGGGCACGAAGTGATTGGGTACTTGGTGACTGGAGTGTGGTGGAGCGTGAAGCACTGGGCGTGAGCGGCGCAGGGCCTGGTTAGGCGTTCGGCGGAGGGCCTGGTTAGGCGTTCGGCGGAGGGCCTGGTTAGGCGGCAGCAATCCGACATCTGTTTATGGAAGCCCCGGAGTGATGGGCCTAGGCAGCTGAAGTGAAGATGGGCGCCCGTGGAAAAATGTAGGCCATGGAGAACCGAGCCTGGGTTGTGGGCCGGTTGGCAGGAGGAAGCGACCATGGGAAGCGTAGGCCACGGCGCTTTGTGCTGGAGAGGAGTGGGAGAAGGTGCGAAGGAGGTCGTAATCGTATCGGTTGAAGGCGGACGAGCGGTAGCAGACAAACGGTAACGGACGGGCGGTAACGGTTCAAAACGGACGCGCCCCAAGGTGCCCCCCTACTAATTTGTACAAATTGTGATGTTTACAGTAGTGAGTGGTTGATGACTACAGAGAGAGTTGATACAGAGAGAAAGTGACAGAAGAGTAGTACCGACAAGATATCGCGGGGACAAGTAGAGTACAGCAAAGACTAAACTTAAGTCTAAGAACAAGAGTAAAGTGGAAAGTGCAGATAGACGAAGGCCTACCGAAGACGACGACCCGAAACTGGTCTCGATGGCATGCTAACAACAAATTCGTTACCTGGCCTGTTCCACAAGTACTCCTGTTGCCTTCATACTCTAATTTCCTTATAGTACTACCTCTTAGCTCCAAACCCAAGCTGAATGGCTTTCCTGGAGCCAATTGACCACAGTTATCTCCCTGTAAACGCACTTAGCATTAGACATCAACCCAAAACTGTACAAAGCATTTGTTAAACGAAAATCCACAAATTAGATACATACAGAATAAAACCCCTTATGTCTAACATGCAGCATGCAGTCACAAAAGACACATAACTACTGCCTTCCCTCCCCCCAATAAAACTTTCGCCCTCGAAAGTTCATTTGCCCAGCAGGAGAAGGAAGAAGAGGCGGTCGTTGTACAGCTGAGTGTGTCGTTTTCTGAAACAGAACATGTACACATCCAAAAAAAAAGTTACGGGCGTAGGGCCGTACAACGAGACATAATTGCGGGTATGTAGCGCTTGGAAATCGTATAGCTGAACCGTAATATATATGCTTGAAGTGAAAAAAAAAAAAACAGGTACCCGTCCCTTGTGTGTGGGGGTTTAGCGACGGGTCGAGCATCACGGGGGAAGCGTCATTGCCTGTAGTATCGCTGCCGTAGGAAACACAGGAATGAAAGAAAGTGTACATTTTAGCTTGGCTTACCTGTTGGGCGGTGGTGAGTTATACATTACAGATTTTTTCCTGTGGGGCTACTTGAAGGAAAAGGTGTTCAAACATCGACCTCACACTCTGGAAGACCTCAAGATTCGAATCAGGGAAGAAATCGCCGCGATTCCCATCGAAATGTGCCAGAGGGCGGCTGAAAATGTCAGGAATCGCTTACATCAGTGCGTCGCTGCTGAGGGCGCCCACCTTCCTGATGTAATTTTCAGGATTTAATCTACCGAAATGGGGTGATGTATGGCGTTCAATAAAACAAACCGTAATCTTCTAAGTTGCACCGTTTTTTTTAAATCGCCCTTTGAAACTGCACCATTTGTTATGGCTCACCCTGTATGTGCTTCATAGAACCCTCACACCGTTACCTGTCCTGGTGCAGCAAGTATAATATTGTAATAATAATTTTTGCGCAGCCTGTAACATAGTCAGTATTAGTGACCAAGAACAATAGACAGGTAAAAAAAACAAAAACAGCGTAAGCTTATGTACATGCTCCCGTTCGTTGATGCGGAGGCCAGGGTTCGACCTGGTCTGTTGCTTAGCGCGTGTTTACCCCTATGCGCTTGTTCCCTCTTACTTTGTTTTGATAGAGGGATGGAGGGACCATCAGATACGCGAGTTTGGCCATCAGTGACTACCAGTGGAGATGAGAAGTGGGCGGGATCATCGCCCGTGCGTCGTGCTGCCCAGCTTTCAGGGTTCCACCCCTGCCAAGCTGGGGGCACGGCGGCTGGGAAGGAGAATGGAATGCGGAACGACTTAACAGTGCGTGCCAGTGAATGGCGGTGGAGAGTCGTCCGACGCCGAGCAAACGTTTTACGAAGTTCCATGATTGGAGGGAAGGGAAAAGTTGAGCGAGATCCTGAGGCAGAATGGTGAGGTTCTCGTTTGTAGAGCAGCACCTGATGTCCTGATGTCCCTGCCTTGTGGGCTGGTCGGAGGCGGTGGAGGGATTGTACAGCGCTGGAGCAGGCAATTGGGGTAGTCACTGAGGGCAGGTTTAGTGGGGTGGAGTGACGCTTCTTTTCCCCATGGAGGGTGTGTGATCATCATTCGGTCATATTTTTAAAGTAATTTGCTGTTGTAACTATTTTAGAGAAGCAAGCTTTTATTTAAGGTTGCACCACGGCAAATGCGGGGTGGAGAGCATTGGCCTGGTGTGCCCAGCTCATGTGACCATTGATGGGATGGCAACACTCAGTGGGCGCTGATACCACGGGATGGTCTTACATACTAGAATAGCTACTCCTAGAAGGACTGCGACAGCAATTGTTGAGCCTGCTGTCCAGTGAAAAACGCGCCAGTGATGGGTTCTCATCTGGTCATCGTCGTATGCCGCATCCAGCTGTGCAATGGCCGTCAGGTTCACGGTACCTCGTACAGAATATATCCAACAGTTGCCCACGAACTTATACACAGGACGTTGGTAGTGTGAGATATATCTGGGGCAGTGCGTTAGGTTTCCATTCAGCAGTGACAGTTCACAGCTGGGGCTTGTGACAGGTGAGAACGGACGTGACGTTTGGCAAATAGCTGGGATGCCGGTGGTGCAGGTCTGTAGGTCCTGCTCATTCAGGAGACAGTACAGATTGGCATCTACAGACCATGCTATTTAGTCATGCATCGTTCCCCAGGTCACCCATGAGTTGATTGACTCTACAAATAGTGGGAGGGGGTGAAGCTTGTACAGCTGAAATGACATGTGTGCGCTGAGCAGTGGCACTGTGATGGCGCACAGTAGGTCGTCAGCTGTTGTGCCTATTGTGACTTTAGCTACGCTGTAGTATCAATAGAGCTCTTCCGTTGACGGGTCGAATGGGAGGCTCAGGTTACTGTGGAGCTGAACGGAAACCTGTTGTAGTAAGTTCCTGAGCTCAGTGGGCTTCAAGAGCTCTGGGGTTAGGTTTCAGTTGCTTGCTGCAGCAATCGCAGCTTGCAACGCAGCCAAATTGGAGGTGGCTGAGTTGAATTCCATGAACGTCTCTGTAACCTGGGTGTTCCAAGCCAAAAGTGCAACGGTGTTTGCCCAAGCGCGGTCGAGTTTACCAATGTTTTCCTGCCAGGCCGTTTGCGTCGTATTGAGCTGCTGAATGAGTCCCCTCACCACGTATGTGTGGTTAGCTATTCTATCCTCCTCATCCTTTATAATTGAGAGCTGTGCTTTCCCAGCATGCACAAACGTATCGTGTTGATCCTTCAACTTACGCTTTAAATGGTTGACCTCATCGTCCGTAGCGACCCCAAAGAGGTAGTGGTACGCTTGTCCTAGGGGGGGGAAGAGCGATCTCTTACTGATAGTGTGCTGGTGCAGGGAGTGAGCAAGAAATTCTAGTTTTTCCGAGTAGGCCTTTGCCTGTGATACCAGCCAATGCATTTCCCACTGAATGTTTGGACGCCCTTTTACCATAGCGGGGTCCAAGTTCGCCTGAAGCTGTGCCACATCCGACTGAAGGAGCTTACCCGAAGAGTATAACTCAGTCAGGTTGTAGTGCAGGGCAATGTGCCATGAGGAGCTGCTTATCGCTATAGTCTGCAGCTTTTCCAGTAGCATTCCCAATCGGAGCTGGAACTGTGCAGCTGCGGTCGCTAAGAAAATTGTGACGAGAAGGGGAAAGTTGGCCATCCTGCTGAAAAAGAACGGTAATTAGCAACATCGTTGGATGGGAACCCCCCCTAGTGTCTTAGAGGTTATTGTTACACCTGTTGCAAGTTAATTTAGGTTGATTTGTGAGGTGAGGGTTAAGGGTGTCTGGAGCTACGGAGGTTGTAGCGTAGATTACCCGGCCGCCTGTCCTGCCTGTCCCGTGCGCTTCCAGTGGTCGTGTTGGAGGGGAGCTCGGTGGGGGCAGCCTGTACAGCATCGGAAGGCTCTCGGAGCAGCTGTGCCAAGGGAGTGGGGTCGTCGTCAGGAGTTGGTCCTTCGGTGTCTTGCCACTCAGAGTCGTCGTCAACAGTTGGGTTCTGTTGCTGTTGGGGCATGTCAGCTGGTCTGGGGAGAAATCGCTTCAGTTGTGATGTGTGTACTGTCGTGTCACGGTTCTTTAGTCTCAAGGCAACATTCTGCATGTTGTATACCTTGATGATCTTGTAGGGACCTGACCAAAGTTTGGTGAATTTTTTGCACTTGCCTTGTTTTAAGGCGGGCGTGTGCAAGTAGACCCGATCACCAGGCTTGAACCGGGGGCCTGTCTTCGTTGCGTTAGTACGTTGTTTCACCTTGTCTGTAGTTTGGCCCTGCATCTGGGCTACAGCATCCCACATATGGCAGAGTGTCTCCCTTAGGTCCTCGATGTGCACAGCTAAGGGCTCTGTATTGGGGGTGAGGGAGAATTCATCTCTGGCAGGCATTGGCATTGGCCTGCTGAAGACGACTGTGTAGGGAGGGAATGAGGTAGAGCTGTTCGGTTGGGAGTTGAGGACGAGCTCTGCTATTGGGAGCTTGTCATCCCAATCATTTTGTGAATCTTTAACAAAATGCCTCCAAATTCTAGCAAGGGACTTGTGCACGATTTCGCATCGCCCATTGCTAGCAGGATGATGGGCCATAGTGTTAATCTTCTCGATGTGGAAGAATTCACAAAGATGATGAATGAGATCCGGCGTAAAGTTTCTACCCTGATCCGAGAGAAGGCGGGCACAAGAGCCAAAACGTGCAATGTGGCAGACAAGTTTTTGTGCCGTTTCCTCTGCACTCTGCGTTTTCAATGGGTAGAACTGTACGAATCTGGAGAATTGGTCCAAGATGGTTAGCACGTACCTGTTGCCATCTTTAGTCAAAGGGACTGGACCCACAATGTCTATGGATAAGGCTTCAAACACCTCTTTTGGCTCCCTAAATTCCCCAAGTGGAGGCTTCTGTCTCCCGTAATCTGTGAATAGGGCACATTTGGGGCAAGATTGACGTACTGGGCAACATCGCATTTCATGTTGGGCCAGTAGTATTTTGCTTGGACTAGCTTCAGCGTGTTATGCTGTCCTCTGTGACCTGCTTGGGGTGAGGAGTGGGCAAGATCCATGACCTTAGACCTCAAGGCTTTTGGCAAAACTAGACGCAGTTCCCCCGCATAGGATTTGCGTACTAGTAGCTCCTGGTCTGTTAGCAGGTAGTGAGGATGGTTGAGCATTTTCAAGCAAAAGAGGTCTTTCGCTTGCTCTTCACGCAGCTGGTTCACATCTATGACGTGTATGGAGGTGGTTGTGAATGCTCGTGATAGGCCATCCGCATTGGAGTTTGCCTTGCCTGATTTGTACTTGGCTGTGTACGTGTACTCCTCGAGGAATAGAGACCAACGAAGGAGACGAGAGTTGGTGTCCTTCATTTGGTGTAAGTAGCGTAGGGGAGCATGGTCTGTTTGGATCGTAAATTTGACTCCCCACAGGTACTCTCGAAAGTACTTCACTCTAAAAACCACAGCGAGAAGCTCGAGCTCTGTGGCTGAGTAGTTTGACTCAGCCTTGTTCAGTGCTCGACTTGAATAGGCGACAGGGTGCTCAACTCCTTCATGGATCTGACTGAGGACTGCTCCGAGCCCCTTTGTGGAAGCGTCAGTAGTCAGGATGAACTCCTTACTCATGTCAAGGAACTTTAGAATTGGCGGGCTTAGGAGTTTCTGTTTGAGGTCTTCATAAGCCATTTGCCGTTCCGTTGTCCATTCAAAGGGTGTGTCCTTTTTTGTGAGCTTCGTGAGTGGTTTGGCTATCTTCGAAGAGGATGGCACAAACCGGCGGTAATAAGAGCAGAGCCCCAAGAATGCCCTTAGCGTGGTGAGAGTCGTTGGGACAGGGAAATCTCTCACCGCATCCAACTTCCTATCGTCAGGCTCTACTCCCTGGGCACTGACTATGTGGCCCAGGTAGTGCACTTTTTCCTGCAGGAGCTGGCATTTAGGCAAGTGGAGTGTTAAGTTGGCCTCTCTAAGGATGGCTAGGAGGTTGCAAAGATCTGCAACCTGTTCCTGCCATGAGGGGTGGAATAGGATGATGTCATCCAGGAAGGCTAATGCGTGCACTGATCCCAGCGCTTTGAGAAGCTGTGTTGCCATCCTTTGAAAAGTGGCTGGTGCATTAAATAGCCCGAATGGCATTTTTTGGAAGCACCAGGCTCCTGACTCTGTGACAAACCCAGTCTTCTCGATATCCTCCTCCTGCACCCAGATCTGGTGGTATCCACTACGCAGATCTAGGGTGGTGAAGTACTTTGAACCGCACATTCTGTTGAGGCAGTTCTGTACATGAGGGAGCGGATAGAACTCAGGTGTGGTAATGGCGTTGACTCGCCTGTAATCCACCACTAGTCGCCAAGAGACATGAGTTTCTCCGTCGACGAGTCTTTTTGGGCACCAGTAGGCATGGTGATTGCCATAGCCCAGTGCCAGGACGGATGACTCCTTCCTTCAAGTAGTCCTGGATGATTTTCCATAATAGACTTTTGCATGAAGGGTGCAGTGTACTGCCGCGCACGAATAGGTTTATTATCCCCTGTCGGGATAGTGTGCTCAACCATGTTCGTGTCACCGAGTTTTTCAAAGCCTGGGAAACTGAAGACATCATGGTAACCTACTAGGTCCTCGACAACAGCTTCTCTGTCAGGGAAGTTTTCCAGTTTACCAAGAAGGAGGCTTTTAAACACTTGCTGTTGTTCCCCTTGGGGGTCTTCTACAGCGGGCGAGGGAGTAGGTACCTCGCAGTTGTGGGAGTGAGCAGTGGGTACTGTGGCAGCACATAGGGTTGGGACTTCTACGTCAGGCAATTGTAGATCTCCCAAGTTAGCGTGGCGGTGCAAGTGTATCGTTGTTGCACCCGCATTGAAAGCCAGCACTGTGGTGGGGGGGCCATTGCCATGCACCGATCTGGCATAGTGCAAGTTGGGGATTTCCCTAGCCTGGAAAAATTGGATGTGGTTCTCGTCAGCTAGGGGCCCTTTTCTGCAAGCTGGCATCAGGACCATTGAATTAGGCGGGATTGCCAAGTGAGTGCTGGTTACCAAATAGGCCCTGGCACGTCTATGCTCTCGCTGCTTTGGGGCACTGTTGCCGGAAGAGCTGGAGCAGAAGTAAATTTTGCGATTGGGAACGTCTAGCCATGCATTGTTTGCGTCTTGTTCGTCCAGGCCAATCAGGGCAGTTAGTCCGTCGGGGAGATCCGTAACTACTGCTGTCGCTCGAATACCCTGTTTCCCGGCAATCTGATAGTACAAGTTGTTTCCCCATACAGGTGCAGATCAGCGCCAGTAACACCGCGTATTGCGTGGAGAGTGGGGACAAGGCGAGAGTCATTGACTACTCTCTTGTCAACAAGGGTGAGGGAACTACCCGTGTCAATGAGGCAGTTGCCCTGTAGTTCATTTGCTGTCCCCCAAACTGTGAAAGCAGGTTTCGAGTCCATCGGGTAAATTGTAGTCCGTTGTGTGCCATGCCGAGGAGTGCGAGGTTTGGTGTCCACGGGAGTAGGCAAAGGTTGGGGGGAGGTTACTAAGTTCTTCCCCCCTGTGACCCGTTTGGGGCCGACGTACTCGGCGAAGGGGGTGGCGAGTCCAGCGGCTTCTGCCCATATTTCGGACCGCCCACCCAGTAGTCACATTCTGAGGGCCTTTGTCCCTTCTTCTTGCAGTTGCTGCAGTACTTTTGGCCAGATTTTCCCCTCTGCTGTCTGTCCCCATTCTGCGGGGAGTGACGCCGGGGTGAGTTCCTTTTTGGCGGTGTGCGCCTAGACGAGGAGCTAGCACCCGTTTTGGACTGTCTGGGAGCATGCTTTTTACTGTCAGTCTGCAGCACTGGGGCAGCTAGTGACCGGCTCCCAGAATTCTGCCCAGTCACTGCCTCAAACACGCTGAGAGCTGCCTGCGCTGTTTGGATGGCCTGGGAGAGCATCTGAGGGTTTGATGTAGCCGTACCCAAGGCTACCTGTTGCGGCAACCCTTTCATGAAGGCCTGAGCGCGATGACGTTTGCGTCGGGATCCCTAGACGGATCCATATTGTTAAGAATAGCAAAAAGACACAACTAGCTTGGTTGGAGAACTACACAAGAGTGAATGTTTTTTAATTTTTGATATCGGAAGGACAGCAACACACAAACATAGTTGCTACGTAAACCCAAATGATTAAAGCATCATCCACTGTCGATGATCCCAACAATATGCTCGGCCAGCGTCTTCACCCGTTCGCCATACTGGGTGATAGTTTCTCTCACACCCATCCTAGCCTGCTGCAAATCTTGGGCGTAGCTGAGTTCAGTTTTGAACCCTTCAAACCGACGAGTTGGGCCGTTTGCATCTCGTCTAGTGTTTTAAAGGAGCGCTGGTGGCAGTGCAAAAAGATGGCCGCATCGTCTCGTGTTCTAGTGATGGCAGCTTGCACCCACATTGCTTCTGGGAATGCAGAGTTGCTTGTCTCCTTCCACTGTTTAATAGAGCGTATGTGCGCTATCCATGCTTCTGCAGCACCAGGTTTCTGTGAACCTGTGTACCAGGAAATGCCTGACAATGCCTGCGTTATGACAGTGGAAGGGTCACCTTGCGCAGGGTTGGGGGCTGTGCATTGGTGCTGCTGGGTTTGGGAGCAGTGCCCGCAGACAGGACTAGGTGGGGCTGGTAGCCACTCTGGGAGCTCGAGTGCCTTACGCGGAGTGACTTGTTGAGTTGTGCTGGGGGAGCTGTGGCTGGAAGGGCGAAGGGGTTTTGCACTGGTGGGGGAGGGGAAAGCCTAGCGCCAGAGTGTGTTACCTCTAGGCGATTGATTTTCTCATGCAGTTCCCTAAATGCTGCCTGAGCTCCCTCTCTCCCCTGCTTTGCAGCTTCCTCATTGCTCTCAACCCTCTCTTCTATCCGCTTTGCAGCTTCCCCGTTGCTCACAACCATCCCCTCTATTCGCTCCAGCACACAGGTTACTTTTTGCAGGTCGCTCATGACTCTGGAGTTATGTTTTCTCAGGGCCTTGACCTCACTTAGCAGGGCCTCATTCTCCAGGCGACTGTACTGGAGGGTGGTTGCAGAATCCTCCAGTGCCGTTATCACTGGGGTCATGGTCTCGTCGAAGGAAGAGGTGATTGCTTCCTTCTGCGCTTCTGTGAGGAACACACCCCTTAACAGCATCAGGCGCATGTTGGCCCCATGCTGGACGAAGTGATTACTCAACTCGTCTGCTCTTAGGGCCACCTGCTTTGGATTCCCACTCGTGTCCATTGGCACCTGTGGCAACGGGGGTGTACTTTTTAGCTGGTCCGTCTGTCCGTTGGTGGTACTTCGGAGAGCGGGGAGTTTGTTGGCTGTGGGGACCCACCTTCTGACTCCCCAAGCTCACGGCTTTCCACTAAGCCTCTTATCCCCTGAAGCAGGACAAGGCGCTGCTCCTCTAGTTCTGTGTCGGCAATTTGCAGCATCCCTATGCGGCGGTACAAATGCCACGCTCGGGTTTGTGCGCCTTGCCGCTCGGCCTCCGAACACGCGTCCAAAAGACCGGTAAGATCCGCGCTGAGCGCCCGCAGTTTATCTGCGCAGATCCTAAGCTCGGTCTGTGGGATCAGTTGCGCGACCTCTTCTGCCGCCAGCTGAACCTGGGAGTTGAGAGCTTTCCTCAAACGAGCCCTCATCTCCGCAACTGTTCCCCTGTACGCTATTCCCCGTACACGGAGCTCGAACACCAACTCGTCCTTACGGAGGTGGTTGACGCTCATCTTCGACCTGAAAGCGTCGTTGCAGGACATCACGAACAACGGGTTACACCAAAATTGAGGACCGAGGTATCGAGACCGAATTTGTCGCTCCTCAAGTGAACGAACTGGTGACACGTTAATCGTGGCGACGACGGGAGGCGATTTCGTTCGGAATGTAAAGGAAGAGTCGGCACCTTCTTCCTCAGAACGAAATACGGAAAGATAAGGAATTAAAGGAACGGGCGGACGGGCGACGGTCGGAAACGGATGTGGTAGGAAGGAAAGGCAAAGGGGGGAGACACGTGGACACACGGCAGTTCTCGGAGGAAAGGCGCTTCGAATCCAAAAATAAAAAAAAGGGCCGAAATGATTCCGAAGTTACGGAGAAGTAATCAATTCAGCCGAGCAATGGTTCCGAAATTGCGACTTGAGAGCTTGCCGGCGCACGTGGAAGCAACAGGTAGTGAATTCGGTTTCCTAAAATTTGAGTACGGAGAAAATACGGAATTCACTTTAGTTCCTCCCCAATTTAACAAACCCGAACTCCTAAACAAATTGTTAAATAATCACGAACAAGGACTCGTGTCAAGTCGCAGGTTAAATCTGCCGGTAGAGGTACGAATTTTCTCAAAATTTGCTCAAAATTTTAAATAAGAAGGAATTTGTACTTACAGATTCTGTACTGTGCAGATTCCAGTGTTGGGCGCCAATGTTACAGGATGGTTATCGGGTTGTCTCTCAATAATAAGGTCCTTCCTTTCCAACCAATATAGTCGTTCCGATTAATAGCCCAGGTATCGAATTGTATCAAAGAGGAGCCAAGTGGTGCCGTTGAAGTCCGGAAGAGAAATAGGCCGGTCGCCTCGTTGCGCGCCGCGGACCCGATCTTCCTAACCTCCCGATCGCGGCAATGCGGTCCCCCCCTCTCCCTGTTCATCAGCAGCTATCTTCCTCTTCAGATTTAATCGGAGCTGCTTCAGGTGGCGCTGCCCGATGAAAGAAGCTCCGGAGTTCCGAGTCACAGCTCATTCCGATCGTGCCCGTAACACAAGAAAAGAGGCCTGTGGCTGCAAGATGAATGCAGTGTTGTGCTTAACAACTCGTTGGGGCAGGTCCTAATTTTGTAGGTTGGTGGCATGTCGCTCAATAGCAGGTGCGGGAAGCGACTCAGGGGGGCTGATGCTCGTAGCTTCAACTCCTCCTTGGTGGAAATATGGCTCATAAGTGCCTTGGCCATTTCCGGAGTTTCCGTCACAATGACGGCGCCACCTCTCACTGCGGTGCAGATGCCAAGCACTCTGACGCTTAGTGCTTGGAGGTCTGTAGCAGGGAGGTGTGGTAGAGGCCACTGCTGCATGTGATGAGCCTGGGGTACTCTTCTGTCTCGGCAGAGCACCTTGAGCTCGGGAGGCTGGTGGCACTGGTTGCCCTACGCAGTTCTTCCCTCACAAGTGCTTCCCACAGCGGGGTAATTGCAGAGGGCGATGTCGTTGGGAGGCGGGAGGCACTTGCTTTGATGGTCAGCTTCGAGATTTCGAAGAGGCAGTGGGTGACGAGGTCACGCATTGGTCCCGTCGCGTTGACCCTCATCCGTGCCAGCTGGCCGTGGATAATTTGGACATACGCATACATCTGCTCCATGTCCGACAGGTTAGGGTATCTAGTACTTGTAGTAGCCAGGTTGCCCGGTCTACTAGGGTGAGAAGGGGGAGATGAACGCGGTTTTCCCGGTTCTTCCCGCCCTTGTTTGTTTGGACGACGAGTAGGTTGCTCATCGTCCGAAGAGGGAGGGATCGAGCTTGGCGAGCCCGAGGAAGAGGCGCGGGTGGCGTTTTTATTATCTGCTGATGTTTTAACTGACTTTTTCATGTTATTTTTACTAATTGGGAGGGATTAAAGTAGCAAACTGATGTAGTGTACCTGTTTAATATTGGGGTGAACATTTCTGAGGCCCTCGAACTCTGCGCTCTCCTCATTACTGGGCCCGCTGCTCCTTTGACCAACAACAGAAAGGAGCAGCAAACAAACGTGGCCCTGAAAACTTTGCCCATCTAATCCCATCAAGACACATCAAAACTGGCATCACCCCACCAACTTTCCTCCGCCTACTGAGCTGCTCATGCGATCAGTGCGTTTCTACATCTACTGCAGTACAACCGCGTTCGATCCAACTCTTTAAGACGCGATCCATCAAACCCTTTTTCTACGTGTCGCTTCACTTTGCTTCATTTCATCTTTTCCCTCTATCATCTCTGTTACTTCCGAACACCGGTAAGATCGTTCCATTCTCTTCCGCACATCACGTCGCCACATTCACCGTATTTTCACCCACCTCATCACCCCATCAAGGGCCCCAAGGAAAATCAAATTCATTTCTTTGCTCGAGCCTTCTTTGTGTTTTCATTTTCTTGGCAGGATTTCGTATTTTAATATAAACCCCTTTAATTTCGAATTATTTTCCTTATCGTTCTTTTTCACCAAGCTTTCCCTTCTTTCACCATTTGTTTCACTAATAATTTCTCGGTATTTTACGGTGGTCCTCCAAGCCAGCCCTATGTGTTAAGGTATCCTGGGAATCACGAAATTCCCATCGTAGCACCTGTTAACGCCTAACCACTGCTGCCGGGGAGAAATGAAGGAGTGGAACACGGACTTGATTGTCGGACGGGAGACGGTGACTCATTGTCCACCACCCCTGTCGAAGCTGGCCAGTGGCATGGGACTGCACGCACCTCTTCTTCACTTGCTTCTTCTGCCATTTTAAGGTCAGCCGAATCCTACAAGCGCTCGTCACCGAATTTGCCTTCTTTTTTTGGGTCATCAGCATCCCATTACCACCCCTTTTGGATCATCAGCATTCCAATTGGTGCACCACTCCTACCATCAAGTGAACTTTCTCTTTTCTACATTCAGCGGAAGGAAGATATATCACCATCAGCATCACGGTCAGACTTTTAGTTCAATTTATTTTTCGCGTCAAAGCAGAACTATTAATTTTTTCGTGGAAGAAGTGTTTAATTTATTGAGTTCGTTCGTTCTTTTATTCCAAATTTCTTCTCTTTTTTTTCTCTCAATTTAATTAAACGACTTAGGTTCAATTCTAGTATTTTTTTCTGCTTCTCAAACTTTCAAGAACAGCACCTTCTGAGTTAATTTGTTGTGAGTTCGTGGTATGAGCGAGAGGTGCTCGATGCAGTGTCCTGGAAGCCCCCCTCTCAGGCATATTGATTCTAGCCTCTTTCGCAGGTCCGTTGAGGGTCAAAGGGAGGCCCCCACATGCGCACCAGCTGCCAGTCCAGCCACCCACCGGGACTAAGACGTATGAGGGATTTTTCAGCTGCTGCTCAGAGTCAGCCCTTGGCCACTGGTAATGTGGTTAGGACACGCTGCAGCTGCCTCGGGAACGCTCAAACCTGGTTTTTCCCCCTCCACATTCCAAACGCTGCACCTATGTAGGGGACCGCTCATAGGTATTAGTGTGCTACTTCGAGGACTGTCTTTCGTTCATTATGAGTGTTTTAAGTCAATGTGTTCTGCCACGTAAGCCGTTGCAGTGTTGTTTTTTTTAACTGGAATATGTTGCATATGTCAGTGTTGTGTGCTTTAAGACCTTTTACGGCCACGCAGAGGATACGGTAGGAGAATTCTGTCCCTCTTCCTGCAGGGGGTGTGTTCTGCGATCCCAGCTCAAGGTAGGGTGTTCCCAGTGCGTCATGTGTGTGGAAGAAATGTAAGTTAACGCCCAGCCACAGTTGAGCCTCGTTAGCCTATACAGAGTGAACTGTGAAACTTAATATATCCTTTATCGGATACCTGCTTGTTCTAACCTCATCCTCACCTTAAAGTTAGCTACTTTATCGGCTTTGGTATATTTTTGTCTATTCTTGTCGATGTTTTCTCTCACTCGATTCTCATTCTTCTCACCAACGGTAATCGGTATCATACCAATCGTCCTATGCTGTCTGTTATTATACTCTTCCAAAATGGTACGTAATGTCTTTACCCAATGAGACTTAGAAAACTCTATAAACTTTCTGTACATTATCGTCTTTAAAGTTCTATTGAATCTCTCAACTATCGACCCCTTCTTTTCACCGTGAGAAGAGTAGTGATTCACTCCGTGTTTTTTCATCAGACTCTCCACATCCTTGATAAAACTATTTCCCTTATCCGCTTGAAAGTGATTCATAGGATTGGAATAGGGGATAGAAGATAGAGTTATGACAATTTCTCGATTTATTTCTCAACGGAACAGTGTAAGCAAATTTACTAAAACTATTTAAAACGGTCGAAATATATTTGAAGCCTTTATTTAATCTCGAGTACGGGACCATTTCAACTAAGTCGGCTTGATACAAGTCTCTGATGCCTTTAACTTCGACTGGTCTCGTAGGAAATCTTCTTCCTCGCAGGTACATGAAGCTCGCGCGCGATGATTTCTCGTACACTCTGGTAGTCCAGGAGCAAGCTCGAAAAAGTCGTCGTAACAGGAGGACAATTTTCAAGCACATAAGGTGAAGGAGTTCACTCTGCTGAACTCATAACTGCACGTCAGCCAGCTCACAGCCGGGGGTGTCAGCAGTGGCGACCATTATGAATTTCCAAAATTCATGAATATTTTAAAGTACTTGTGGAGAGCTGAAAAATGTCTGAGAGGTCCTACAAACCATGTGGATATAGAAAATCCACGACTGCCACTCCTCACCTGGTGGAAGGTACCGGCAGACAGTGCTTGAAAAATGGTACTTTTTTGTACTAAAATGGAAATTGTTGTGGACTGATGAAATTTCGGTCGCTGAAACTATTAGAAATGGAGAGAGGAACGGACCTAGTCTGCTGAACATCCCGTGGAAAGTACCGGCAGAAAAAGGGTACTTTTGACTTTCCATAATAGTGTAAAAAAAAAGTTTACTTTCAGCTACCCCAAAGGGAAAGGGAAGTACAGTAATCGTGTCAAAAAAACATTTGGGTTTCCTTAAGTTCATCAGATCTTTACGTTGTGAAGCCTACTGATTCAAAAAAACCTAATTTCTTCGTGTGGTCCGACTAAAAGGGACAGCCGGGTCGGGTCGGCCCAGCCGGAATGACAACCTCACCTCTATGAGGTCCCCGCAGGATTACATCCAACGAGGCTTAACTGTGGTGGGCGTCACAGTGTACTCTGTCACCACACTGTGCTCAACCTACAGTTGGGGGTCCCGAATTCCACGGCTGATTTCCCTGCGTGTTTGTATGAGTCGCACTTGAAGGGACACAACTTACACTTCTTTCACATACATGGCACACTGGGAACCCCCTACCTAGAGCTGGGATCGCAGAACACACCCCCCGCAGGAATGGGGACAGAATTCTCCTGCCGTATACTTTGCGTGGCCGTTTAATCCGGGTTTAAAGGGGCTTAAAGCTCACGACACTGACATATCATCAGCAAGTAATAAAAACGCCACCTGCGCCTCTTCCTCGGGCTCGCCAAGCTCGATCCGTTCCTCTTCAGACGATGAACAATCTACTCGTCGTCCAAACAAACATGAGCGAAAAGAACCAGGCAAACCGCCTTCATCTCGAAGCTAGCCATCAAAGCGAGTGGCCCCCTAACGACACCAACCAGTGCCACTCCCAACTGTGGGAAACTGTGGCGGCTGTCATGAGGGAAGAGCTGCGTAGGGCAATTGGAGTCACAGCCGTGTCTCACACCCCGCTACTCAAATTGCAGGGTTGGCGAGTCGTACCAGGTGCAACGCCGAGCTATCGCATGGTTATTGACTTTGCCATTGCAGATGACAACATCCTCTGCACAGACACGTGTGAAAAGTGATACACACACAAAAAGCTGACTGGATACAATTCTGTTGGGTACTGGAAGGTGAACTGCGTGCTGCAGACACCTACCTAATAGTGCAAGCTGCCACACCCGAAGAGGTGGACAGCAAAGTGGCCATATTTACCACAATACTACACTCTGCGGGGCTCTCTGTACTTGAGCACAAGAAGCACAGCCCGATCAAATTCCCATGGTGGACTGACGAACTGAATCCTTTCAATCAACGTGTAAATACAGCCAGATGGATGTTCCAACACACTTGGGACCCTGATGCCAGAGCCACACTACGAACTGCCTTCATCCAACTGAAGCAGGCCTTCCACCGCGTCATCAAACGAGCCAAACGCAGTTCTGAGAACCCCTGGGGCAGACATTACAAGTCCTCCATAGGAAAAGCAAACATAGAGCAGGTCATAGCTGCGTTGCATAGCGTTGCAGAATGATTCAGGCTGGACCTGCAGCATCGAAAGTTCACTGGAAACTCTCCTTGAGAAGGCATTCCCTGACGACCGGGTAGCTCAAGATACTGAAGCCCAGGGGACAAGTACACTCTACAGGGTAGAGTAACAGCTACACTCAATAAGCAAAGAGTCGTTTTCTTTTTTAGGTTTAAAAATAGAAAGAGGTTTTTTGACAGTAGTCACTGACAGAAGGTCGGAATGGGACTGTCTGAAGTGGCTAGATGCCCTTCCGATATTTATACAGGTACCTCCTTCTTCGTGCGCTGGGGAATCCCCCAGTGTTCTCAGGAGGTTGGCTTGGATGACTTTCCGTCAGTGGTTTATTTCCAACGTATTTCCATAGTTTGATATAAATATTATAAAAACATATTATTTGTTGGTTGTGTACTTAAGCTAAGTTGATTACAATGATTATCTTAAAGCTAAGTTCACTACAATTCTCATAGCCGAAAATGTTAACTGATAACTCGATATTCTTCCTTTCAACTTTGTCTACATCATCGACTTGTACTGGTTATTTGGTACCCTTCATATTGATGGTGTGTTTATGTTGTTTAAGGATCTCCACATTGCTATTACTGTGGTATGCGTACAATACGAACCACAAGAAGCTTTTTTCATCGTTGGGATTTTTAATATTTATTAGCCCTTTCAAGCTGTCGGTTAATTTCTTGGAATTAGGTATGTAGCAAGATTTTTTGATCGATGTATTGATGAGAAGAGACATGACGAGGTGGATTGCAATCGTGGCTTTCCAGTAAATCATGATGAGTAAATCGTTTTAGGCAGTAGTTGCAGTGAAATTGTTGGTGATGGCGTTTCATTAGCAATCTAGATAAACTTGAAATGCAGCAATAATGAGTATTTCCCTTCGGACTCGTTAAAAGTAAAAGGTTCACGTGTCGTCGATTTTTAAATCTTGTTATTCTAATCGGAAAAACTTCGTTCTCATAACCGAATACATTGACTGATAATTTCGCGTTGTTCTCCTCATATTTATCTAAGTCAGTTATTTTTACTGGGTACTCAATTCCTCTCATGTAAACGCATCGTACTGTTTAAGATACATTGGGCGTTCGTGATGTGTACCAGGGTTCAGAGCCAACAGCACTGCCCAAAGAAAGCAGTTTTCACCGTTCTTCTTTATCTTTTCTTGCCCAATTAGGGGTTGGATATTTCTTCCGGAGTGGGGATGAACGAAGAAGAGTATAACAGTTGATATTTCACCATATACAAGTCGTTTCGGTCAATGTACACCAATTTCCATCCACTTCCATCTTGAACAAATTTTACCATGCTCTCCAATATTTTAGTGGTAGCTTCATTGTACTGCTCCGTACAACCATCACCACGGAGTAATGGACGACTTTTTCTGTGAAATGTCGGAGTAGAATAGATTTCCTCATTGTTTACGGTCTTGCTAAACTTAACCAACTCTGCAACGTACCATTTTAGATACTCTACCGAGATGTTGAGTCAATTTCCCGCATATTTCGACTTCATATTTTCACAATGCCGAGATAACATCGATTGATTGACCTACTGCGAACTTTTCGACAATTTTATCGAGCGACACTGTCACTAAATTACCGTTAGTTGCACTGAATTCACTCACGTTGAAGGTTAATTTCACTTAATATTCAAACGAGAACTAAAATGGTTGATGAATCTGCTCAGCTTATGTAGAGTTGGAATCTTGATCACGTGAACACGTCATGCTGTTGCACCATATTTTGAAATCTCTCTGCTATTAACTCCTTTTGGGGGGTACTTCTACTATAATACAGGGGGGTCGACGTCGTAGGTCGTGGTTGGAAGAGAGGGGGGGGGGGGTAAACATGACGTGGTATTATAACGTAATTGGTTGGTGGGTGGATAAGATGGAAAGAGAGGTGGACCACTTCCAGAAATCCGGATAAGGGGAGGGGGAAAAAAGGTCCTACGACAGTATGACTGGTTAATGTTTGTGAAGGAGGAGGAAAGGGTGGAGGCGATAAAAATTACGTACTACAACGGGATTGGTCAGGGGGCGTGACTGAAAACGTCGTACTACAGCAACAGGAGTATTTTTCTTCTCCCAGTCCAGATTGGGCCAGGCATTTGCGGTTTCGCTCTCTCATTTATCACCTACTCACCTCTGAGATCCATCCCATTCGATTCAGCATCGAAAAGTACCAGTAAACCATATGAAACGTAACCTTACTACAACGCGGAACGACGAAAATTATGTTTGTCAATTGGCCAGTCGCCTGTAGGCAATTGGCACTACCCGATGAGTCGTTGGCGGGGGATTATAAGACGAGAGAGAGTAAAAATTATAAAACGATTGCTTTACTCTCCCGCGAGTTCTTTCAATTACTTGACTTTGGCTCACTACAATTAAGCCTCTGAAAACTCAATTCGACTCAGCATCTAAAAATACCTTGAAGACGATACCACGGCGTAATTGCGATAAAACTGCCAAAATAACAACCATTGGCTTCGTCCGATCGGATTGTCGAGCAGGGGGGCACAACTACGATACCAAACATGATTTTTATGCGAAAGTATCAAATTTTGAGGGGGGGTGGTAAAAAAATTGTCTGACCGAAAACATAGGTGTATTATTCAGAATGAATAATAAACCAATACTATTGCTCTATCGATTTTCCATTTAAAATAAAAAATATCCTTCAGTCAGCATGAAATCAGAGTAATTATTGTGAACCAAACTCTAATAATTGAAAGAACTCAGGGAAACAATAACCACGGTGAAAGTAATCGTTTCATCATTTTTACTCCGTCTCACTAAAACCACCCAAAAGCTCGACTCGCGCACCGCCATGCCAACTGCCTACAGGCACCTGTAATATTTATTTTTCGTCGTTCCGTTGTAGTCAGGTCATGTTTCCTGTGGTTTATTAGTATTTTTCGAAACTGAATCGAATGGGTTGTGCGTCGGAGTTGGGAAACTGTGTCAAGCTGTGCAAGAAAACAATTGGTTATGTGAGGGAAGCTAATGGTTAAGCCTCCAGGTTCAACGCCTGGAGTGTATAGGGCTGGAGGACCATGGCTGCTGCCTGAATGAGAAAATAAATGAAAGTTAAAGGCAAGGAAAATAAGGAAATACAAGTAATTCGGAAATAAATTATGGCTTCTATTGTAAGAAATCGAATCAAAATGAAATTGAACTGAACGAAAATAAATTAGAGCTCAAGAATAAAAAATAAAGAGATCTCGTTGGGGCCCTTGAAGATCGGAGGCGGAGCAAGGAAAGTTGGCTTACCGAAAACGGATGGACGTCGGATGTGCACACGATCGCGAATGAATGGAAAAAAGGTGAGATGAGATCGAGCGAAATGGGGTGATGAAGGTAGTGGGGCGATGCTTGGTTTAAACTTGTTAAGGTTGTGACAGCGCGTCACATGAGCCCCAACGCAGAAGAAGCGCGGGAAAACGCTGGGCTGCTCGTCGCTCAACCCCGTCCAGAGTCAGTCGCATCTGAACGCCCGAACCTGACTGGTGAGCCCTTTCGTCTGCCCCTTTTCCTTTACCATCCGCCGTGAGCCTAGATTTCTTATTTATTTTATTACAAGAAATATTTATTTTATTCATTATACCGCACTTGGCCAAGCCTTGGGTTGAATTTATTTATTTATCCACGAAGGGTCTACGTAGCGCCACAAGGTGGAAGTTGCTGTTGTGATGGGGTTTGATGAGCTTGAGGAGAGTTGTCTGGGTTGGAATTGTCGCTCAGAATCGACCGATCGGGCCCTTAACAAAAGGGGTCAGACGCAAGACATTTTTCGCTTGCGATTTCGACCAACAATAAATCGTTGTGTAATAATTTGCAGCGGTTTTTTATTTTCTCGACGAGTACTTCTAGGGGTTACTTTAGTTCATATTTAGTGCAATTCAGATTCTTTCGTTTTACGATTGTATCGTGTTAGAAAAGATAGATTTCTTCATCATAGTTATATTTCTCCCACTTTGCTCAACACTTAAATTCAAAGATGTTCGCCTTGATCACTTGATAGAGTATGTGGTTACCTTTATTTCATACGAATGGCAATACTCCAAGTAAGCTCAGAGGTCAGGGCAACTCAAATTTCTTTGCCGAAGCAAGCGTTTCTCTAACAGTTCAATCTCGTCAGAACAAAATGGTGGCAGGAACCGAAGAGCTGATTTGAGAGTTATAGTGAAGAAGGCTGAAGGACGGGGAGCGGTAGGGGGATTCTAAGCAACATAGTGGGAGGGGGGGGTTGGCTGCAATGCATAGTGATGCAGAAGCACTGTCAGTTGAGCTTGAATAATGAGCATCGCTTAAGAGTATTCAAATAATAAGGGTAACGGCACTGTGGCGGATTGCGCGTCCCAACAAAATTATCTCCTATTCTCGCGCTAAATGGATGGAAATTCCTCTTTCACTTCTGAAGTGTTAAAACATAACTACGTACAGAACAGTAAAACGTGTAAATTCACTGAACGAAGAGGTCGTGGCGATAGATCTTCTTTAGCAGAGTACGTAGTAGAAAATGCTCGAGAATTCGAGAATTTTGCTATTTTAATCATCGTGATGGATCATTTTGTTGGTTTGATATTTAACAAATAACTATACAGTTTTGTAAATTCCATATTTATAATTAATATTGTCCTTTCAGCGACGATAGAAAAAATCATATAATAATTATGTAAAAATTATAAAAAGAATCCCTCCCTTTTCGTGGCCGTTCGAACCAACCGTTCTGAAAACGTAAGTACTACGAGGCTAGAAACTGAAAACGAACGAATATAAATATTGCCCCGAGCACCAAGTTCGCCGGGAAACCTACCCTCAGCCGGCGAGCACCTGAAAAGGAACACAGGAAAACAGATTCGCATAAAAGGAATGAGGAGAAAGAAGGATCGACTCACCCTACGTTTCCTGTTTTGTACCACAAGGCGCCAAAGCTGCACTCGAGCCACAACTGAGAGGATGAAAGGCCTTTTGGAGGCGTCCCGACGATAGAACCGGAAAACTCAAACTTTGATTTGCGGTTTATATTAATTATAGTTCACGTCGCGAAAAGGCTCAGAACCGACGTGTTGAGAAGGGCGGTGAACATGGGAATGGCCGACACGGATAGGAAAAAAAGAGGCGGTAAAAAGAGGAAGGGCGGCGATCCTTCTCAGGCCCCCACCAGCCTCGGGCGACCACCAGCGAACTATGGTCCATAAACAGAAAAGCTCCTTCTGAATTGAACAATTATATTTTGATATTTTGGAACTTCTGTTACTCTCCCTCACGAACGTTCATAGCGTCGAGATATCTGAAACCGTATTGGCATCAGGTTGCAATTGCCGCTCGGAGGATGCACGGATTTTGTGACGTGATCAGAAAGACAATTCACGGGAACAATATTTACAGCTTCCTCCATCGACCGGAAACGAGCGTCGCGTATGGAATTCATCAGCCCCAAGAACTGACTCACATCGTACAACCGGTACGTTGAATGAAAACGAAATCGAAAGCCTCGGAGCCCACAAAATATTTTATTACATTCTAAGACGAGGCCTCGCCCCAAATTTGGGCAAGGCTCAAAAAGATCCGAGCTAAACATACATATTTACTGAACCACCTCAAATACACGGTACGATTAAATTTTTTGGATTGATTTAGTACTCATACCTGACTACAATACCACCCAGTTGCGTTCTTGTTAATGATGACCTAACCATCGACATTGATATAACATTGATATAACTCAAATATAATGGAAATAGACAATCATTCCAACTCCTTTTTATTATTTTTCGTATGTTATCACTTCCGAGACCCATCCCATTCGATTCAGCATCGAAAAATACTGGTAAACCATACGAAACATGACCTGACTACATAGAGACTATGGAAACTAAATATTCCCCTGGCGCCAGGCGCCCCTAAGCGCCTGTAGACAATCGGCACGTCGTTGCAAGTCTAGCGGGCGGGTGGTTTTGATCGGACGGGAGGGAGGGAGGGAGTACTAACGACGCAACGTTGACTTCCACTGTAGTTCCTGCGAGTTCTTTCAATTAGTTGACTTTGGCTCACTATAATTACTGTAACTTCACTATACGCCATTGTACGCGTCTGATACTCATTCCATTTGACCCAGGATGTAAAAACCTTGAAAACGATACGAAACACGGCGTATTTGCGATTGTATTGCGTTTTGTGAATTTTTTAAACCATTTTTTGTCCATAACAACCATGGGCTTCGTCTGATCGGATTGCCTAGATGGCGGGCACAACTAGATACCAAATGGGATTTTTGTGCGAAAGAACGGATTTTTTAGACCACGGTGCATACTCGTTGAGCGTGGTTATAGTCCTCTTCACTGATGTGTGTTTGGAATAAATAGTTGAAAAAATGATCACACATTGGTAGTTGAGTTTCCTCAAATTTGGATGCATCCGTCATGTGTAGGAGTTAGGATACACTCCTTTCCGAACTAATGTGATCACCTCCCATACACTGCCTCGAAATCTTGAATTGATCGAATCGCTGCCATGTTTCTCACCAACGAGTCCAACGATGTGTTGAGAAACTGTAGCGAGTCCAAAAATCGTAATGACTGAAGAGTCACGGAGATGTAGCGCTCACTGGTGGTTGCGATGCATGATAACTTTCCCTTTTTGAACTTGTCAAATCCTTGCATCAAATGGTGACAGTCGGATCCTCGCAGATTGTGGGAAAAGACGGGGATGTAGTTGGGTACTTGGTAATTTAGATTACACGTGTTATGTGCTGCTCCAAGGAATTTACCATTGAGATGATTGTGATTGGTGACACAATCTTCTCCCAGTGGTTTCTTACAAAGATGACATTCAACTGCTTCTTCAAAATCCTTATTATCTTGCTTCGTCATGTTGATTGGAATATTTGTTTCTATTATGAGTAGTAGATCCTTCGCCTCATTCATGAGGCTATTCAAAAATTCGTCCACCACGTTGGGTCCACTGTACACTACTGGTGGTTTAAGCGCTTTTCCCTCGCTATCGATGATGACGTAACAGAATCCACATGGAATGTGCTTTGCAGTATTGTTGGTGTATGAGCGTTGTGGATTGTTGGAGCAAGTGTCTATTGGCACGGTGAAGGACTCGAAATCACAGTATATGGTAAATGGCATTTTGTGGCATAGCGTATAATTTTTTAAGTACAACAACTTCCTCCCTCCGTCGGTAATCTTGTTTTCTGTGCACCGTGAGGAGAGCACAGCGGTTCGTGTTCCACCAGTAAATCTTTACGACAGAAGCGATGGAGACACTAGTTGCAGTAATATGCATCACAGTGAGTCAAATGAGCCAGAAAGCGTGAGAGGTTAGAGATTAAACAATAATGGCTTTTCCCTTGTGCATCAGTCAATAGAAGAAGGTTAACATGAGTTTCTCTCCCCTTCTCCTTCGTTATCCTGATTGGGTAAACCTCTTCATTCGCATAGCCGAAAATGTTAACTGATAACTTGATATTCTTCTTTTCAACTTAGTCTACATCATCGACTTCTACCGGATATTTGATCCTCTCCATATTGATGGTATGCTGGTGTTGTTTGAGGATCTGTGCATTGCTATTTCCGAGGTATGCGTACAAGATGGATTTTTCACATTGATGACGCCAACGTTGTTTTTTGAAAATTTCTTTGGAGTTGGTAAGTAGCATGAAGAATTAGTCGATGTATTGATGGGAAGAAAGATGACTTGAGGTGGATTACGATCGTGACGAGTAAATCGTTTTAGGCAGTAGTTGCAGCAAAATTTCTGCCTTGCATGTTTTGTTAGATTGAAGAGCAATCTCGATAAATTGTTAATTAGGCAGTAGTGACTGTTTCCCTCCGTACTCGTTAAAAGTAAGAGGTTAACGTGTTGACGATTTTTAAATTTTGTTATTCTAATCGGAGTCACTTCGTTCTCATAACCAAAAATATTCACCGATAAATTCGCGTTGTTCTCCTCAAAAGTGTCCAAAGCAGTTATTTTTACTTTTAGTTATTTTACCTTAAGATATAACGCAATTTCTGTTCCAGGTACATTGGTTTATTTCGAGATACAAATAAAATTAAAAGGAAATACTTCTCAAGGGGCAAAGTCACAGATATAACCGAGTAGGTTCAGTATAATGCAAAGCTATATATAAACGACAACCTCAACGCAGAGTGTAGGATGTGATTTGGGCAGTTTGTAAGTTCTATGTATTATTGGGGTAGTCGTCTGGTACCAGATGATATACGGTACTTACAGTTCCGACGGCCGTGGAAGTTATAAGGGAAGGAATTATTTGAGAGATGATACCTCTTAGCGAATTCTGTCTTAAGATTAGGTAGGGTTGTACTGATCGGAATTTCAAGGAATGAAGGGAAGGTAGAATCTTCAGAAATCTCTACGTTGGCAGTGTGGGAACTTGAATTCGATAGGTGGTACCTGAAACTGAGCAACGAAACAGTTTTCTACTGAGTTTCGATGCATCTTCTCAACATGAACGATGAATTTACGGGAGTGGTTTAAATGTCCAAATTCCTACCGGTACGATAATGATGGGGTCTTTTGGGACGACGGTGACCGACGCCGACCGGACGATGCTGAAGCGATGACGAAGAGGACGGCAATATGCAGACAGATCCTCCAAGACGATGGCGATGAAAGGAGTATCGGATGCTGACTGCAGAAACCAGCTAATTTGCCGAATTAATCGGGAAGAGAACGAAAAGGTAGAGAACGGTACGATAGCGGTAGCGGCTTGATGGCGAACAGAATGAGAAGAAAGGAAAACGGTGACTCTCCCTTCTGGCGCTAAGAAGCAGCAGCTCTCAAGACGCCGGTAATTCAACAAGTGGTTGGATAAAAAAAATAATTTCTTCCTTGCAAATAATTCGTAATTCTCTTCGGAAATAAATCAAAAAGGCCATCCAATATCTTTTAATTAAACAATAATGGATTGCAAACTAATTGGGTGCTTCAAAATAGATCAATGACACCTATGCTCCATCTCCCTAAGCAACCAATACCGCAAAATGAAAAGGTGGCGGGAATTTCAAATCTCTTCACGGCACACACTCCTCTCAGCGGTGGAGGTGGAAAAATATGGCTTCAGCATTGAATGATGCCACTGATCAACATTCCTCCCAGTAGCGTCCTGGAGCTTGCAGACTCCTCTGGAGCTGACTTGTAATGGTCCTTTACACTTTTGGAAGAGCTTGGAGGCTGCACGATCTTCAGCTGATGACAAATTGAAGGATTTATGCAGAACGAGATCTCCTACACTGAACTTAGCTGGGCGTCGATGCAGGTTGTAACGCTGTCCTTGATCCATGCTTGCTTTCAATAGGTGTTTCTCAGCCAGATGCTTAAGTTGTTCCAGCTTTTTCATACGAAGGGCCCATTAGTCACGGGAAGGGTCTGAACCTCCAGATGGGGTTGGTCTACTTGATTCCAAACTGGAACGAAAAGTTTTCATCGCTATAAGCTCACGGTCGAAATTTAAGTAGGAATTTTCGTGGAACTATGGACAACACTGTTCAGTGAACATTGAAGTTTTCCGATAGGCTGATCCCATTGGGTGTGACGAGACTGATCTATATAGCTCCTAAGCAATTGTCGAATATTCCTATTGACTCGTTCAATCGGATTCGCTTGGTAATGATAGAGCGGAGAAGTTCTGTGTTGAATTCCACAGGATTTTGCTAGTGTGCTGACAGCTGTGCTAACAATGTTGTTGATGTTATCCGAGATTAAAACAGCGGGAGTCCCATATCGATTCAGAATGTATGAACGAAACTTAGATAAAATAACGGCAGAAGAGGTAGATTTTATGGGAATGAGTTCCACCCATTTAGTGAATAAATTTTCAAAAACAAGAAGGTGTTGTTACCCGCACTGCTACGGGGAAATGGTCCCATGAGCTCAGTTGAGATCATATCCCAGGGAGTGCTGAGATAACGAGGATGCATTAATCCTTAGGGAGAAGAATTTGCGGATTTGACGCGCTGGCAAATGTCACAACAACGAACGTACTTAACAATATCCTGGTACATACCAGGCCAATAATACAGTCTTCCGATTCTCCAATGAGTTTTGACAATCCCAAGGTGACCAGATTGTGGATCATCATGGCACTCCTTTAAAATTCGAGAACGAGAATTCCAGGGAGCTACTAATTTCCAGTCTTCACTAGGATCTTCCAGTTCACCCTTTAAAAATGTCTTCCGATGGTAGTACAGATGGTTTCCCTGTATTCTCCAGTGAGGATAATTTTTGGGATTCATTTTCACCTTATAAAATTTTCTTCTATACCATGCATCTTCAACATGATTATTTTTCACAAAAACCTGAGAGTGTTCTGCACCATCACCAGAATTTTCAACCGAGTCAGTAGCTGAGTCATCTGGAGACGGAATTCTGGATAAGGTATCTGCCACACAATTTAGTTTTCCTTTTTTATATTCAACCTTGAAATAATAAGGTTGCAACCGCAAGGTCCAACGAGCAAGGCGACCTGTAGGGGTTTTCAACTCTAAGAGCCACTTCAGTCAAGAATGGTCCGTTATTACAACGAATTCTTTTGCTTCCAGATACTGTCGGTTCTTTTCGATTCCGAAAATCACCGCCAAACATTCCTTCTCAGTAACCGAATAATTCCTTTCTGCTGCTGATAAGGAACGAGAGCAATAAGTTATCACCTTCTCCTCATCATTATGAATTTGGACCAAGGCTGCTCCAATTCCATATTGCGATGCATCGGTCTGTAAAACAAATGGCAAGTCAAAGTTTGGGCGAGCCAAAATGGGAGAAGATGACAATGCAGTCTTCAAGGTTTTAAAAGCTTTAATTTGGTCATCGGACCAAATCCAGTCCTTCTTCTTACCCAAAAACAAGGTTAAAGAAGCTACAATAGAGAAGAAGTGGGGTATGAAACGGCGATACCTAAAAAGCGACGAAGTCAGTTGTGTTCCTAGGAGCAGGATAAGACGTGACTGCTTCAATTTTCCCAGGGTCAACACTAATTCTTTCGTAATTGACTCGGTACCCAGATAACGAATCTCCGTGCACCCAAATTCACATTTTTCTTTGTTGATTTGAAGGCCAGTTTCCTTCAGCCTTCGGAAAACTTCTTTCAATTGAGTACAGTGACTTTCAAAATCAGGAGTGCACAATAAAATATCATCTAAGAAAACGATAACTTGTGAACATAAATCCAGGAAGACAAAGTTGGCAAGTCGCTGGAACGTAGCTGGACTATTTGTAAGCCCCATCGGCATTGTACAAAATCTAAATAAGCCTCCCATCAGGCCAGACCCTGACAAAAAGAAGTCTTTGCTCATATTCCCACCGCCAGCAAATTCAAAATCCTTGCAGAGGGTCCTAGGGATGTTTGCTCACTACTCCAAATGGATATCTAAATTATCTGTTAAAATACGACCTTTAATTGAATGCAAGTCATTTCTTCTTTCTCCAAAAGCGGTGGACTGTTTTGAGGCTTTAAAGAAGGATATTGCACAGGCAATCATTGCAACAGTTGAAGATGGAGTTCCACTGCAGGTTGAAACGGATGCCTCTGACTCTGCCATAGCGGCTACACTTTCACAAAGGAATCGTCCTGTTGCGTTTTTCTCGAGAACTTTATCAACAAGTGAGAAGAAGCATCCAGCAATCGAGAAAGAGGCAGCTGCAATTGTAGAATGTTTGAGAAAACATTGGTCGACACTTTACAATTGTAACAGTTCAAGAAGCTTTATCATTTATATTCAATTTGAAACGCTCGAGCAAAATAAAGAATGACAAAATCATGCTCTGGCGTTTGGACATCTCCGTTTTCAATTTTGACATCAGCTATAGGCCTGGGAAAAGGATAATGTTGTAGCAGACACACTATCAATAATCTGTAGTGCAGCCAACACTGAATTGCTATTATGTCAGCCAGGCGTAACTCGCATGATCATTGGATCCGGAGCCGTAACCTGCCATATACTCTTGAAGAAGTCCGCAGAATGGCACTTGCATGCACCATCTGTGCAGAAATAAAGCCTAGGTACTATCGAAAGAGGTTAGGAGTATTGATAAAAGCCACCCAACCGTTTGAAAGAGTCAGCATCGACTTAAAGGACCTCTGCCAACATCAACAAGCCGCCCTTACATCTTAACAATTGTTGATGAATACTCCCGATTTCCTTTTGCTTTCCCCTGTAAGGATCTTAGTGCTTTGACCGTTATTAAGTGTTTCACGAAGCTATTCACAACGTTTGGGATGCCAGGTTGTATACATTCGGATCGTGGTGCTTCTTTCATGTTTAACGAAGTCACAAAATTTCTCCATTCTCGAGTCGTAACTACAAGTTACTCAACACACCTGGAAAGCTGTCTCACTTGCACTGTAGAGCAGGAACTTGAAAAATACTCAATGGGAGCAAGTTTTACCTGAATCCTTACATGCTATTCGATATCTATTGTGCACTGCCACAAATTGCACTCCACATGAGAGAATGTTCAAGCATCATCGCTGGTCAAACTATGGATGTGCCTTGCCTACATGGCTTAGCGAGCCAGGAGTTGTTCTTCTCAAAAGATTCAATAGATCTAACAAATCGTAAACCGTAACGTAACCGTAACGTAAACCTCGATTTCCTCCGATGCGAACGAAAGAAACCTTTACGCAAACGGGGTACAGCTTTCGTACAAGTACGCAACCACTAGGAACATTTTACGTATTTTATTTATTTTTAATGCAATGATAACTACGTTTGAGTGTGCTCGTTGATGGTTTCGATATAATGGCCGCGTCAATTGCAATTGACATCATCACTTAGTCACTGAGGTTATTAAAACGTGTGATTAAATTAAATTAAAATTTGACATAAAATGTCAAAATGTCAAAAACACAAAATAATCGTAACCCTGGTGGGACTCGAACCCACAATCCCCAGTTTAGGAGACCGATGCCTTATCCATTAGGCCACAGGGGCTGTTGCTTGCAACTCAGGTTAAAAATTTCGTGACGCTTCTCTGTAACATCTCTGGCGTTACATTTTTGAGTTTATGTAGCAAAGTAATGACATAAAATGTCAAAATATGGACCAGATATTCAGAACACATTAAATCTCTTAGTAGGGACAAAGACGATTCAAACTTTGCCAACCACCTCAAGACAATTGGACATGAGCCTACCAAAATACAGGGCTTTCCAATTTTCTGAGAAATGGCTCCAACGATTTCAATCTTTCAAACTCACAATATATTTTCACCCAACTAGTATCTACATTTTGTTCTCAATGAATTTTTCTGTAGCAATGCGTTGAACGATGAGTAAGCACCAGTATACGTAGCAGGTCGTCGAATTTACGGGGGTTGCGGAAAGTCATGTGTTGCTACGCATCAGATATTTTTCTGTTTTACTTAATAGTGGCTAGATAAAACTGTATTGGTAGTGTCTATGCACGATAATGAAAATGTTTAATGTATTGAATCTGCTTTATTATTTACACCATACTTCAAATTAAAATTAGGTGTACAATGAAAACAAGGAGGCGACAGGTGTTGGGAAGGACTGATATAAACAAAAAAGTAGCAACACAGAACTTTCCACCACCCCGTATATTCGAATACCAGGTACATATGTGGGTGCTACATCTTCGTTCAACGCATTTCTACTGGAACATTTATCGAGTACAAAATGTAGGTACTAGTTAGTTGAGAGTTCTCCGTAAGATTGATCGAAATCTCTAGAGCCGTTTTAGAGACAGTTGGAAACCCGATAAATTAATATAAGACAAATCTCCTCTTTTTATTTAACTTGGCTTATATCTCCATTCAACATATATACACAGAAATAATTACGGGGAACGAAATGTGGGAATGGGTGGCTAAAATACACTCTTTAAGATTGATCAAATCTGGTGAAGCAGTTACCTCGGAATTAACGGCAATTTTCGGAAAAACCTTATTTTCGACAAATTTGGATTTTTATCTCTATTCAATGGATCATTGAAGGAGCATTTTCGAAAACAATATATAGGTTTCAACTATTCGAAAACATCCTGTGAGTTTTGTGAAAATCGTTGAAGTGCTTTACAGTATTTCCACCGAGATTTTTGTGGAAAAAAAAATTAGGTATCAACTTGTAGATAGTTAAAGTTAAATCGAAATCGTACGAGCAGTTTTCGAGAAAAATGCGAGAAAACCCTAGTTTTTGGTACATTTTCGTACCCCACCTTTTTCCCCATCTACCGAAATTGCCCATAACCTTATTTTGGCGTCCACAAAAATAACAAAAAAAAAAAACCCTGCAAATTATTAAAACCCTGCAATGGTTTATTATTCTCCTGAACGGCTTGACCTAGTCTCGCAACGCTGAGGCCTACACCGTCCCATTCGATTCAGCATCGAAAAATACCTGTAAACGATACGAAACATTACATAACTGCTACGAAACGACGAAATTAACAAATTCCAAGAGCACGTGGGCGTCTGCAGGCAATTGGCAGGACGTTCCGAGTCGAGCTAGCAGGTGGTTTTAATTAGAAAGGGGGGGGGAAGGAGTACGAGCGATGAAACGATTACTGTCGCCGTAGTTTTTCTCCCGTGAGTTCTTTCAATTAGTAGACTTTGGGTCAATATAATTACAGTGATTTCACTATTTTCCGTCTAGACGCAGTTGTACACCCCTGAGAATCGTTTCATTCGACCTAGAGTTTAAAAATACATAGAAAACGATACTAAACACGGTGTACTCCGTGCCGAAACTGCCGAAGTTCCGTTTTTGTTAATTTGTTTAACCATTTTTTGCCCATAGCAACCATGGGCTTCGTCCGAACGGATTGCCGAGCAGGCAGGCACAACTAGATACCAAATGGGATTTGTTTAAGGAAGGGAACGGATATTTTAGGCAACGTTCAAGGCACAGAACGGGTCGGACGACGGCGGACGTTGCATGGACGGACATTGCAGATTTGGGATCGTGATGTCTGGAAACGAAAAGTATCAAATTTTGAGGGGGGAGCGTAAAAAAATTTTCCCGACCGAATACATAGGGTTATTATTCATTCTGATACAGCAATATTATTCAGAATGGATATCAAACCAAAAGTAAATCGAACTACAGACCCACATACACACACAAATGGAACCGAAATTTGGTTTTGATTTATTTATTACCCCGACTCAACGCTCGACTCGTTATGTCGTGCCAATTACCTACAGGCGCCTGGAATATTTGGTTTTCGTCGTTCCGTAATAGTTAGATCATACTTTGTTTCGGTTTACTGGTATTTTTCGATGCTGAATCGAATGGGTCTTGGAGGAGTGAGACTAGGTCAAGCCGTTCAAGAGAATAATAAACCATTGTGTAATTATTTGCAGGGTTTTTAGATTCAGTAGGTCTCAAAATGTAAAGATCTGAAGGAAACCCAACTTTTTTTTGACACGGATTCAATACTTTCCTTAACCTTTGGGTAGCAGAAAGTGAAAGCTGGTTGGATTAGTTGATACAGTGATATAAATCGCTGGATCGCTGGAACAGCTTGAGATGCGTTGCGAGGCATCAGATATTGTGGTTAATTGTCCGATATCCAGCGAAAGGCGGTTTCCGGCTACGCTAAGAGAGGACAGACGAAGCTCAGGTTACGTCAGGTTTTGTCCGAAATGACGTCGAACCGCTTGTGACGACGCAATTGGAAGTAAGCCAGTGATGGGTGGGGGATTTCGCCGGCCGGTCGCTTTACTCAGCCGCAGTCTTCGCCGGCACCTCGACCCGCGTGAGTTCAGTCTGTTCGGATTCGTCCCCCAATCGTATTTTCACGATTTGCGTTGTTTTGTTCGTTTCCGGGTTTCTACGTCGAGTAAGTTTTTTGTTATAATTTACGACCAACTGTAATGTTTTTGTTACAAACATCTCTGTACGGTAGGCGTGGCTAGAAGCGAAAGTATCTGGAATATTACGTTACTCACAATTGGACTGACTTAGTAATCGTTATGGATGGAAAGTATCTGGTGCGAAGCATCAAAACTTATCTCAACCTTTGAAGTTCAATGGTACAACATATTCACAAGCCCATCTTAAATCAACGCACGTCTGCTGGTACCCGAATGGAAAATAAAGTGTTGGAACTAGTTAGCTGAAAGTACCCCGTAAGTTTTACTGAAATGGTTAGAGCCTATAATTATATTCAAGCGCCTTAGAAACAAAACAAATAATCATCTAGCTCGAGTTTGGTACTCGGTTTTTATGTTCGAAACGCAACATACAATTGAAAATTTGTATTGAGTGCTGAAAAAATGTTCTCCAACAATGCATTCCGTAACTTTGATGCATCCACAATGTCATCCATGTGAACCAGTTGTCTGTTATGTCGCGAAAACGCTTCAATTAGCCCTCCAAACTATTCGCTTCAGTGGATGCTCAGGTGCGGCAGATGAACTGCAGAAGAGACCGGAACTGGAGCGTTTTCCATCAAGCCCTATTCAACTTATTATTCCGGTTTTCAATTTCCTCCGGGCCCGATTGAGCCGGTCCAGTGAGTAATGGGAGTTGTGCGAAATCACACGTATGTATATATAAAGCTAATGTATAATATAACTAAATGCGTTCTAATTCCTTTTAATTGTATACAATTTTCTTTAGTCCCTCAAATAGGAAGAAAAATTATATAATCGGCTAATTTTTTTTTCCTGTCTTCAGCTCATCACGATCAAAGGCGTCTGATTCGGCAGAATACATTCGAGAAAACCGTCTGATGTATGTAAACACGATTTAGAGAGAATTCCTGAACCAAAGCCGAGTATTTTAAAATAAATATCTGGTGCGTTGCAACACACAACTTTCCTTAGCTCTACGTCAATTCACTTTTTACAAGGCTAATTCTATTTAAACGACTCATTTATCACTCAGTTCCATTGAACTTGGTCAAACAACACTTCACAGCAGCAGGAAGCTGTAGCGCCTACAGTTATGGAATTTATTGTGCTGCTCGTACTCATTGCAGGACCATTATTGAGCAATTGGTATACAGAAAATTAATGAGGCTGTAAACACAAATTTTTTGAAGAAGGGTAGTAATTACTTTTGCAGAGTTATTGGGTAATAACTGTTAGAACTAGTAGTAAGCGAAACGGCGGTAGTTGAAATTCAGGAATTTCTGGAGTGAGCCCCGTGCATCTCATGAGCGTTTTTAAACACTCATCCTATAGGTATTGGATTGGACTACCACGCCAATTTTCTTTAACTTTCTACTAACGTCCCAGCGGAGTTTATAAGGAAATATCTGGTGCGTAGCAACACACAACTTTCCGCCACCCCTTTATGTTCGAACACCACCTACATAGGCGGGCGCTATATCTTCGTTCACCGCATTTTTACAGGAACATTTATGGAGAACAAAATGTAGGGACTAGTTAGCTGAAAGTACTCCGGAAGTTTGATCGAAATCGTTAGAGCCGTTTTTGAGAAAATCGGAATACCGATAAAATAATATTCGACAAATCTCCTTTTCTGAGTTAACTGGGCTTATATCTCCGTTCAACATATATATACAGAAATAATTATAAGAAACGAGATGTAAGTATAGGTTACTAAAAGACACTACATTAGGATTTATCACATCTGGTGAAAAAGTTACGCTGGAATTTACGGAAATGTTCGAAAAAACGTTACTTTTGACACATTTTGATTTTTATCTCTGTTCAGTGGACTGTTAGAGAAACATTTATTGAAAAGAATATGTATGTATTAACGATTTGAAAACATCCTGTGAGTTTGGTGAAAATCGCTGGAGCCGTTTTGCCAAAAAGCGTAATGGAGATATGTATGGAGAATTAAAGTTAGGTATTGATTAGGAGAAGATAATGTGAAAGTTTAATCAAAATCGTTAGAGCCGTTTTCGAGAAAAATGCGAAAAACCCTAGTTTTTGGTACATTTTTGTCCACCACCCCCCCTTCCCATCGGCCGAAATCGTCCATAACCTCATTTTGATGTCCACAAAAAATAACGAACAAAACAAAAAAAGAACCAGCTCAATCGGATCAGCCGTTCTCCCGCAAATCGAACTACAGACACAGGTCTGTTTCTTTATTTGATGACTGTACCTAAACCCTCGACGATGGTTATATCAGTCATAGAAGTTGCGGTTTCGCTAATATGCAAGAGGCCGGCCCCTGCAGCATCCACCGAACTCAGACCTGTGGAGGTACGGCAGGTATTTGGTCGTTAGCCAGTCTCACCGTAGAAAGCTGTTGCCCGTGTGTTACCGCGCGGAGGTGACCACCTGAGGAATCCCGTACCATCTGGGAGTAGTTCTTAATCTGGTTCCCTACCTGATCTTACTGTTTACTTGGGTGGCAAGTTTCAAAAGGACTGATCAACTATAACCACGTTTCTTAGCCATTACCTTCTTTGCGAACTTTGCAAAATGGTTATAGGCTTCCTTTGTAGCAGTCAATGCTGCTAAGTTCGTTTGCCCTCCCAACAACCGTCGCTCACTGTTGTAGAAACTACAGTGGAGCAGCACATGGTTTCTTGTTTCCTCCGCACTGGAGGCACAAGACGTGCATAATGGAGAGTCTTTCAGACAAAAAAGAAGTGGAGCCGCGCATTGAAGTCACCATGTCCCGTGAGGAACTGGCTCGTCCAGTGGTCTGGCTCAACCCATTTTCTAGAAAGACGTTCACGGATGTTGGGGAAGAACTCATACGTACCACGTACCTTTGACGAGGATTCCCAACTCGCTTGCCATTTCTCTAGAGCCCATTCATCGATGGCAGCAAGTTTCTGTTCTGTGGTGAGATCCGCACGGAGTTCAGCCCAAAGCGGGGGAAGCTCCCGTTTCACTCTCCACTTGTCAATCATGCACTCAACAGCCAAATCAACTGGTAACTGACCAGTAATCACCTGGAGTGCTTCTGTTGATACAGTCTTGTAGGCCTTGGTGATCCACAGGAGCGCTGCTCTCTGGGATTGGGCCAACACTCTCTTTTGATTGACTGTTAGTTTGCTACCCCAGACAACGGGGCCAATCACACCTAAATAGATGGCCTTATACATGAGGATGGTGTCGTGGTAACACACACCCCAAGTGGCCTTAGTAATGGCACGCAGTGAGGCAAACCTTGCAATGGTAGTGCCTTTAAGGGACTGGAGGTGTTGGTTGAAACCCCACCTCTCACCTATATTCACTCCTAAATACTTGACGTGCTTTTCAAGAAGGAGCCTGTGGCCGCCAAAGCGTATTGTGGGTGGATTATTCACTTTCCCTTCAAGAGGATTAGCTGGCTTTTTGCCTCAGCCACCTGGATCTTGAGATGGTCGCACGATTGGTTGACAGTGCGGAGCACGTGGTGGGTTTTATCTTCAATTTGGCGGACTGACTCTGCAAAGATCAGCACAGTCAAGTCATCCACATAGGCGTACGGCTCGCAGTCAGTCTCCATGAGTTTCCTGAGAAGACCTTCGAAGAAGGCATTCCAGAGTGCTGGTCCTAGGACCGAGCCCTGTGGGCACCGCTTCTCAATCTTTCTCCGGACGGAGACATGCCTACTTTCGATCGTAGCAGTTCTGTCTGTCAGGTAACTTCTGACGAGCGAGTACAGGTTGCGGGGGATTCCCCTACCTTTGAGCTCATTAAGGAGCGCTGGCCACCAAAGGTTGTCAAACGCTCCTCTGATGTCAATCAGAACTGCTACGACGTACTTAGCCGGTGCCAGCAGGGAAACACGCCGAATCTCGACAATGACATCCTGCCTGGACCTTCCTTTGGTACACCCGTATTGCCTGCCTGTGAGGTTGCGGCCAAAGACTCCTTCGAGGGACTGCAACATCAAGATTTCTAGTGTTTTGCCTAATATGGAAAGAAGGCTGAGTGGTCTCCATGATCGCGACTGATTGCGGTCGCCTCCCTTTTGAAGAGTGACAACACGCGCAGTCTTCCACTGAGTGAGGAACTGTCCGACCTGCAGACAGTCATTATATAAATTAAGGAGGCCGCTGGAGATCGTTCGCTCAGCCTTCCTTAGCATATTGCTTTCTATTTTATCTGGCCCAGGAGATTTGTTGGGCTTTAAGGTCGCAAGGGCCCTGCCGAGGTCGCCTGTTATCCACAGTGGGATGTCGGGCTCGTTCGGAGGGTCCATGATCAGCTCCCTTGCTGCCCTCTGGGCTTCAGTGTCTCGAGCTACTTGGTCATTTGGGAACGCCTTCTCAAGGAGGGTTTCCAGTGAACGTTCGATGCTGCAGGCCCAGCCTGACTCATTTTGCATCGCAGCTAAGACCTGCTCTACATTTGCTTTTCCTATGGAGGACTTGTAGTGTCTGCCCCAGGGGTTCTCAGAGCTCTCCGCTTCCACAAAGTTTCGCCAGCCTTGTCGTTTGGCTCGTTTGATGGCGCGGTGGAAGGCCTTCTTCTCTTGGATGAAGGCAGTTCGGAGTGTTGCTCTGGCTTCAGGGTCACGAGTGTTTTGGTACATCCTTCTGGCTCTATTTGCACTTTGCTTGAGGGGATTAAGTTCCTCAGTCCACCATGGGACTTTGATCGCCCTGTGCTTCTGTTGGCCAAGTACAGAGAGCCCAGCAGAGTGCAGTGCTGTGGTAAATGTGTCCACTTTGCTGTCCACCTCTTCAGGTGTGGATGCTTGCACTATTAGGTCGGTGTCTGCGGCACGCAGTTCACCTTCCAGTACCCTGAAGAATTGCGGCCAGTCAGCATTTTTTGTGCGGAATCGCTTTTCACGAGTGTTTTTGCAGAGGATGTTGACATCCGTAATGGCAAAGTCAATAACCATCTGATCACTCTGCGTTGCACCTGGTACGACTCGCCAACCCTGCAATTTGAGTAGCAGGGTGTGAGACACGGCTGTGACGTCTATACACGACCTTCCTCCCGGACCATCATAGGTCGCCTCAGTCATGGGGTCGTTGGCAACAACCAAGTTGTACCTGGTGAGCAGCTCTATATACGCCTCGCCCGCCCCATCCAAGGTTGGGGATCCCCACAATGGTGATCTGGCGTTTGCATCAGCACAGACTACGCAGGGTCGTCCTGATAGGCCTGCTAGAGCCCGCTCGAGTGGTTCAAGGCTGTTGGCAACTGGTGCGCCAAATTGCCTGTAAAATGATATTACAACCAGCTCAAAGCCACCGGCTCGGATGAGCACAGCGGCCAAGTGCTGGCTGTTCAGGTGGGTGAGTACGAGCATGTCAGTGGACAGGTCGATGCAGGCTACTGCTGCCTTGGCTCCCGTTCTTGCTCCAGCCACCACTCGTGCCTGCGATCCCAGACCAAGAGTTTTGGATCCTATGTACGGTTCCTGTATGGCGAGGACACTGCAGCGTTTCTTGAGTGCATTTTGCAGCAACTCAGCCATAACTGGGCAACTCTTATTTGTGTTGTGCTGAAGGATTCGAACTGTTTTTGACCTATTCATAGTCCACTCGTGACTCCTGGAGGGCAATCGCTCGCTGACGAATGGTACAGCGTGGGTCTCGTGTAGAGTGTGCGACCTGTTGGATTTTGCGTTCGACGCAATTGGCACACTTGAGGGGAGCATCACGCTTGCATTCCTTACTCAGATGTGGCAAGGCGCACCAGGCGCAGACAACAGGTCTTGTACAGGCCACTGCCAGGTGGCCATAGCCATTTGTAGCCATGGCCATTTGTAGCACTGAGTGGGGACTTGGTACTTCCGTATGGCGCACCGCTGCCAGGCTATTTGGAGGTGCCTTGCCCGATCTACTTTTTTGAACAGGCTGGGTGATACCTCAATCACCCAATCCTTCTGTCTGCCACGCTTTTTGGTGAAGAGAGGCCTGACATCCTGCGGCTGCAAGCCTAACGCAGGGTTGTGCTCAACAACTTGTTGGGCCAAGTCCTCTTTTTGAAGGTCGGTCCGCACGTCGCACAGCAGCAGGCGTGGGAAACGACCCAGGGGGGCTGACGCTTGGAGCTTCAACTCCTTTTTTGTGGAAATGTGGCTCGTGAGCGCCTTGGCCATTTCTGGCGTTTCCGTCACAATGACGGCGCCACCTCCTACTGCGGTGCGGATGTCTAGCACTCGGACACTTAGAGCTTGGAGGTCCGTAGCAGGGACACCCCGCATCAGTGCTTCCATTGTATCAGGGTTGGAGGGACCAGCCTCTCCTTCCTCACATGTCCGCCTAACCACTACCACGTTTTGTCGTGGGTTTTTAGGGGGGAGTTTGGCAAGCGGTGGAGGCTTTTTATTTTGGTTTTTATTTTTATTTTTGCCCTTGTTTTTGGGCGGAGGCGTAGGCGGGGCGCTGCCCTCGGCCTGCACTTCCTGCTTAGTTGGGGCCTGTTTCTGCTTCCCTCTGCGCTTCCTGGCCCTGGCAGGCTGCCATTCCGCCTCAGCTCCATGAGGGGGGGAGGAAGGCGCCGTAGGGGCTACTGCCGCATATGAGGGGCCTGGGGTACTAGCCTGGCTCGTTGTTGCTCCTCGAGTTTGGGGGGCTGGTGGCACTGGCTGCTGGGCAAAAAAAATTTTGTGTTTTGAGTTTTGTGTGTGTGTGTGTGTGTGTCTGTGAACGATTTTTAGAGAAAACCATCGTACCAAATCAGCTCAAACTTCATATCTCGCCCGCAGATTACCATAGGACGCCAAAATAAGGGAATTAACAAAATCCATCGAAATTTAACTAATTCAATAATTTTTATAGTTATCATGATGATCAAAACACCAAAATTTTTTTTTCTCAAAAACGGCTTTAACGATGTTGATTAAATTTTTTATATTGATAGCTCCTAATATTTCAACTTTACCATAAAATTCCCATATACGGGAAAATGACGAGAGCAGCACAATAAATTACCAAAACTTTCGACGAAATCGATTTTAGCGCAGTTTTTAGAGAAAAACGCCGTACCAAATCAGCTGTAAAATGATGTCTAGCCTACAGGTTACCATGAGACGCCATACACACACACAGACACACAGACCATTTTCCCAAATAGTGTTTTTCGGACTCAGGGCGTCTGAAACGTAAAGATCTGAAGAGAAAACAAAATTTTTTTTTCAGCCGATTACATAACTTTCCTTTCTACTTCGTAGAGCAAGGAAAGTAAAAATGTCCTTAACTGGAAAGTAAGTGTATTATTCCAAATGAATAATAAACGAAAATCTAGTTGGACATTCCATTAATCTTTTACCTGAATGCCAACATCTTTTGTCATCTAGTATGACAATCTCTCTCTTCAGATTGAGTATCTTAGTAGAATCAAGACCAGACGGTAGGGGGTTGACAAGAAAGGGCTTCTAAAGACCGTTGCTGTAGTGATCTCAGCCTTCAGAGCTTGGGGGTTCCTTAAACTCACACCAATCCACTAGTTATCTCTCAACCTCGACGAGCAAGTTGTTTTAAGTTACTGGAATAGTCCAAACTGCCAATCCTTTCCTGTAATCTGTAAGTTTTATCTAAATCGTTAGAGCCATTTTTGAGAAAATTAGAAAACTGGTAAATTAATATTCGAAAACTATAGTTATCAGAGCTAACATGGCTTTCATCTCCGTTCAACGTATAGGTCCAGAGATACTTGCAGAAAACTAAATGTGGCTGTACATTTTAAAAAGACACTACACAAGATTCACGTAACCCAGTGACTCAGTTACTCAATTACAAGGATGTTGCAAGGCAATTACAAATATGTTCAAAAACCACTATTTTCGATACATTTGATTTGGTTCTCTGTACAACGGATTATTAGAGGAACATTTATGGAACAAAAATCACAAAGAACATAGTATAGGTATTAACTATTTAAAATCATCCCGTGAGTTTGGTTCGTGCAGTTATGCCAAAAAGCGAAAAATATATTTTTGCTTTTTAGGCCTATATCTATTATTTTTACGGAGATAATTACAGAGAAGAAATTTTGGGTACTGACTATAGTATAAGATAATTTGGAAGTTTAATCAACATCATTCTTCCAGTTTCCGAGAAAAACGTTAAAAACCCGAGATTATGGTACAATTTTGTCCCCAACCTCGCTTTCCGATCGGTGGAAATCGCCCATTATCTTACCTTTACGTCCACAGAAAGTCAGGAACACATGTGTTCAGCCACTCTCTCCCAAATGTTTACTACTTCTTTTTACTTTCCTTGCTCTACGAAGTAGAAACGAAAGTTATGTAATCGGCTGAAACACCGGCTAAGTACGTCGTAGCAGTTCTGATTGACATCAGAGGAGCGTTTGACAACCTTTGGTGGCCAGCGCTCCTTAATGAACTCAAAGGTAGGGGAATCCCCCGCAACCTGTACTCGCTCGTCAGAAGTTACCTGACAGACAGAACTGCTACGATCGAAAGTAGGCATGTCTCCGTCCGGAGAAAGATTGAGAAGGGGTGCCCACAGGGCTCGGTCCTAGGACCAGCACTCTGGAATGCCTTCTTCGAAGGTCTTCTCAGGAAACTCATGGAGACTGACTGCGAGCCGTACGCCTATGTGGATGACTTGACTGTGCTGATCTTTGCAGAGTCAGTCCGCCAAATTGAAGAAAAACCCACCACGTGCTCCGCACTGTCAACCAATGGTGCGAGCACGTCAAGATGCAGGTGGCTGAGGAAAAAACCCAGCTAATCCTCTTGAAGGGGAAAGTGAATAATCCACCCACAATACGCTTTGGCGGCCACAGGCTCCTTCTTGAAAAGCACGTCAAGTATTTAGGAGTGAATATAGGTGAGAGGTGGGGTTTCAACCAACACCTCCAGTCCCTTAAAGGCACTACCATTGCAAGGTTTGCCTCACTGCGTGCCATTACTAAGGCCACTTGGGGTGTGTGTTACCACGACACCATCCTCATGTATAAGGCCATCTATTTAGGTGTGATTGGCCCCGTTGTCTGGGGTAGCAAACTAACAGTCAATCAAAAGAGAGTGTTGGCCCAATCCCAGAGAGCAGCGCTCCTGTGGATCACCAAGGCCTACAAGACTGTATCAACGGAAGCACTCCAGGTGATCACTGGTCAGTTACCAGTTGATTTGGCTGTTGAGTGCATGATTGACAAGTGGAGAGTGAAACGGGAGCTTCCCCCGCTTTGGGCTGAACTCCGTGCGGATCTCACCACAGAACAGAAACTTGCCGCCATCGATGAATGGGCTCTAGAGAAATGGCAAGCGAGATGGGAATCCTCGTCAAAGGGACGTGATACGTATGAGTTCTTCCCCAACATCCGTGAACGTCTTTCTAGAAAATGGGTTGAGCCAGACCACTGGACGAGCCAGTTCCTCACGGGACATGGTGACTTCAATGCGCGGCTCCACTTCTTTTCTCTGAAAGACTCTCCATTATGCACGTCTTGTGCCTCCAGTGCGGAGGAAACAAGAAACCATGTGCTGCTCCACTGTAGTTTCTACAACAGTGAGCGACGGTTGTTGAGAGGGCAAACGAACTTAGCAGCTTTGACTGCTACAAAGGAAGCCTATAACCATTTTGCAAAGTTCGCAAAGAAGGTAATGGCTATGAAACGTGGTTATAGTTGATCAGTCCTTTTGAAACTTGCCACCCAAGTAAACAGTAAGATCAGGTAGGGAACCAGATTAAGAACTACTCCCAGATGGTACGGGATTCCTCAGGTGGTCACCTCCGCGCGGTAACACACGGGCAACAGCTCTCTACGGTGAGACTGGCTAACGACCACATACCTGCCGTACCTCCACAGGTCTGAGTTCGGTGGATGCTGCAGGGGCCGGCCTCTTGCATATTAGCGAAACCGCAACTTCTATGACTGATATAACCCTCGTCGAGGGTTTAGGTACAGTCATGAAATAAAGAAACAGATCTGTGTGTGTGTGTGTGTGTGTGTGTGTGTGTGTTTGTGTGCGTCTTAGTCCCGGTGGGTGGCCGGACTGGCAGCTGCAGCGCATGTGGGGGCCTCCCTTTGACCCTCAACGGACCAGCGAAAGGGGCTAGAATCAATATGCCTGAGGGGGAGCTTCCAGGACACTGCCTCGAGCACCTCTTGCTCATACCACTAACACACACAACAAATGAACTCACAAGGATACACTACACCAGTCTGCTTCTTTAATCCCCCCCCCCATATTAGTAAACAAATTAAATGACAAAGTCACATAAAACAATAGCAGGTAATGAAAACGCCACCTGCGCCTCTTCCTCGGGCTCGCCAAGAACGACCCCTCCCTCTTCGGACGATGAGCAATCTACTCATCGTCCAAACAAACAAGGGCAGAAAGAACCGGGCAAACCGCGTTCATCTCCCCCTTCTCCCCCTAGTAGCCCGGGCAACCCGGCTACTACAAGCACACGACACACCATGGACCCTAATCTGTCGGACATGGAGCAGATTTGTGCATATGTCCAAATCATCCACGGCCAGCTGGGACGGATGAGGGTCAACGCGACAGGACCTATGCGGGACCTCGTCACTAGTTGCCTCTTCGAAATTTCGAAGCTGGCTATAAAAGTTAATGCCCCCCCAACGACATCGCCCCCTGCCCCTCCCCCCCTGCGGGAAACTGTGGCGGCTGTCGTGAGGGAAGAGCTGCGTAGGGCAATTGCCCAGCAGCCAGTGCCACCAGCCCCCCAAACTCAAGGAGCTTTAACGAGCCAGGGTAGTACCCCAAGCCCCTCATATGCGGCAGTAGCCGCTACTGCGCCTTCCTCCCTCCCTGAAGAAGCTGAGGCTGAATGGCAGCCTGCCAGGGCCAGGAAGCGCAGGGGGAAGCAGAAAAAGGCCCCAACTAAGCACGACGTGCAGGCCTAGGGTAGCGCCCTGCCTACGCCTCCGCCCAAAAACAAGGGCAAAAATAAAAAAATAAATAAAAACAATAAGCCTCCACCGCCTACCAAACTCCCCCCTAAAAACCCACGACAAAACGTGGTAGTGGTTAGGCATACATGTAAGGAAGGAGAGGCTGGTCCCTCCAACCCTGATGCAATGGAAGCGCTTATGCGGGGTGTCCCTGCTACGGACCTCCAAGCTCTAAGCGTCCGAGTGCTAGACATCCGCACCGCAGTAGGAGGTGGCGCCGTCATTGTAACGGAAACGCCAGAAATGGCCAAGGCGCTCACGAGCCACATTTCCACGAAAAAGGAGTTGAAGCTCCAAGCGTCAGCTCCCCTGGGTCGTTTCCCACGCCTGCTATTGTGCGACGTGCGGACCAACCTACAAAAAGAGGACTTGGCCCAACAAGTTGTTGAACACAACCCTGCGTTAGGCTTGCAGCCCCAGGATGTCAGGCCTCTTTTCACCAAAAATCGTGGCAGACAGAAGGATTGGGTGATTGAGGTATCACCCAGTCTATACAAAAAACTAGAGGGGGCAAGGCACCTCCAAATAGACTGGCAGCGGTGCGCCATACGAAAGTACCAAGCCCCCACTCAGTGCTACAAATGCCAGCGCTATGGCCACCTGGCAGTGGCCTGTACAAGACCTGTTGTGTGCGCCTGGTGCGCCTTGCCACATCTGAGTAAGGAATGCAAGCGTGATGCTCCCCTCAAGTGTGCCAATTGCGTCGAACGCAAAATACAACAGGTCGCACACTCTACACGAAACGCACGCTGTACCATTCGTCAGCGAGCGATTGCCCTCCAGGAGTCACGAGTGGATTATTATAGGTCAAAAACAGTTCGAATCCTTCAGCACAACACCAATAAGAGTTCCCCAGTTATGGCTGAGTTGCTGCAAAATGCACTCAAGAAACGCTGCAGTGTTCTCGCCATACAGGAACCATACATAGGATCCAAAACTCTTGGTCTGGGATCGCAGGCACGAGTGGTGGCTGGAGCAAGAACGGGAGCCAAGGCAGCAGTAGCCTGCATCGACCTGTCCACTGACATGCTCGTACTCACCCACCTGAACAGCCAGCACTTGGCCGCTGTGCTCATCCGAGCCGGTGGCTTTGAGCTGGTTGTAATATCATTCTACAGGCAATTTGGCGCACCAGTTGCCAACAGCCTTGAACCAGATCTGTTTCTTTATTTCATGACTGTACCTAAACCCTCGACGAGGGTTATATCAGTCATAGAAGTTGCGGTTTCGCTAATATGCAAGAGGCCGGCCCCTGCAGCATCCACCGAACTCAGACCTGTGGAGGTACGGCAGGTATGTGGTCGTTAGCCAGTCTCACCGTAGAGAGCTGTTGCCCGTGTGTTACCGCGCGGAGGTGACCACCTGAGGAATCCCGTACCATCTGGGAGTATTTCATAATCTGGTTCCCTACCTGATCTTACTTTTTACTTGGGTGGCAAGTTTCAAAAGGACAGATCAACTATAACCACGTTTCTTAGCCATCACCTTCTTTGCGAACTTTGCAAAATGGTTGTAGGCTTCCTTTGTAGCAGTTAATGCTGCTAAGTTCGTTTGCCCACCCAACAACCGTCGCTCACTGTTGTAGAAACTACAGTGGAGCAGCACATGGTTTCTTGTTTCCTCCGCACTGGAGGCACAAGATGTGCATAATGGAGAGTCTTTCAGAGAAAAGAAGTGGAGCCGCGCATTGAAGTCACCATGTCCCGTGAGGAACTGGCTCGTCCAGTGGTCTGGCTCAACCCATTTTCTAGAAAGACGTTCACGGATGTTGGGGAAGAACTCATACGTATCACGTCCCTTTGACGAGGATTCCCATCTCGCTTGCCATTTCTCTAGAGCCCATTCATCGATGGCGGCAAGTTTCTGTTCTGTGGTGAGATCCGCACGGAGTTCAGCCCAATGCGGGGGAAGCTCTCGTTTCACTCTCCACTTGTCAATCATGCACTCAACAGCCAAATCAACTGGTAACTGACCAGTGATCACCTGGAGTGCTTCCGTTGATACAGTCTTGTAGGCCTTGGTGATCCACAGGAGCGCAGCTCTCTGGGATTGGGCCAATACTCTCTTTTGATTGACTGTTAGTTTGCTACCCCAGACAACGGGGCAGTAGCCAATCACACCTAAATAGATGGCCTTATACATGAGGATGGTGTCGTGGTAACACACACCCCAAGTGGCCTTAGTAATGGCACGCAGTGAGGCAAACCTTGCAATGGTAGTGCCTTTAAGGGACTGGAGGTGTTGGTTGAAACCCCACCTCTCACCTATATTCACTCCTAAATACTTGATGTGCTTTTCAAGAAGGAGCCTGTGGCCGCCAAAGCGTATTCTGGGTGGATTATTCACTTTCCCCTTCAAGAGGATTAGCTGGGTTTTTTCCTCAGCCACCTGCATCTTGACGTGCTCGCACCATTGGTTGACAGTGCGGAGCACGTGGTGGGTTTTTCCTTCAATTGGGCGGACTGACTCTGCAAAGATCAGCACAGTCAAGTCATCCACATAGGCGTACGGCTCACAGTCAGTCTCCATGAGTTTCCTGAGAAGACCTTCGAAGAAGGCATTCCAGAGTGCTGGTCCAAGGACCGAGCCCTGTGGGCACCCCTTCTCAATCTTTCTCCGGACAGAGACATGCCTGCTTTCGATCGTAGCAGTTCTGTCTGTCAGGTAACTTCTGACGAGCGAGTACAGGTTGCGGGGCGTTCCCTACCTTTGAGCTCATTAAGGAGCGCTGGCCACCAAAGGTTGTCAAACGCTCCTCTGATGTCAATCAGAACTGCTACGACGTACTTAACCGGTGCCAGCAGGGAAACACGCCGAATCTCGACAATGACATCCTGCGTGGACCTTCCTTTGGTTCACCCGTATTGCCTGCCTGTGAGGTTGCGGCCAAAGACTCCTTCGAGGGACTGCAACATCAAGATTTCTAGTGTTTTGCCTAATATGGAAAGAAGGCTGAGTGGTCTCCATGATCGCGGGTCTGACTGATTGCGGTCGCCTCCCTTTTGAAGAGTGACAACGCGCGCAGTCTTCCACTGAGTGGGGAACTGTCCGACCTGCAGACAGTCATTAAATAAATTAAGGAGGCCGCTGGAGATAGTCCGCTCAGCCTTCCTTAGCATATTGCTTTCTATTTTATCTGGCCCAGGAGATTTGTTGGGCTTTAAGGTCGCAAGGGCCCTGCCGAGGTCGCCTGTTGTCCACAATGGGATGTCGGGCTCGTTCGGAGGGTCCATGATCAGCTCCCTTGCTGCCCTCTGGGCTTCAGTGTCTCGAGCTACTTGGTCATCTGGGAACGCCTTCTCAAGGAGGGTTTCCAGTGAGCTTTCGATGCTGCAGGCCCAGCCTGACTCATTTTGCATCGCGGCTAAGACCTGCTCTACGTTAGCTTTTCCTATGGAGGACTTGTAGTGTCTGCCCCAGGGGTTCTCAGAGCTCTCCGCTTCCACAAAGTTTCGCCAGCCTTGCCTTTTGGCTCGTTTGATGGCGCGGTGGAAGGCCTTCTTCTCTTGGATGAAGGCAGTTCGGAGTGTTGCTCTGGCATCAGGGTCACGAGTGTTTTGGTACATCCTTCTAGCTCTATTTGCACTTTGCTTGAGGGGATTTAGTTCCTCAGTCCACCATGGGACTTTGATCGCCCTGTGCTTCTGTTGGCCAAGTACAGAGAGCCCAGCAGAGTGCAGTGCTGTGGTAAATATGTCCACTTTGCTGTCCACCTCTTCAGGTGTGTATGCTTGCGCTTATTAGGTCGGGTGTCCGCGCACGCAGTTCACCTTCCAGTACCCTACAGAATTGTGGCCAATCAGCATTTTTTGTGCGGAATCGCTTTTCACGCGTGTCTTTGCAGAGGATGTTGTCATCCGTAATGGCAAAGTCAATAACCATGTGATCGCTCTGCGTTGCACCTGGTACGACTCGCCAACCCTGCAATTTGAGTAGCAGGGTGTGAGACACGGCTGTGACATCTATACACGACCTTCCTCCCGGACCATCATAGGTCGCCTCAGTCATGGGGTCGTTGACAACAATCAAGTTGTACCTGGTGAGCAGCTCTATATACGCCTCGCCCGCCCCATCCAGGGTTGGGGATCCCCACAATGGTGATCTGGCATTTGCATCGGCACAGACTATGCAGGGTCGTCCTGATAGGCCTGCTAGAGCTCGCCGAGTGGTTCAAGGCTGTTGGCAACTGGTGCGCCAAATTGCCTGTAAATGATATTACAACCAGCTCAAAGCCACCGGCTCGGATGAGCACAGCGGCCAAGTGCTGGCTGTTCAGGTGAGTGAGTGCGAGCATGTCAATGGACGGGTCGATGCAGGCCACTGCTGCCTTGGCTCCCGTTCTTGCTCCAGCCACCACTCGTGCCTGCGATCCCAGACCAAGAGTTTTGGATCCTATGTATGGTTCCTGTATGGCGAGAACACTGCAGCGTTTCTTGAGTGCATTTTGCAGCAACTCAGCCATAATTGGGCAACTCTTATTGGTGTTGTGCTGAAGGATTCGAACTGTTTTTGACCTATTCATAATCCACTCGTGACTCCTGGAGGGCAATCGCTCGCTGACGAATGGTACAGCGTGCGTCTCGTGTAGAGTGTGCAACCTGTTGGATTTTGCGTTCGACGCAATTGGCACACTTGAGGGGAGCATCACGCTTGCATTCCTTACTCAGATGTGGCAAGGCGCACCAGGCGCAGACAACAGGTCTTGTACAGGCCACTGCCAGGTGGCCATAGCGCTGGCATTTGTAGCACTGAGTGGGGCTTGGTACTTTCGTATGGCGCACCGCTGCCAGGCTATTTGGAGGTGCCTTGTCCCCTCTAGTTTTTTGTACAGGCTGGGTGATACCTCAATCACCCAATCCTTTTGTCTGCCACGCTTTTTGGTGAAGAGAGGCCTGACATCCCGCGGCTGCAAGCCTAACGCAGGGTTGTGTTCAAGAACTTGTTGCGCCAAGTCCTCTTTTTGAAGGTCAGTCCTCACGTCGCACAATAGCATGCGTGGGAAGCGACCTAGGGGGGCTGACGCTTGGAGCTTCAACTCCTTTTTCGCGGAAATGTGGCTCGTGAGCGCCTTGGCCATTTCTGGCGTTTCCGTCACAATGACGGCGCCACCTCCTACAGCGGTGCGGAAGTCTAGCACTCGGACGCTTAGGGCTTGGAGGTCCGTAGCAGGGACACCCCGCATCAGTGCTTCCATTGTATCAGGGTTGGAGGGACCAGCCTCTCCTTCCTTACATGTATGTCTAACCACTACCACGTTTTGTCGTGGGTTTTTAGGGGGGAGTTTGGTAGGCGGTGGAGGCTTCTTCTTTTGGTTTTTATTTTTACCTTTGTTTCTGGGCGGAGGCGTAGGCTGCCCTCGGCCTGCACGTCCTGCTTAGTTGGGGCCTTTTTATTCTTCCCTCTGCGCTTCCTGGCCTTGGCAGGCTGCCATTCCGCCTCAGCTCCATGAGGGGGGGGGGGGAAGGCGCAGTAGCGGCTACTGCCGCATATGAGGGGCCTGGGGTACTACCCTGGCTCGTTGTTGCTCCTTGAGTTTGGGGGGCTGGTGGCACTGGCTGCTGGGCAATTGCCCTTCGCAGCTCTTCCCTCACGACAGCCGCCACAGTTTCCCGCAGGGGGGTAGTTGCAGGGGGCGATGTCGTTGGGGGGGCATTAGCTTTTATAGCCAGCTTCGAAATTTCGAAGAGGCAACTAGTGACGAGGTCCCGCATAGGTCCTGTCGCGTTGGCCCTCATCCGTGCCAGCTGGCCGTGGATGATTTGGACGTATGCACAAATTTGCTCCATGTCCGACAGTTTAGGGTCCACGCTGTGTCGTGTGCTTGTAGTAGCCGGGTTGCCCGGGCTACTAGGGGGAGAAGGGGAGATGAACGCGGTTTGCCCGGTTCTTTCCGCCCTTGTTTGTTTGGACGACGAGTAGGTTGCTCATCGTCCGAGGAGGGAGGGGTCGAGCTTGGCGAGCCCGAGGAAGAGGCGCAGGTGGCGTTTTTATTACCTGCAATTTTGGGTTTTGACTTTGTCATGTTATTTTTACTAATTTGTGAGGGGGGGGGGGAGAAAAAAGAAGCAGACTGGTGTAGTGTATCCTTGTGAGTTCATTTGTTGTGTGTGTTAGTGGTATGAGCGAGAGGTGCTCGAGGCAGTGTCCTGGAAGCTCCCCCTCAGGCATATTGATTCTAGCCCCTTTCGCTGGTCCGTTGAGGGTCAAAGGGAGGCCCCCACATGCGCCGCAGCTGCCAGTCCGGCCACCCACCGGGACTAAGACGCATGAGGGATTTTTCGGCTGCTGCTCAGAGTCAGCCCTCGGCCACTGGTGATGTGGTGAGCGGGACACACGCTATCAGCCGCCCCAGGAACGCTCAAACCTGGTTTTTCCCCCTCCTCATTCCGAAGGCCGCACCTATATATGGGATCGCTCAAAGATGTTAGTGAGCTACTTCCAGGACTGTCTTTCGCTCATTATGAGTGTTTTATGTTAATGTGTTCTGCCACGCAAGCCGTTGCAGTGTATTTAGTATCTGGAATATGTTGTGTATGTCAGTGTCGTGAGCTTTAAGCCCCTTTAAGGCCGGATTTAACGACCACGCAGAGGATACGGCAGGAGAATTCTGTCCCCCTTCCTGCGGGGGGTGTGTTCTGCGATCCCAGCTAAAGGTAGGGGGTTCCCAGTGTGTCATGTATGTGAATGAAGTGTAAGTTGTGTCCCTTTAAGTCCGGCTTATACGAACACGCAGGGAGGACGGCAGTGGAATTCTGGACCCCCAACTGCAGGGTGAGCACAGTGTGGCGACAGAGTACACTGTGACGCCCAGCCACAGTTAAGCCTCGTTGGATGTAATCCTGCGGGGACCTCGTAGAGGTGAGGTTGTCTTTCAAGCTGGGCCCACCCGGCCGTCCCTTTTAGTCGGCTCATACGACACGCAGGGAATACGTCAGCGGTATTCTGGACCCCCGACTGCAGGGTGAACCACTCGAGCGGGCTCTAGCAGGCCTATCAGGACGACCCTGCGTAGTCTGTGCTGATGCAAACGCCAGATCACCATTGTGGGGATCCCCAACCTTGGATGGGGCGGGCGAGGCGTATATAGAGCTGCTCACCAGGTACAACTTGGTTGTTGCCAACGACCCCATGACTGAGGCGACCTATGATGGTCCGGGAGGAAGGTCGTGTATAGACGTCACAGCCGTGTCTCACACCCTGCTACTCAAATTGCAGGGTTGGCGAGTCGTACCAGGTGCAACGCAGAGCGATCAGATGGTTATTGACTTTGCCATTACGGATGACAACATCCTCTGCAAAGACACTCGTGAAAAGCGATTCCGCACAAAAAATGCTGACTGGCCGCAATTCTTCAGGGTACTGGAAGGTGAACTGCGTGCCGCAGACACCGACCTAATAGTGCAAGCATCCACACCTGAAGAGGTGGACAGCAAAGTGGACACATTTACCACAGCACTGCACTCTGCTGGGCTCTCTGTACTTGGCCAACAGAAGCACAGGGCGATCAAAGTCCCATGGTGGACTGAGGAACTTAATCCCCTCAAGCATAGTGCAAATAGAGCCAGAAGGATGTACCAAAACACACGTGACCCTGATGCCAGAGCAACACTCCGAACTGCCTTCATCCAAGAGAAGAAGGCCTTCCACCGCGCCATCAAACGGGCCAAACGGCAAGGCTGGCGAAATTTTGTGGAAGCGGAGAGCTCTGAGAACCCCTGGGGCAGACACTACAAGTCCTCCATAGGAAAAGCAAATGTAGAGCAGGTCTTAGCTGCGATGCAAAATGAGTCAGGCTGGGCCTGCAGCATCGAAAGTTCACTGGAAACCCTCCTTGAGAAGGCGTTCCCAGATGACCAAGTAGCTCGAGACACTGAAGCCCAGAGGGCAGCAAGGGAGCTGATCGTGGACCCTCCGAACGAGTCCGACATCCCACTGTGGACAACAGGCGACCTCGGCAGGGCCCTTGCGACCTTAAAGCCCAACAAATCTCCTGGGCCAGATAAAATAGAAAGCAATATGCTAAGGAAGGCTGAGCGAACGATCTCCAGCGGCCTCCTTAATTTATTTAATGACTGTCTGCAGGTCGGACAGTTCCCCACTCAGTGGAAGACTGCGCGCGTTGTCACTCTTCAAAAGGGAGGCGACCGCAATCAGTCAGACCCGCGATCATGGAGACCACTCAGCCTTCATTCCATATTAGGCAAAACACTAGAAATCTTGATGTTGCAGTCCCTCGAAGGAGTCTTTGGCCGCAACCTCACAGGCAGGCAATACGGGTGTACCAAAGGAAGGTCCACGCAGGATGTCATTGTCGAGATTCGGCGTGTTTCCCTGCTGGCACCGGCTAAGTACGTCGTAGCAGTTCTGATTGACATCAGAGGAGCGTTTGACAACCTTTGGTGGCCAGCACTCCTTAATGAGCTCAAAGGTAGGGGAATCCCTCGCAACCTGTACTCGCTCGTCAGAAGTTACCTGACAGACAGAACTGCTACGATCGAAAGTAGGCATGTCTCCGTCCGGAGAAAGATTGAGAAGGGGTGCCCACAGGGCTCGGTCCTAGGACCAGCACTCTGGAATGCCTTCTTCGAAGGTCTTCTCAGGAAACTCATGGAGACTGACTGCGAGCCGTACGCCTATGTGGATGACTTGACTGTGCTGATCTTTGCAGAGTCAGTCCGCCAAATTGAAGAAAAAACCCATCATGTGCTCCGCACTGTCAACCAATGGTGCGAGCATGTCAAGATGCAGGTGGCTGAGGAAAAAACCCAGCTAATCCTCTTGAAGGGGAAAGTGAATAATCCACCCACAATACGCTTTGGCGGCCACAGGCTCCTTCTTGAAAAGCACGTCAAGTATTTAGGAGTGAATATAGGTGAGAGGTGGGGTTTCAACCAACACCTCCAGTCCCTTAAAGGCACTACCATTGCAAGGTTTGCCTCACTGCGTGCCATTACTAAGGCCACTTGGGGTGTGTGTTACCACGACACCATCCTCATGTATAAGGCCATCTATTTAGGTGTGATTGGCTACTGCCCCGTTGTCTGGGGTAGCAAACTAACAGTCAATCAAAAGAGAGTGTTGGCCCAATCCCAGAGAGCAGCGCTCCTGTGGATCACCAAGGCCTACAAGACTGTATCAACGGAAGCACTCCAGGTGATTACTGGTCAGTTACCAGTTGATTTGGCTGTTGAGTGCATGATTGACAAGTGGAGAGTGAAACGGGAGCTTCCCCCGCTTTGGGCTGAACTCCGTGCGGATCTCACCACAGAACAGAAACTTGCCGCCATCGATGAATGGGCTCTAGAGAAATGGCAAGCGAGATGGGAATCCTCGTCAAAGGGACGTGATACGTATGAGTTGTTCCCCAACATCCGTGAACGTCTTTCTAGAAAATGGGTTGAGCCAGACCACTGGACGAGCCAGTTCCTCACGGGACATGGTGACTTCAATGCGCGGCTCCACTTCTTTTTTGTCTGAAAGACTCTCCATTATGCACGTCTTGTGCCTCCAGTGCGGAGGAAACAAGAAACCATGTGCTGCTCCACTGTAGTTTCTACAACAGTGAGCGACGGTTGTTGGGAGGGCAAACGAACTTAGCAGCATTGACTGCTACAAAGGAAGCCTATAACCATTTTGCAAAGTTCGCAAAGAAGGTAATGGCTAAGAAACGTGGTTATAGTTGATCAGTCCTTTTGAAACTTGCCACCCAAGTAAACAGTAAGATCAGGTAGGGAACCAGATTAAGAACTACTCCCAGATGGTACGGGATTCCTCAGGTGGTCACCTCCGCGCGGTAACACACGGGCAACAGCTTTCTACGGTGAGACTGGCTAACGACCAAATACCTGCCGTACCTCCACAGGTCTGAGTTCGGTGGATGCTGCAGGGGCCGGCCTCTTGCATATTAGCGAAACCGCAACTTCTATGACTGATATAACCATCGTCGAGGGTTTAGGTACAGTCATCAAATAAAGAAACAGACCTGTCAGTCTGTGTGTGTGTATGTGTGCCTGTGAACGATTTTTAGAGAAAACCGCCGTACCAAATCAGCTCAAACTTCATATCTCGCCCGCAGGTCACCATGGGACGCCAAAATAAGGGTTTGAACAAAATCCACTGAAAGTTAACTATAGTTATCATAGTGATCAAAACACCAAAATTTGTTTTTCTCAAAAATGGCTCCCACGATTTTGATTAAATTTTTTATGTTTATAGCTCCCAACATGGCAACTATACCATAAAACTCCCATTTATGGGAAAATGACGAGAGCAGCACAATAAATAATCAAAATTTTCGACGAAAAGCGTTTTTAGCGCAGTTTTTTCCTTATAAACTCCGCTGGGACGTTAGTAGAAAGTTAAAGAAAATTGGCGTGGTAGTCCAATCCAATACCTATAGGATGAGTGTTTAAAAACGCTCATGAGATACATGGGGCTCACTCCAGAAATTCCTGAATTTCAACTACTGCCGTTTCGCTTATTACCAGTCCTAACAGTTATTACCCAATAACTCTGCAAAAGTAATTACTACCCTTCTTCAAAAAATTTGTGTTTACAGCTTCATTAATTTTCTGTATACCAATTGCTCAATAATGGTCCTGCAATGAGTACGAGCAGCACAATCTGGAACTGTAAGCCCTACCGCTTCACAGTATAGCAGACTCTGCCACATTGCCAGGCATGCGACATAAGTTTCAGGAGGCAACCAGGATAGTACTACATTTGAGTCACAGAAAAGGTGGAAATTAATTTCTTCAACAAACGTGGGAAGAGATGAGATTGTGTCTGCTAGCAGTAGTCAACTCCAATCGTGGGATGCTCTGTTCTTGAAGGTGAGCTACCTTGGTTCTTGCTTTGTCACTATGGCTGCTGCTCTTTCCATGGTATTGTGCCGTGACGTAGAACACTGCAGCGTATCCGCTTTCCGAGATTTCGCAGAATCCGAATAGGCGACTTACTGTTGACTCTGTAATAGGATGTGTGGTATTCGTAGCTCGACAGAGTAGCTGAAACACAGCCACAGAGCTTCTGCAGGGTGGTAGTGGACACCGAGAATCTCGAGTCAATGGGAAGGAAGCTGAGCGGTTGATTGCGGTGTTCGAGTGGAGTTCCTCCAAGTACAGCTGAATGGTTACTATACTATTTGCGAAGTTCAGAGCCCCCTAGTTTGAGCAACTCCATCAGTTCGTTCCGAAGTTGGAGAGCAGCAGGAAGATAATCGGCTCCTACACAGATATCATCTACATAACACTGCTGTGTTATTGCTCTTGTTGCTTGAGGGAATTCAGGGCCCTCGCTCTTCTAAGCTGCAACAAAACACGAGAACTTAGAAATGAACTTGGTTGTAAACCATATGTCACCGTACAAAATTTGAACTCTCAGATTTCAGCAGTGGGTGTTCGACGGTAGAAAATGTGCTGATACTGAAAGATGGATGAGGATTTGGCGGTAGCACATTTTGAAGTCTGATCACACGACATATTTGAATTTGCGGAACCCACACTGAATTTTTGGTCCGTTCAAGAGCTTGTATTTAGCGAAATTTAGTTGGGAAGCGGCTTGAAGGATACTTCTAAAACTGTACAGAGTTTGGTTGTGAAACTGTCTGCCTTCAACAATACACGGTGTGGTATGATGTAATCAACTGAAGAGGAAGTAGGTATCATGTGAGATAGCTCAATGTATTCTTCCATGAAATCATGGCAAATTTTAGATAAGTCTGGTATCTTAATACGCGGGTCTCTAGAGAGATGAATCGTTTGAGTGCGGGCGGTAGCTTCCTAAACGGCAAGCGGACTACGTAACAGCCAGTTGGTAGACGGTAATGCGTTTTTTGGTCGATGATTTCACACGCTTCATCTTTTAGGTTAGTGGGATGACTGAGGATACTGCTTTGGCTTCCGAAAACATTCATCCAAGATTGACAGCAGCAGGTGAGTAGAAGTGAGCGGAGAGCGGTGGGAGACACTGTTGGTACCTTCCCAAAGAAAATTCAACCGTAACATGTCGAGATGGCTGTCGGTTCACCTTTTATTACAATGTAGCTTTCGTTAATGATTGAAGCGAATAATTCAACCCCTAACAAAAAATCAACCCGAGCGGGATCATCAAAGTTGGGTCTGCTGAAGTTGATTTTGGGATTTACTTTTGACAGTCTGATCAACCGGCAACTGAGGTTGGCAATCCGTGATCTGAAGAATAACTGCGAGTTTCGACAGTGACAACGTGCATGAACCTTCCTTTGGTACACCCGTATAGGCAGGCAGCCTGTGAGGTTGCGGCGGAAGACGCTTTCGATGAACTGCAAGATCAAGAGTAAAATAATCCCAACGGCTCACGCATACTTCCACTGAATGATGAACTATCCAACCTACAGACAGTCACTGTTGAGTACATTAGAGGGGGAGCTTCAGAACGGAGTTGATAAATAGAAGGGAACTCGGTGAGGGGGAGAGGACTGTGTTACACTTTAAATGAATACACGATATGAGCCTGAGTTCGAGTATACAAGGGGGACTCAGAATACGGCGTTGACGGGTGCAGCGACCATTTCGAGTGTTGTGGGGCTTCGTGTGATTAGAGGCGATTGTACGTTCGCGAGGACGAGGCCGTTGCGAGCAGCTAATTGGCGCTTGGGTGGCGAGACGATTCAGTGATGCAAAGCAAAGATTTTAGGGCTTTCCCATCTGGTGAAGAGATTGTCAGGGGAGTGGTGAGCGACAGTGGTTGTGTATTACTGCAGGATGGCGAAGGTCGAGTGGGTGTCACAAAGGGCTGCGAGAAACAGGTTGTCAGATTTTAGCGTTTGGGGTTGGCGAAGGACTGCAGGTGGAGCCGATGGTGGGTCGCACATCATGGGGATAGGACTGGAGAATGAGAAGGAGTCAAACGTACTGACAACGCCCAATGCATGTTGAGTAACTCGTGGAGTTTACGCTGTTGGCCCTTTACCCCTAGGGTGTCAATTATTTCTGCCTGCCTTATTTCACTGAGGGCCTCATCAAATTTCTCTTGCAGAACTCTTCTTACAGTGGGGAAGGAACTTGATGTGGCGTCGTATTACTTTGATGAAGAACCGATAAAGTCCCGTTTGTAGGAGGCGGGCCAGTGGAGTCTATCAAAATCCAAGTAAAGTTGTGGTGGGCGGAAGGGGAGAAGGTGTGGAAGCAATAATGGTTTCTGCTTCATCTTCATTCATCGTGTGGTTAACTTTCAATCCTGAATGCGCAAAAGTTAACGTGATATCCAGCCCGGAAGACCAAATATTGGATGCACGAGAGGGGGAGTTTCAGAGCGGATTTGATAAATAAAAGGGAACTGGGCGAACGTGAGAGGACTGCACAACACTTTAAATTAATGCACAATGTGGGTATTCGTGTGAGTATACAAGTGTTATACAAGGGGACTCAGAATACACAAAAGCTGGTTGCGAGGGGAACTAGAGTTGTGAGAGGGTGAGGAGAACAGTGACTGGCCCGAGAGTTGACAGAGGAGTGTCTTTAGTGAGAACTGGGAGACCAGTGTCTGGGAAGAGCTGTTTGTGTTGGAGAAGACGGTAAATCGAGGGGAGGGAAGGATATTTTGAAAAATCCAAAAAGCGGAAATCCGTTGTTGCTCCAGAAGTTAAACCAAACTTAATTCCTTTCTCGAGAGGAGACGCCCTCGACAAAGGGATTAGTTCCGGGCAGAAAAAGTTGGATATTGCTTTCTATTCTAACTGCCCCTCGAGATTTATTGGGCTTTAAGGTCATAAGGGCCTTGCCGAAGTCGTTTGTTGTCCACAACGAGACGTGTGGCTCGTTCAGTAGGTTCATGTACAGCTCCCTTGCCGCCATCTTGTCATCAGAATCTCGTGCTACTTGGACGTCAGCGAACAACTTTTCAAAGAGCGTTTCCAACTAACCTCCGATGCTACTGTTACGAGGGGGGTTTGGAGACGTTTGGGGATCTGCTGACTAAGGCAAAACATACATCGCGCGGAGCTCTGATCCATTATTGCACGACTTTCGTCGGGAATTAACCACTAGACCACGATCGCGTACACTGCCTGCCCTAGAGATTCTCAGAGATCTCCACTTCCACGAATTTCACCAGCCTTTCCATTTGGCTCGTTTGATGGTGCGGTGGAAGGTCTTTTGCTCTACGACGAAGGCGATTCGGAGTGCAGCTCTGGCATCAGGGCCAGGAGTCTATTTGTACATCTTTCTGGCTCTATTTACATTCTGATTAAGGGAATTAAGGTCACCTTTCAGTACCCTAGAAAATTGAGGCCAGTCAGACTTTTTAATGCAGAATCGTTTTCCTCGAGGTTCAGAGAACACCAGCTCCACAGAATCTGGGGGTGGCCCCAGTTGTGGCCGCAGTGGGGGTTTTCCCAGTTACATCAGGGAAGGAAAAAAGTATTTTAAAAATTACTCTTCAATCTGTAGTTTTTAGCAGAAGGGTGTGAGACATGGCTGTGATATGTACGAGTATGTGCGTCCTTTCTACCGGCATTATAGGTCGCCTCAGTCATGAAGTAGTTGGCAACATTCAAATCAGGGTCGAGCTGATAGTATAGAGCACGCTCGACTGGATGAAGGCTGTCGGCTACTGGTGCGCCGGCCTGTACAAAGATATAACAACGAGCTCGAATGTGCACAGCAACTAAGCATTGAATGTTCAGGTGGGTGAGTGTGAGCATGTCCAGGGATGGGGTGCAGACACACACACCGACTTACAGACCAATTTCTCAAATAGTTTTTTTCGGACTCAGTAGGGTTCGATACGTTTAGATCTGAAGAGAACTCAATTCGTTTTTCAGTCGAACACATTACGTTTCTTTCTCTTCGTAGAAACAAGGAGAATAGTACCCAGACCTCTCAGAACCAAAACTATACTCCTATCAATCTATAAGGGCCTCTGCCTCTCATCTTACAAACAGCAGTTTTGACGTCACTGTCACGGCTTCATTCGCGTGTTGTCATCAACTGCGCCAAAATATTTGATTGGAGCTGGCTCCTCCAGAAAGAGCAGCGTCTGTTGTAAATCTTTTTTACCTGAGAATAGAAGTGATCTTATAGGAGAGTGTATCACCTATAGGTGGTACTTGCTAATGTGCCCGAGAAATATTGGTTCGATCATATATAATTCATTGGGTAATGATAATCATGTTTATTTTAATGGTTTTGGTAATGTCTTATATTACTTTATCCCATTTATGAATTTGGATTGCTAAATGTTTATGATTTCTGTTCTACATCTTTAAAGAAGTATCAATTAATTTTTTAGAGGACCTAAGGTTAATGTGGCTAACAAAGTACCAGAAACCTGCCGTTAAGTATCGCCGTTGGTTCGGTTGCTGGGACGCACTCATATGCTGCAATGTAAAATACCTGAGTCGGAGGTAGGAGCCCAAAAGAGGACAGGTTCAAGCTCTTGGCCCTGCAACTCCTTTCACCTACTGGACGAAAGTCCGACCGTTTGTTAAGCAACGGATTCGCATCGAAGGGGCAAATGTTCTTTGGTAGGTCGGTGACGGCTCGCTATTTCCACGAAGAGACAAACTCAACGTGAGTCAAAAGAGGAAGAACCGGTTCCGCCATCTGTTCCAACGCGGCACTCGGGGTCCTCACCCTTCTCATCCAGCTGGGAACTTCCCTTCCTCGGAGCCCCGGGAACGACGTTTATAATTTTGTCGATTAACGACCTTCCGATCTGTCAAGGCCTCGGCTGCAACCTGATCGCTCGGCCGCGCATTGCTGTGCGCTGAAGGAACGACTTCCTTCATCGTGTCATTGGCTCCAGTACTGACCTTACCAAAGTTGCCTTTAGTTCCCATAGCGCCACTCGGTGTAGCTATTTATTCAAGAAATTCGTTTTTAGGATTTATAGTCCTCGATCCAACAATACGGGTAATCCTGAAGAGCATCGGAATGACCTTCCCATCGCCTCCCTTTCTGGACAGCCCTGCGTCTCAGTTGTCGTGAACAGGAAGTGGCAATGGAAGTTTCAATGGAGGGTACGCAGACAGTGGATCGTTTACGACGTGTTCACACAACACAGTATGGTTTCATGCGTTCAATTGTCTCTTCTATGGGCGATTTTGGAGTGAGGCTATAAAGGCAAAAATCAATACAGGTAAGCAACGATAGATGGCTGAGCATGCCTCACGTCCTGGACGGTAGAAAGGCTCTTCATAGCTCGTACGAATCACAAATTATTAGAGAGTAAACGAAAAAATCTGGTGCGCTGCAACACACAACTTTCCTTAGCTCTACTTCAATTCACTTTGGGCATGGCTAATTCTATTTAATCAATTCATTTATCATTCCGTTAATTTGAACTTGGTCAAACAACACTTTGCGAATGCAGGAAGCGGTAGCGCTTACAGTTCCAGATTTTATTATGCTGCTCGTACTCATTGCAGGACCTTTATTGAGCAATTGGTACGCAGATAATTAATGAGGCTGTAAACACAATTTTTTTTAAGGGGGATAGTATTTACTTTTGCAGAGTTGTTGGGTAAACACTTTTAGAAGTAGTAGTAAGCGAAACGGCAGTAATTGAAATTCAGAAATTTCTGGAGTGACCCCCATGTATCTCATGAGGGTTTTTAAACACTCACCCTTTAGGTATTGGATTGGACTACAATACCAATTTTTTTTTACATTCTACAAGAATTCCAGCGGAGTTTTTAAGGAAAAAACTGCGCTAAAAATGCTTTTGGTCGAAAATGTTGATAATTTATTGTGCTGCTCTCGTCATTTTCCTCCGGATGGGAATTTTATGGTATCGTTGCCTTAGTGAGAGATATCAATATAAAAAATTTAATCAATATCGTTGGAGCCGTTTTTGAGAAAAAAAAATATTTTGTGTTTTGATCACTATGATAGATAGTTAACTTTCAGTGGATTTTGCCCATAGCCTTATTTTGGTGTCCCATAGTAACCTGTAGCCTCGACATCAAGTTTCAGCTCATTTGGTCAGGTCGTTTCCTCTAAAAACCATTATAAAATCGATTACGTCGAACATTTTGGTAATTTATTGTGCTGCTCTCGTCATTTTCCCATAAATGGGAATTTTATGGTAAAGTTGTCATATTGAGAGCTATCAATATAAAAAATTTAATCCTAATCGTTAGAGCCGTTTTTGAGAAAAAAATATTTGGCGTTTTGATCACTATGATAACTATAGTTAAATTTCGGCGAATTTGTTCATACCCTTATTTTGACGTCCCATGATGACCTGTGGGCGAGATATGAAGTTTGAGCTGATTTGGTACGGTGGTTTTCTCTAAAAATCGTTCACAGACAAACAGACCATTTTCCCAAATAGTGTTTTTCGGACTCAGGAGGGTCTGAAACGTAAAGATCTGAAGAAAACTCAAACTTTTTTTTTCAGCTGATTACATAACTTTCGTTTCTACTTTGTAGAGCCAAAGAAAGTAAAAAGGGAACGGAAAAGGTAAAAGCGTCAAGCAAGCTGCGGATGTTTCCATACCTTTGATATTCTCTGTTAATCTCTCTCTTCCCTTGACCTCATGGAACTTAGCAACCCCCCCTCCCCATGTCATGGGGTCTCGCGGGACGAAGTACCGAAAGTTACCATTTGCCTCTGGCCTGCGATCATTACCTCCCGATTCACTCCAACCACCCGACAGTTCGACTCATTAGGTCGCACCAATTGCCTACCGTCGCCTACACGAAGCTACTGCAAGTAGTAGACATCTAGTGGACCCTAATCTGTTGGATATGGGACATATTTGTGCCTATTTCAAATTATTCACAGCCAGCTGGCACGAATGAGGGTCATCGCAACGGAACCATGCGTGACCTTGTCACCCACTACCTCTTCGAATTCTCTAAGCTGGCCATTAAAGCGAGTGTCCCCCCCCCCCCCAACGACATTGCCCCTTGCCATAACCCCACTACGGGGAAACCGTGGCGGCTGTCGTGAGGGAAGAGCTGCGCTGCGCAGAGCAGCCTGTGCTAGGCCCTAAAAAAGCAGGACGGGCAGGCTGAGGGCAGCGCCCCGCCCACTCCTCCGCCCGAAAACAAGCGCCAAAATAGATATCTCCATCCCTTACCAAACGGGTGCCACCCAAGTAAATATTTAGATCAGGTGGGAAGCCAGATTAAGAACTCCTCTCAGATGGTAACACACGGGCAACAGCTCTCTACCGGGAGACTGGCTAACCACCAAATACATGCCGTACATCCTCAGGTCTGAGTTCAGTGGATTCTGCAGGGGCCAACCTATGCACATTAGCGAAACCGCAACTTCCATGACTGATATAACCCTCGTCATGGGTCTAGGAACAGTCATCAAATAAGGAAACAGACCTGTGTATGTGTCTGTGAACAATTTTCAGAGAAAACGACCGTACAAAATCAGCTAAAACTTGATAGCTAGCCTTATATCTAAAATCCACGAAGAGCATCCATCTAAGAGCAAAATCCACGAAAGGTAAATATAGTTATCATAGTGATCAAAACACCAAATATTTTTTTCTCAAAAAGGGCTATAACGATTTTAATAAATTTTTTTATATTGATAGCTCGTAATAAGGCAACTTATATTATAAAATTAAATATTAAATTATACCACGAAATTCCCAGTTGTGGGAAAAAGAGCTGCACAATAAATTACCACATTTTTCGATTTTAACGCGGTTTTTTCTTCATGAATTCCGCTGAAATGTCAGTAGAATGTTTAAAAAAATTGGTGTAGTAGCCCTATTCAATACCTATACGGTGAGCGTACGAGACGCTCGTAGGATATAAGGGGGTCACTCCAGAAATTCCGGTATTTCAACTACCGCCGTTTCGCTTACTACCATTTTTAAAAGTTTTTATCCAATAACTCTGCTAAAGTGATTCCTCTTCGAAAAAATCGTGTTGGCACCCTCATTAATTCTCAGTGTAGCAATCGTTCAATAGTCGTCCGGGAATGACTACGAGCAGCACAATAAATTCCGAAACTGTAAGCACTACAGCTTTCTACTGCGGTTAAGTGTTGTTTGACAGTTCACATGAACTGAGCGATAAATGAATTGAGTAAGTAGAAAATGCCATGAACAAAGTGAATTTACGTAGAGTACGTAGTTTGTGTGTAATCGCTTTTTACGCGTGTCTGTACAGAGAATGTCTGAAATGGCAAAGTCAATAACCATGTGATCGCACTGGTACGACTCACCAGCCAGCAATTTGAGCATTAGGGTGTCAAACACTGCAATTACATCTATGCACGACCTTCCTCCTCGCCCATCATAGGTCGCCTCAGTCATGAGGCTGTCGGCAACAACCGAAATGTACTCAGTGAGTCCCCATAGAAGTGATCTGGCGTTCGCATCAACGCAAACTATGAAGCGTCGTCCTGATAGTCCTGCTGGAGCTGGCTCGAATGGTTGGAGGCAGTCGGCCACTAGTGCATCGAATTTCCAGTTAAATGATATTGCAACCAGCTCTAAGCCACTACCTCGGATAAGCACAGCGGCCAAGTGCTGTTCAGGTGATGAGTGTGAATATGTCTATAGGTGGATCAACGCAGGCTACTGCCGCCTGGCACCTGTTTTTGCTCCAGCCACCACTCGTGCCTGTGATCCCAGACCAAACGTTTTGTAACTTATGTACGGTTCTGGCTAGAAAGCTGCAGCGTATTTCGTGCACTTTACCGTAATTCAGCCATAACTGGTAAACTCTTATTTTTGTTGTGCTGAAGGATTGGAACAGTTTTTACTTTCTGGTACCCCAAAGGGAAAGGAAAGTATAGTAATCTTGTCAGAAAAACAATTTAAGTTTTCTTCAGATCATTACGTTTTGAAGCCTACTGAGTCTAAAAAACCTAATTTCTTGTAAATGTGTCTACTTACTTATCACTTCATATTTTCTGTGTCTACATATCTGTTGCCCAATTTTTTCATGTTTACTTGTGAATATATATTTATGTCTGTTTATATCTATGTAATTATTCAATATTTATTCAATAATCAATTTGTTATCCGTAGTATCAATAGCTCTGTACTTTGTAAATAAGCCCCTGTACAGAATACAATACGTCAGGGCTGCTGTTGAGCGGTTCCTACTACACATTTTACGTTAATCAAGAATTTCCTGCTATGCTCATCACAACTGTAATGTTTATTCATTAAACAATATATTTTTATTCGTTTAAATCAAAATAAAAAGGGTTCTGAGGCGGATTTTCATTTCGGTGTTAGCACGAAAGAGAATCATTAGGTGTAGCATCCGATCATATATTCCTTCTTCTCGTTTCTTTACTCTCTTGTAACAGTGCTTCTCAAACTGGGCACCCTGGCACTTTGCCTAGAAGAAAAATGATAAACGTAGTATCCAATCACTCTTAACTTGAATCCCATTCAGACTAGGTAACTTTCAGCTTCAATCCTCACTCACGTAACTGTATTTGTCCGCTTCTTTCTATTCACAGATTCAGATTAGCTGATGCCCAATGAACCAACGTAATACCTAAATACCTCTCTACTATCTTCCAGGAATGTGAATCGAAAGCCAATGCTTCGTGAGGTTACACGATTTGTTAATATGTTGCAGCTACTTATGGAGTAGAGATGGGTGCTATTTTTAGAATTTCCCGATTGGAAGGAATGGCTCTCTCAATTGGTTGATGGACCACAAGCTCTGCACAGCCGCTGAGGGGGCCGGTTTGCGAGAAGAATACGAAATACTACTGCACTTATTCAATTGGTTGTGTGCGCTGAATATGATGAGTTGATCAGAAATGTTTTACAGCTGATTGACTTGTGATGGAACAAGAAGGGTCATTCCTCCGTTTGGCCTGAAGTCATGCATGGTGGCATACACAAATTTGAAACATATGTAGAATCAGAAGAGAATATCCAGGGATTTCTTTTAGTTTTTCGAAAATTGGCCAAATTCGAAATAGGCCATCTAATAAAAGCTTTGTCCGTTTGCCCTGAAGTCATGGATCGTCGCACCCATGAATATGAAATATATTTAGAACCAGGGAGAAAATATATAGCTAGGACTTTTTTTCGCTTTTCGAAACTACCAAACAAACAAACTGTTGGCTACATTGGGTCTTGCCGACGTACCGCAAGACGTCTTGCTCCGTCTTGGAACCATATGATCGACGCTTTTTGTCTGTTCATTTTCCTGTTTCCATCGCCCTTCAGGCAACTTTACTTTCGTTCTTTTGTTTTTATAAACAAACGTCTTTAAATTTCAATCCGAGTGTTTGCGTTGTTTCATTGCCGCTTTAAAAACTCTAACAGGTTATGGGCCCAGGCATATAACGCAAGTTAACGCAGTTGAAAGCGAAAATCGTGAGATCGGGTCGACACGAGAAAGAACGCAAGTGCGCCAGCGCCATTTCGTCTCGAAAATCATTCCAACGACAAAAAGCGCGTCTTTCTGGGAAATCGTGTGTGATCTCATCGAAAAGTGAGAAGCCAATTCGTGAGTGTTTCGGATAATAACACGCGGCGTAACTAAGTGAAAAATCGTCTGTGTTCCGGACTATAACGCGCGACACGATTGGTGCTTCGAGTCATTAGTGTTTCGGACGATAACTCGTGATTGAAAATAAAAACAATGAGTTCAAGTGGTGTGGTACGCATTGAGACATTGCGGCGTGAAAATTATGACACCTGGCAAATGCGCGCCATTTTGGTGAAAAACGACGCTTGGGTTTACGTCAGTGGCGCCAACGTCAAGCCTGAACCAGCAGCCGGTAACGCGAATGCAGCCGATATTGCACATTGGGTAACCAAGGATGAAAAGGCCATTTCTGACCTGATCCTGTCAATCGGCCCCACTCAACTTAAATTGATCAAAAACTGCAGAACATCGCGCGAGATTTGGCAGAAACTCGAGGAAACGTTCCAGTCGAAAGGGCCAGCTCGTAAGGCCACGTTGCTGAAGAGTCTTACTCTTCAAAAGATGAGCGAAGGTGACGACGTACGCGAAAATCTGAGCAACTATTTTGACTGTGTCGACAAGTTGGCTGACTTGGAACGTCGATCCAAGCCTACTCGCAATCTTGATGCTGTACAGTCTGCCGCCCAGTTTCGAAAATTTCAGGATCGCTATTGAGAGCCGTAACGACTTGCCAACGCCTGAGAACCTTCGTGTAAAAATCGTTGCACAAAACTCAGTTTCCTCATCGACGTCGGATCAAGGCGCTATGTTTGCTAAACGAAAGAGCCCGTCGGAGAAAAGCAACAGGACCAAATCGAAGAACAACGGGCAAATTAGGCTGGTCACGAAACGTAGGGACAACCTCTATTTCGTTGAGAACATCGCCCCAGAGGGATGCAACATCGCCTTGAAGTTGGACAGCGGAGGAACAACGGCTCAGCTCTGGCATCGTAGGATGGGACATGTCAACTTCCGTGACCTTGCGGCAGCGGTGAATAGATAATCCGTGGCATAGATCTGGACGACAAAATCGAGGACTTGACCTGTGACGTGTGCGTGAGAGGAAAAATGACCCGCAAATTTTTTCCTAAGGAATCCGACCAGTACTGTGGAAAGCTGGAGCTTGTCCATACCGACGTTTGCGGCCCCATGCGAGTTGCGTCAAACGCAGGGTCCAGGTACACCAGGTACATCATCACGTTTACGGATGATTGCACGAGGTGGACAGTGGTCAGATTTCTAAAGGCAATGAGTGAGGCTTTGTCAGCATTCCAGGAATTCAAGGCTTCAGCTGAGAAGATGCACGGATTGAAGATAAAATATCTCCAATCCGACAATGGACGTGAATATGTCAACCAGGCATTCGACGAGTACCTGAAGTCCGAGGGCATGCAGCGCAGGCTCACCACTCCGTACACCCCGGAGCAGAACGGCGTTGCTGAGCGGAAAAATCGTACCCTCGTCGAGGCAGCCCGATGTTTACTCCTGCAGTCTGGATTACCGTCGAACTTCTGGGCCGAGGCGATAAACACCGCCAACTACCTGAGGAACGGATGTCCCATGAAGAAGCTGGAGGGGAAGACTCCTTTTGAGGCTTGGAACAACCAGACTCCAGCGGTGCACTATCTTCGGGACTTCGGGTGCAGGGTGTTTTGCCTCGATAGAACGCCAAACAAGGACAAATTCAGCCCACGTTCGAGAGAAGGGATTCTCGTCGGATATTCGGAGCAGTCGGAGGGCTATCGAGTGTGGATTCCGAAAACCAGGAAAACCGAGGTCACGAGAGACATCGCCTTCAGGGAGGATTTGAGAGTACCTGAATGTGAGATCGGGGAATTTCTTCCTCCCTCCAACAGTTCAGGGGAAGATCTCTCCAAATCAACGGAGGATTTGATCGAGGTGGAATTTGGGTTGAGACTGGTCGACATGGCAGACGAAGAGATCCAACCAGGTCAGGAGAGACAAAACGGTGCCCTTCAGAGGCTTTTCACCCGTTGATCGTCATTCACCGGAGCTCGATGATCGTCTTGTCGCGCCACATGAAATCGATGGAACGCCTGTGACGAAACGCGGGTGTGGCCGCCCCCGATTCGAGCAAACAGGAAGACCCGGCCGACCACGGAAATTGTATGCCGTCCAGGAAGAGGAAGCAGCCAACGTAGCAGAAATTTCTGTGGTCGAGGCAATTTCTGGGCCTGATGCTGACGAGTGGATCGACTCGATGACCAATGAGATAGTCTCTGTAACCAAGCACATCGACGTGAGACATCACTTGATCCGGGACCACGTCGAGAAGAAAACCCTCCGAGTCGAGTATGCGCCAACGGACGAGATGCCCGCTGACGTGCTCACGAAAGGTTTGCCGAGAGTCAAACACAAGAAGTGCGCAAAGAACCTTGGTTTGACATCACAGAAGCCTGGATGACTCCAAAGATAAGCTGTTGGTCGAGGGGAAGTGTTGGCTACATTGGGTCTTGCCGACGTACGCCCACCATCTTGGAACCATATGATCGACGCTTTTTGTCTGTTCATTTTCCTGTTTGCGTCGCCCTTCAGCTAACTTTACTTTCGTTCTTTTGTTTTTATAAACAAACGTTTTTAAATTTCAATCCGAGTGTTTGCGTTGTTTCATTGCCGCTTTAAAAGCTCTAACACAAACGACCAAAGCTAACCTAATAAAGGTGGCCAATTTTGAACATGGTCAAATTATGAAAAATTAAAGTACCAGGCCCCCACACAATGCTACCGCCAGTGTTATGGCCGCCAGGAAATGACCGCCACGAGAACAGTGCTTTGCGACTGGTGCACCAAAATACCCCTTAGGAAAGAGTGCAAGCGAGGTTCCCCACAAATAAGTTAGCAGCATTGAACGTACAATTGATCAGGTATCGCACCATACAACAGCGTGCGATTGCCCTCGAGGAGTCACAAATGGACTATGAATAGGTTAAACGAGCGGTGCGTAGCAACATGCAACTTTCCGCAATCCCTTCAAGTTCGAACACCACCTACATATGCGGGCGCTATATCTTCGTTCAACGCATTTTTACAGGAACATTTATACAGAACAAAATGTAGTGACTAGTTAGCTGAGAGTACTCCGTAAGTTTGATCGAACTCGTCTGAGCAGTTTTTGAGAAAATTGGAATGCCGATAAATTAATATTCGACAAATCTCCTTTTCTGAGTTAATTTGGCTTATACTCGTATCTCCGTTCAACAGATGGATACAGAGATAAATGATGCGGGGAACAAAAAGTCGTTTTGGAATGCTAGAAGACACTTCATGAGATATATCACATCTGGTGAATCAGTTACCCTATAATTCACGAAAATATTCGAAAAAACGTTATTTTCGTCACATTTTGGTTTTTATCTCTGTTCAACGGACGGTCAGAGGAACAATAAATGAAACCAATATGTAGGTATTAACTATTTGAAAACATCCTGTGAGTTTGGTGGAAATCGCTGATGCCATTTTGCTGAAAAGCGTAAAAAACCTGTTTTTGTTTCATAGGCCTATGTCACCGTTCACCGTATTTTCATGGAGATATGTATGGAGAAGAAAAGTTAGATTTTGATTAGTAGAATATGAGACTTTATTCAAAATCGTTTGAACCTAGTTTTCGGTTTATTTTCGTCCCCCACAACCCCTTTAATCGGCAGAAATCGCCCACGACCACCAAAGGCCACCAAAGGTTGTCAAACGCTCCCCTGATGACAATCAGAACTGCTACGACGTACTTAGCCGGTGCCAGCATGGAAACACGCCGAATTCCGATAATAACATCCTGAGTGGGCCTTCCTTTGATACATCCCTATTGCCTGCCTGTGAGGTTGCGGCCAAAGACTTCTTCGGGGGATTGCAGCATCAAGATTTCTTTGCCTAATATTGAAAGAAGGCTGAGCGGTCTCCATGTTCGCGGGTCTGACTGATCGAGTTCGCCTCCCTTTTGAAGAGTGACAACACGCGCTGACTTCCACTGTTAGGGGGAATGCCCGACCTGCACGCATTCATTAAATAAATTAAGGTCCACTAAATTGTCCGCTCAGCCTTCCTTAGGATATTGCTTTCTATTGTAACTGGCCCAGGAGATTTGTAGGACTTTGAGGTCGCAAGGGCCCTGCTGAGGTCGCCTGTTGTCTACAATGGGATGTCGGGCTCGTTTAGAGGATCCATGATCAGCTCCCTTGCTGCCTTCTGGGCTTCAGTATCTCGAGCTACTTGGTCGTCAGGGAACGCCTTTTCAAGGATGGTTTTCAGTGAACTTTCGATGCTGCAGGCCCAGCCTGACTCATTTGGCATCGCAGCTAAGACGTGCTCTACGTTTGCTTTACCTATGAAGGACTTGTAGTGTCTGCCCCAAAGGTTTTCAGAGCTCTCCTCTTCCACAAAATTTCGCCAGCCTTGCTGTTGGGCTCGTTCTATGGCGTGGTGGAAGACTTTCTTCTCTTGGATGACGGCAGTTCGGAGTGTGGCTCTGGCATCAGGGTCACGAGTGTTTTGGTACATCCTTCTGGCTCTATTTACACTTAGCTTGAGGGGATTAAGTTCCTCAGTCCACCATGGGACTTTGATTGCCCTGTGCTTCTGTTGCCCAAGTACTGAGAGCCCAGCAGAGTGCAGTGCTGTGGTAACTATGTCCACTTTGCGGTCCACCTCTTCAGGTGTGGATGCTTGCACTATTAGGTCGGTGTCTGCGGCACGCAGTTCACCTTCCAGTACCATACAGAATTGCGGCCAGTCACCATTTTGTGTGCGGAATCGCTTTTCACGCATGTCATTGGACAGGATGTTGTCATCTATATGGCAAAGTCAATAACCATGAGATCGCTCTGCATTGCACCTGGAAGACCTGTGAGACACGGCTGTGACCTCAATGCATCACATTCCTCCCAGACCATCATAGGTCGCCTCAGTCGCGGGGTCTTTGGCAACAACCAAGTAAGTTGTACCTGGTGAGCAACTCTATATACGCCTTGCTGGCCATATCCAAGGTTCGGGATCCCCACAATGGTGATCTGGCGTTTGCATCAGCACAGACTATGCAGGGTCGTCCTGATAGGCCTGCTAGAGCCTACTCGAGTGGTTGAAGGCTGTTGGCATCTGGTGCGCCAAATTGCCTGTAAAATGACATCACAGCCAGCCCAAAGCCACCAGCGGCCAAGTGCTGGCTGTTCAGGTGGGTGAGTGCTTGCATATCAATGGACGGGTCAATGCAGGCCACTGCTGCTTCGGCTCCAGTTCTTGCTTTAGCAACCACTCTCGCCTGCGATCCCAGACCAAGAGTTTTGGATCATATGTATGGCTAGAACACTGCAGCGTTTCTTGAGTGCACATTGCAGCAACTCAGCCACAACCGGGGAACTCTTATTTGTCTTGAGATGAAGGATCCAGCCTCAACTCCATAAGGGAGGGAAGAGGGGTTAGTAGCGGACTGCTGCATACGAGGGGCCTTGGTGGAGCTCCTTGAGCTTGGTGGGCTGGTGGCACCGGCTGCGGGGCAATTACCCTACGCAGTTCTTCTCTCATGACAGCCGTCACGGTTTCCAGGGGGCGATGTCATTGGGGGACTCACTTTTTTGGCCTACTTCGAGATTTTGAAGAGACTGCTGTTGACGAGGTCACGCATTGATCCCGTCTCGTTGACCCTCATTCACACCAGCTGGCAGTGGATAATTTGGACATAAGCACAAATCTGTTCCATATTCTACAGATTAGGGTCTAAAACTTGTAGTAGCTGGGCTACTAGGGGTGGAAGGGGGATATGAAGGCGGTTTGCCTGGTTCTTTTCGCCCTTGTTTGTTTGGACGACGAGTAGGTTGCTCATTGTCCGAAGATGGAGGGGTCGAGCTTGGTGAGCCCGAGGAGGAGGCACAGGTGGCGTTTTTATTACCTGCTGTTTTAACTCACTTTGTCATGTTGTTTTTACTAAGGGGGAAGGGGGGAGATTAGAAAAACTGACTGATGTTGTGTACCCTTGTGAGTTCATTTGTTGTGTGTGTTTGTGGTATGAGCGAGAGGTGCTCGAAGCAGCGTCCTGGAAGCTCAGGCATATTGATTCTAGCCCCTTTCGCCGGTTCGTTGAGGGTCAAAGGGAGGCCCCTACATGCGCCGCAGCTGCCAGTCCAACCACCCACCGGGACTAAGACGCATGAGGGATTTTTCGGCTGTTGCTCAGGATCAGCCCTCGGCCTCTGGTGATGTGGTGAGCGGGACACACGCTATCAGCCACCCCAGGAACGCTGAAACTTGGTTTGTCCCTCATTCCGAAGGCCGCACTGATATAGGGGAACGCTCGTAGGTGTTGTTGAGCTACTTCTAGGACTGTCTTTCGCTCATTATGATGTTCTGCCACGTGAGCCGTTGTATCTGGAATATGTTGCGTACGTCAGTGTATTTAAGGCCGGCTTTTACGGCCATGCAGAGGATACGGTATGAGAATTCTGTCCCCCTTCCTGTGGGGGGTGTGTTCTGCGATCCCGGCTCAAGGTATGGGGTTCCCAGTGTGTCTTGTATGTGGAAGAAGTGTAAGTTGTGCCCTTTTAAGTTCGGCTCATACGAACACGCAGGGAATACGACAGTGGTATTTTGTACCCTCAACTGCAGGGTGAGACACACACACGGGCCACGCGCCGAAATTAGGTTTTTTAGACTCAGTAGGCCAGAAAACGTAAAGAAAAGAAGAAAACCCAATTTTTTTTTGTCACGATTACTATGCTTTCCTTTCATTTTGGGGTAGCGGAAAGTAAAAATCATCGAATATATTAGATAAACTTTTGATGGCATCAATAACAATTGGAATTGCTAGTCACTGCGATACTAACGAACTGAGTCGCCGCTTTGGCACTGTTTCAAACAATTATTCTGGCAGAAGTTTCAAAAATATCCGCAATGCGAGGAGGGCAATACTATTTTCCGTGTCTTTCCTGCTCTTTACATTTTGAGTTTCTTCTCCGCTCCTTATATCCATTCTAGTTCTGGACTTCTAGATTCTAGGGCCGATAGAACAAGAAAAGTAAAAATGCCAACTCTGTATTGTGTACCGTTGGGCCTGGAAAGTACAGTGATTATGCGTCTACGATAATTCGAACGCACGTTGTGGATCTAAAGATCCGAGGCCTCTAATTGCTCTAATACTCTGGTGGGGTTCGAAATGAGGAGCCGGCCTAATAAAAATGTTGGCGTTATCCGTTATTTACCGGTCACTTATCCAATTCATCGCATTTGGCTGATGACCTTGTTCTCTATTGTGGTGACGGGCGGTGGATGAGCGCCGCGTTGGTCAGGGATAAACGTTCTGCAGCTCCCTTGGCCATTGTCCAGAAGCCACCTGAGCAAAAAAAAAGTGAACCTTCGAAAAGGGAGACGAATGGCCTTAGACGATTGTCTCCGCCTGTGACAAATTCAATTCTCGGTCCACTGCAGTTCTAGATCAAGGTTCATATCGAGATATGCCTGAATCCTTCGAGTCTTGCCGAGCTTTAAATCATTACGATTTCATGTACGTGCGTTGTATGTATGTGTCTGCAGTTCAATTTCCGAGAGAAATGTCTGAATCGATTGAGCTCTATTATTGTTCTATTTGTCATTTTTTGAACGCCCGAAAATAAGATTAAACGGTTTCCATCAAGTTGTTTGTGTGAGGGGGGGGGGGGGCAAATGTACGGCACACGAGGGGTTTTCGCATTTTTCGGCTAGAGCGATAAGAATTAGATTAGAATCTGTGGCGTCATCGGTACCTTAAAGAAACGCACCTACACAGGGCACTCTGTTTCCGTCACGGACCACCACGCGGCGTGCCAGTCCCATCAGCCGGTTGCCGCCTCTCAGGAGAACACAAGTGTCAACTCCTGCCTCACTCACTAATTCAGGCTGTTTATTTAGACGCTCAATCCGTTCTGTCCAGTTTTTCCTCTGCTCTCGTTTTACCTCTTTCTTTCTGTCGTTTGCTGTCCACTAGACATAAAAAACGCACTCATTAACAATTATGTAGTCCATTTTTAATCCCAAAGTAATTACGTCGAATCAGCGTTTCTATAAATCATTATTATTAAACTTTCCAACTATTTTCTACTAATTGGCACTCAACTTTCTTCTCGCAAAATGTCCGTTTGTCTCTGAGCTATGATTGGCTTCTATCATTCAGAGATAACGGTTTAAACACAAAGAAGACAGTCCTCCGGCATTTTGAACGTAACGTTCGAAGTTTAACGGACATTTTAATAACATAAAATCTAATCTCAAATTTAATGTTTAGCTGACGAGTCAATACTTGGTGAGAATCCGGACTTCTACCTGAAAAACCTCGTTTTGTCTTATTTCAATCGTGATTTTCTCCTTAAATATTACATTGCATTTTTTTTTTTTTCATTAAGCCGTTGGAAAGCTAATTATACTCAACTACAGGTGAAAACTCACATGTTGGATTTCAGCAACCATTGAGCGTTTTGAAAAGTGAAGAGTTCTTAGATTTGACAAATTTTTGGTTTTTTGCCGATTAAGATGATGTGAGTGGCTTTCCATCAAAGACATGGGACGATTTACGCTTTCCAACACTGTAACCAGATTTCAATTTGCTTGTAACTTGAGGACGTTACCGCCATTTTGGTATGTTAAAGGCGAAAATCTGAGTAAAACAATTTCGACCTGAAATTAGTTGTAGGATCTGTTCCTTGCCTGTGGTCGTCACCAAATTTATCCCTGTGTTGTGGAATTTACGGGTGCAGCAGAGAGTTCTTCACACCAATACGTTTTTGGAGATGTATTGAAATGTCTAACGTAAAAACGGTCGTAATAATTGAGTGACATACTCCTAATAATAGACGATTGATTAACTTCCCGCGGAATCTGAATGAAACTTCCAAGGTGCAGGAACGGAACAAATTTGAGGAGTGAAAGTCTCAACGGTACCATCTTGGCGCTGTACCTAGTTGAAGTTGAAGTCGACTTTGAAGCTGGAGGTAATTCACAAAAACGAAAAAGTCGATAAACTTCCTGATTACACGGTACGTAAGCAGTCAATTAGTGATGAATTGGCCTTGTCGGGCAGCGACAAACACCTTCGCAATGGTCGTTCAAAATGCGAAAGAGAGAAAATTTTAAATGAAATACATTGCTGATTTCTGAAGAAGGAAGTGTCTGGCAACTAATTCTACCTTAGGAACTGTCCCGCCGTGACCATGCGTTTTCTACATTCCTTAGCTCTACAGAGCAGGAGAGTTGCGTAAACTTCTGACAATTTTTTTGGGGGGTTTTCTTCGTATCCTTGCGTCTCGGGACCTTTTGAGTTCAAAAAATGCTGTTGGGCGCACGAAAGGGGGAGCTTAATAACAGAGTTAATAAATAAAACGCTGCTAATTATTACTCAACGGTTTATTATTTTCTTGAACAGCTTGACGGATTATGACAGCTCCGAGACCCATCCCATTCGATTCAGCATCGAAAAATGCCAGTAAACCACACGAAACAACGAAACTAGGGAAACGAAATATTCTAGGCACCCGTGAGCGCCTGTCGGGCGGGTCGTTTTGAGTGGAGGGAGTACAAACGATGAAACGGTTACTTTCGCTGTAGTAGGCCCGCGAGTTCTTTCAATTAGTAGACTTTGGCTCAATAAATTACTGTAATTTCACTATACACAGTTTTACACGTCTGATACTAATTCCATTCGACCAATGATCTAAAAATACCTTGAAAACGATACCTAACACGGCGAATTTGCGATAAAACTGCTAAAACTGCGTTTTTGTTAATTTTTTTTTAACGGAGTTCGCCCATAACAACCATGGGCTTCGTCCGATCGGATTGCCGAGCAGGTGGGCACAACTAGATACCAAGTGGGATTTTGGGGCGAAAGAACGAACTTTTTAGACTTTAACAGAATAGTGATATGTGAGATGATACGCACTTAATCCCTTCGTCCGGAGGAGAAGCCCAGTTCTCGGACTTCCCTGAGGCAAACAGAGAAAAAAAGAGTACGAAACAGTTGGGCCGAACGCAACTGGGAAAAGCCTGAGCTCAAACCCCAACTACTTCGGCCTGTGCCTAATAAACCCCTTGATAGAATGGTCTGCTAAGCTGTAGGAAGTATACTAACAAGAAACCTCTATCTTTATGTTTGAAACATTTTAATAGATTTAATATCAATCATATATAAAATTGTCTTCAATAGTATTGATTATGATAAGTATAGTCAATAAATCAATTATTTCAAAACAACAATGAAGAAGATTGTAGGTATTTCTCACCCTGTACAACAGAATATCAAACTTGCATATTTATTTATGAGAGTTAAAGCTGCTTCTTGAATTGCAACTTGAGACTACAACCTTATCCTTTTAAAGAAGTATATCTAAAGGGGGAGCTGAACTATGTGGCCGATGCTTTATCTCGAATACCTGCTCTGTGGGCCTCCCAGTCAGCTTGTGTCAGACAATATAACTGTATCGTCAGAATACCTGATAGTTGTTATAGACATGCCATTTACTTTCACACCATAGTGTGAGAGATCGTCCAGTGCTTCTTTAAATACACAGTCGGAGTAAAGGTTGAACAACAGTGGGGAGAGAATACAACCCTGACGGATCCCTCTTTGGATGTTGATATCTGCTGTTGTGATATTGCCTATTCTCACATTCGCCCTCTGTCCCAGTACTAATTTCTTATTATCTGGATATCCCTGCCATCTAGCTTAACGTTTTGCAGCATTTCTATTAGCTTATCGTGTTGAATTCGATCGAATGCTTTCTCGTAATCTAGGAATAAAGCATACACGTCTTTGCGTTGGTCACGACATTTCTGTAGAAGTACATTGATACTAAACAGTGCTTCTCATGTTCCAAATGCATTACGGAAGCCGAATTGTGATTGATCCAGGTTTTCTTCACATCTTCTTCTGCATGTGAGACATAAGGCTGATTAACTGGTAGTCATTACAATATTTCGGATGTGGTTTTTCGGTTAAGGTTATGAATGTCGTTTTTTGGTTAAGGTTACGAATGTCGATTTCAGCCAGTCGTCGATTTCTCCTGTATTATATACCACATTAAATAATTTCACTATGATTTCAATGTTTTCTTCATTTATTAATTTCAGTACTTCCATCGGTAGTCCGTTTGGTCCACTCGCTTTTCTGTTGCTAATAACTGGAAGAGCATGAACTACCTCAAAATTCAATATTTCCGGTCCCATCTGTTCTTCCGTTGACAGAGGAACATCTGCTCTCACATCCGCAAACGTCTCTGTAATGTAAGATTCCCATGTTTGTTTGATCTCTGATTCATCCAGTATCAATTTATTATCTTTGTTTGTTAAGGATGGGTGGCTTTTTCTTGTAGGTACCGGTCAACTCTTTAATCTTGCGATGCACATTGAAATCTTCATGCAGTTCATTCAATTTTTCTATTTCTTGACATCTTTCCTTCATCCATGCCTCTTTTGCCAATTTAATCTCCCTCCTTATACCTTTTTGTAATGCTTTATATTTATTGTTGCCGTCCTTCACTCTCCTACGCTGTTCCATCAACATTAATATGCGGTCTGTCATCCTGTGTGTTTTGAGGCCTACTGAGTCTAAAAAACCCAATTTCGGCCCGTGGTCCGTGTGTGTCTGTAGTTCGATTTGCGGAAGAACGGCTGATCCGATTGAGCTGGTTCTCCTATTGTTTTGTTTGTTATATTTTGTAGACACCAAAAAAGGTTATGAGCGATTGCGGCCGATGGGAAGGGGGGTGGGGGACGACAATGTACCAAAAACTAGGGTTTTTCGCCTTTTTCTCGAAAACGGCTCGAACGATTATGATTAAACTTTTAAATTATGTTCTACCAATCAATACCTAACTTTTCTTCTGTATACATATCTCCATGAAAATACGGGGAACAGACATATAGGTCTACAAAGCCAAAATAGGTTTTACGCTTTTTGGCAAAACGGCTTCAGCAATTTCCACCAAACTCTCTGGATGTTTTCGAATAGTTAATACCTACATATTGGTTTCAATAAATGTTCCTCTGACGCCCATTGAACAGAGATAAAAGTGAAAATGGGTCGAAAATAACGTTAGTCACCTATACCCACATTTTGTTCTCTATAATTATTTCTGTATATATATGTTGAACGGATATACAAGCCAAGTTAACTCAGAAAAGGAGATTTGTCGAATATTAATTTATCGGTATTCCAATTTTCTCAAAAATAGCTCCTACGATTTCGATCAAACATACAAATGACTAACTAACTTGTCCCTATATTTTGTTCTGCATAAATGTTTCTGTAGAAATGCGTTGAACGAAGAACCCGCATATGTAGCTGGTGTTCGAACTTACAGGGGGTGGCGGAAAGTTGTGTGTTGCTACGCACCGCTCGTTTGCTCTGGAACAGTGAGTTTGAATATTGTTATTTATATAATTTGTTATGAAATGGGTGTTTAGGTTGATAAATTCATTCCCTACCGTCCTTACCACTCGCGTGCCATCCCTTCTCACACTATCCACGAACTACCAAATCGCTGGTTCTTGGCTTTCGATAGTCGACTAGTTTACTAACAAAAGAAGAGCGCGTCCTCTGGTTCGACGCGGACAATTCTTTGGGTGGAGCTCTGGTGACACAGTTGACGACGCTTGTTGATCAGCCCTTCATTGTTAAACATGAAGGACTTTGAATAGCATTGTACGTCCACCGCAGTTTTACATAAGGGCGACATCGGTGCTCAATCGTGAAGAGTATGGCAACAAAACCGAATTGGATGGTGAAGGTGTTCATTGCATAACATTCTTTGGCTTTATGAAGTAAATATCTGGTGCGTTGCAACACACAACTTTCCTTAACTCTACGTCAATTTGCCTTTCAACTGCCTTTCGGCCTTGGCTCCGTGAGGGAGGGAGGAGGGCTCAGTAGCGGCTACTGCTGCATATGAGGGGCCTGGAGTACTCATCTGGCTCGGTAGAGGACCGTGAGCTGGGGGGCTGACGGCACTGGCTGCGCAGGGTGCCGGGCAATTGCCCTACACAGTTCTTCCTCACAACAGCCGCCACAGTTTTCCGCAGTGGTGTATTGGCAGGGGGCGATTTCGTTGGTGGTGTGTGGGGGGGGGGGGGCACTTGATTTGATGGCCAGCTTAGAGATTTCTACGAGGCAGTGGGTGACGAGGTACGCATGGTCCCGTCGGATTGACCCTCATTCGTGCCAGCTGGCCGTGGATAATTTGGACATAGGTACCAAATCTTTTCCATTTCCAACAGATTAGGGGCCACTGGGTGTCTCCTGCTTCTAGTAGCTAGTAGCAGGTTGCGTGGGCTACTATTGGTGAAAGGGGGAGGTGAAGGCGCATTGCCTGGTTCTTTATGCCTTTGTTCGTTTGGGCGACGTGTAGGTTGCTCATCATCCAAAGAGGGAGTGGTCGAGTTGGCAAGCCCGAGGAAGAGGCGCAGGTGGCGTTTTTATTGCCTGCTGATGGTTCAACGCATTCGATCGTGGCACAGACACACACACACACACACACAGACAGAGCTGATTCCTTATTTGATGACTCTTCCTAAACACTCGACGAGCGTTATATCAGTCGTGGAAGTTCGCTAATATGCAAGAGGCCGTCCTCTGCAGCATCCACCGAACTCAGACCTGCAGAGGTACGGCAGGTATTTGGTCGTTAGCTAGTTTCCTGGTAGAGTGCTGTTGTCCGTGTGTTACCGCATGGAGGTGACCACCTGCAGAATCCCGTACTGTTGGGAAGGAGTTCTTAATTTGGTTTCTCATCTGATCTAACAATGTACTTGAGTGGCAAGTTCAAAAGGACAGATCAACTATGACCATGTTTCTTAGCAACCTTCTTCGTGAACTCTGCAAAATGGTTATAGGCTTGCTTTGTAGCAGTCAATGCTGCTAAGTTCGTTTGACCTCCCAACAACCGTCGCTCACTGTTGTAGAAACTTGTACTTTCTTGTTTCCTCCGCACTGGAGGCACAAGACGTTCATGTAGAAGAAGAATGAGAGAAAAGAAGTGGAGCCAAGCATTGATGTCCCGTGAGGAACTGACTCGACCAGTGGTCTGGCTCAACACATTTTCTAGAAACACGTTCACGGATGTTGTGAGTTCATTTGTTGTGTGTTAGTGGTATGAGTGAGAGGTGCTCAAAGCAGTGTCCTGGAAGCTCCCCCTCAGGCATATTGTATTAAGCCCCTTTCGCTGGTCGTTGAGGATCAAAGGGAGGCCCCCACATGCGCCACAGCTGCCTGTCCAGGTCCCCACACGCGCCACAGCTGCCTGTCCAGCCCCCCACTTTAACTAACAGGCATGAGGGATTTTTTTGCTGCTGCTCAGAGTCAGCCCTCGGCCACTGGTGATGTGGTTAGCGGGACACAAGCTATCAGCCACCCTAGGAACTCTCTAACCTGGTTTTTCCCCCTCCTCATTTCAAAGGCCGTACTTATGCAGGGGATCGCTCGTAGGTATTAGTGAGCTACTTCCAGGACTGTCTTTCGCTCATTATGAGTATATTGAGTCGAAGTGTTCTTCCACATAAGTCGTTGCAGTGTTGTTACTTTCCTTGCTCTACGAAGTAGAAAGGAAAGTTATGTAATCGGCTGAAAAAAAATTTTTGAGTGTTCATCAGATCTTTACGTTTCAGACCCTCCTGAGTCCGAAAACCCTGCAAATTATTACACAACGGTTTATTATTCGGATAAACAGCTTGACCTAGCATTATTCAGAATGAATAATAAACCAAAACACTATTTGGGAAAATGGTCTGTGTGTATGAGGGTCTGTGAACGATTTTTAGAGAAAACCACCGTATCAAATCACTTCAAACTTCATATCTCGCTCGCAGGTCACCATGAGACGCCAAAATAAGGTTATGAACAAAATCCACCGAAATTTAACTATAGTTATCAAAGTGATCAAAACACCAAATTTTGTTCCTCAAAAATGGCTCTAACGATTTTGATTAAATTTTATATATTGGTAGCTCTCAATAAGGCAATGATACCCTAAAATTCCCATTTGTGGGAAAATGACGAGAGCAGCACAATAAATTATCAAACTTTTCGACCAAAAGCGTTTTTAGCGCAGTTTTTTCCTTATAAAGTCCGCTGGAATGTTAGTAGAATGCTAAAAAAAATTGGTATTGTAGTCCAATTCAATACCTAAAGGGTGGGTGTTTAAAAACGCTCATAAGATACATGGGGCTTACTCCAGAAATTCCTGAATTTCGCTTACTACCAGTTCTAACAGTTATTACCCAATAACTCCACAAAAGTGATTACTATCCACTTCAAAAAATTGGTGTTTACAGCCTCATTAATTATCTGTGTACCGTTGCTGTACCGATATGGGTCCTGCAATGAGTACGAGCAGCACAATAAAATCTGGAACTGTAAGCGCTACCGCTTCCTGCTGCCGTAAAGCGTTATTTGACCAAGTTCAAAGTAACTGAGTGATAAATGAATTGATTAAATCGAATTGGAATGTACAAAGTGAATTTACGTAGAGCTAAGGAAAGTTGTGTGTTGCAACGCACCAGATATTTTGTATCTGGAATATGGTGCGTATGTCAGTGTTGTGAACTTTAAGCTCCTTTAAGGCCGGCTTTTACGGCCATGCAGAGGATACGGCAGGAGAATTCTGTTCCCCTTCGGGGGGGGGGGGGGTTCTGCGATCCCAGCTCAAGGCAGGGGGTTCTAAGTGTTCATGTATGTGGAAGAAGTGTAAGTTGTGTCCCTTTAAGTCTGGCTCATACGACACGCAGGGAATACGGCAGCGGTATTCTGGACTCCGACTGCAGGGTGAATACATACACTCACACATATTAGTTTCTCAAAAAGTGTTTTTCGGACTCAGGGAGGTCTAAATTGTAAAGATCTGAAGAAAACTCATTTTTTTAAAAATTTTTTTTACCTATTACGTAACTTCCCTTTCTACGTTGTTGAGCCAAGGAAAGTAAACAGGAAATTTATCTACAAAAAAAGTTGCGAGTGTTGGGACTTTTACGTTTTAGACTTCATTGAGCCCAAAAACACTATTTAGGAAAATGGTCTGTGTGTATTGTGTGGGTGTTTGACCATTCCGCCTTAGCAATCACCAACCTGCTTGTGGTGGAAGATGGTAATACCCTAGAGGAGTAAAGGATACCTATCAGTAGACCATTATGCAGGGGATCCTGGTTTCCCTTCAGGATTGCTAATTGTGGTTATTAAAGTTCCAAAGGCTGTTATTTGTGAGGATAAATCAGGCCGAGTCCCTTTGTCACGGCAGCCACACTGCGATTGGCCTATTGTGTATCTCTTATCTAATAGCAGACGTAGTACATACCAGCTCCTCTCAGCCAAGTATGTCCTTTGCCGCAGACTCTGCGATCGTTTGGGGTTCGATGAACCCCTGGGAGAAGTTTTGAAGGATGAAAGAAGGATGTGCTCTGCCGTTTCACCCTCTTCAGCCATGACGATTTTCGTTCGATGTTAATTTTCCCCCAGCTTCCTCATACCCCATTTTGTCTCTTCTAGTTTCTTATTCCGACTTGTTTATCACCTTTACAATTTCACTCAGCCCTCACATCCAGTATCGTAAGTCCCAATGCCTCGGCATCTCACATCCTACTTTCTTGCACCCTACCATCTTGCCTTACCCTTTTGCTTTCTTCAATGTTCTGCCCTAGTAGCATTCCTCTACACTCTCGACCTCCCAATCGTAATTAAACCAGCGTATTATTTATAATTTCACCCAAGATAGCGCTAGTTCTCGCTTCCTATCCTGTGTCCTAATGCATGCCCTCTCCTCACTGCACTCCTTCCGCTGGTGTTTGCTCTTTCATCTTCCCTTTCTGCTTCCCGCCACTCAACTCAGGAACTCAGAGGGGGGCGTTCGTGCTTTGCTCTCGTTCGTGCTCATATAAGTGTTTTCTAGTAGCTTTCCTCAACTATTTCCTGTATTTTATACCGCAAACTCTTTCCGTTATTTTATGAAGTGTATACTACGCAATTCTGTCCTCTCTCACGCGTATCGCGTTCACTATTTATTCCATCAACTCCGTTCTCAAGCTCCCTCTCAACAGGTAGCCTTCAATTGTACTTTCTTCTTGTCTGCAACCTCATAGGCCTTTTGACGTGGCCGAAACTTTGACGGCAGCTAGCAAATTTACCCCGTGGGACGAGTCGTCAATTCTCAGATAATAATTCATTGTCCCGTCATCCAATTGTATTGAAATGTCCACCACCAATGTTGTCCTTGAATCGTCCGAGAGCCTTCATCCTTCGTAGTCATGAACTAAAATACCACTTTCGGGCCTAACCTTCTTTCTCTTGTTTGTTGGCACCAGGGTATACATCGTTGTGGAAATGTTGATTCACTGCCAGTGCAGTGAAACTTGTTGAAAAACCTAAAAATCGCCTCGCTGCTCGTTTTTGGTCAGGAACATTTTTTCTTAACCCCCTCTCAAAATTTAGTTCTCCAAATCGGGATCTCAAATCTGCAATGTCTGTCTGTTGCAGTCCGCCACCCGGGCCATTGTATGCCTTAATCGTGGTGTGGAAAAACCGTAATCAGCAGTCAATGCTCCTAAGTCGCTCACTGTTGTAGAAACTACACTGCAGCAGCGCATGGTTTCTTGTTTCCTCCGCACTGGAGATGTGGATGATGGAGCTTCTTTCAGAGAAAAGAAGTGGAGCCACGCATTGAAGTCGCCATGTGCTGCGAGGAACTGGCTCGTCCAGTGGTCTGGCTCAACCCATTTTCTTGAAAGACGTTCACAGGCAGGGCAAAATGTATACCTGTCACGTTCCTTTTATGAGGATTCCCAAGTCGCTTACCATTTCTCTAACGCCCATTCGTTGATGGCGGCAAGTTTCTGTTCTGTGGTGAGATCTGCACGGAGTTCAGCCAAAAGTGGGGGAAGCTCCCATTTCACTCTCCACTTGTCAACCAGGCACTTAACGGCCAAATCAACCAGTAACTGATCACCTGGAGTACATCTGTTGATACGGTCTTATAGGCCTCGGTGATCCACAGGAGCGCAGCTCTCTGGAATTGGGCCAATACTCTCTTTTGATTGACTGGTAGTTTGCTACCCCAGAAAACGGGGCAGTAGCCAATCATTAACATGGAAGGCAGACTTAGCAGTCCTCATGATCTTGGGTCTCACTGATCAAGTGGGGAACAGTCTGACCAACAGACTGTCATGAAATCAATTCAGGAGGTCGCTGAAGATTGTTCCCTCAGATTTTCTTAGCATTACACTTTCTATTCCATCCGGCCCAGGAGATTTGTTTGGCTTTAATGAGCCCTGCCTGCACTACGGGGCAGTCGCATAAATGGCCACCTACGAACTTTCAGAGAGGCCGCAGTGACGAGGTCAGGCATTCGTCCCGTTGCGTTGACCCTCATCCACGCCAACTGCCTTGGATAATCTGGACATAGGTCTGCTCCATGCCCGAAGATTAGGGTCCTCTCTCTGTGTTTACTACTTTTAGTAGCCCGGTTGCCATGGCTACTAGGGTGCAAGGGGGTGGAAAAGGCGAGTTGATTGGTCCTTTCCGCCCTTGTTTGTTGGGACGACGAGCAGGTTGCTCATCATCCCAAAACGGGGGTTCAGGCTTGGTAAGCCTGAGGAAGAGGCACAGGTGGCGTTTTTATTACTTGCATTGTTATTTACTGACTTCGTCATGCTCGGTACTGATTTTGTGAAGGGGAGGGCAATTAGAGAAGCAGACATTCTTCTCCCTCTCCCGCACTAGTTACCGGGCAAGCTACTACAAGTAACTATGTACCCCCCCCCCACCCAACAGTAGCCTGGACAATCTGGTTACAACTGAATGAGGTTAGGCCCCTTTTCACAACAAAAAAAAAAAACGGGACAGACAGAAGGATTGAGTGATTGAAGTGTCACCCAGTCTGCATAAAAAACAAGAGAGGGCAAGGCACCGTCAAGTAGCCTGGCAACATCCCCACACAGCGATACGTTATGGAGACAGGTCTGTTTCCTTATTTGATGAATGTTCCTAAACCGACGACGAGAGTTACTGAGTCATGGAAACTGCGGTTTCGCTAATGTGCAAGAGGCCCCCTGCAGCATCCACTGAACTCAGACCTGCAGAGGTACGGCAGGTATTTGTTCGTTTGCCAATCTCCCAGTAGGGATAAAATAAAACGGATAAAAAAATATATAACGATTGTCTGTTTCCACTAAATTTGAGAAGATAGAAAAGGAATCTTAAATCTTCATTAGGCTCGGTTAAAGATAAAATACCAATTCAGGATAAAAGTGGGGTGCATAAATTGAAATGTTCTTGTGGGCTAGAGTATTGTGAACAAACGGGACGGAAATTCAAGGAAAGAATTAGGGAACACGAAAAGGATTATAGGGATAACAAGGTGGTTCAGCTTTTGCAAATCACCTGACCGAACCCAGCCACTCCTTCTCTTTTGATCTAACAGATTGGCAATACATTGAATTTCTTCATTTTTGCCCCAAGGGATGTACGTTGGATGTACTTGAGAAATTCGAAATCATCAAAAGTAACGGGTTAGATAGGTGTTTAAATGAGGTGAGCATCCTCAAAGCATTCCTCCATTGATGTCTTCATTTTTATGAGACTTTGTTGGACCTCAGTACAATAACCCTTTACTAATTTTTCCTTTTCCGCTATCCCGCTACGATGTACCTGCCACTTGGAAAACCCGAATCAATAATCTGTGTAAAAAAACCTTTCCTTTTTTCCGTTATCTCGCTACGATGTACCTGCCACTGGTAAAACTCGACCCAACGTTCTGTGTATAAGAGAACCTCCCTGCTGTTCCCCTTTCAGTTGCTTTTTTGTTACTGATGACGACTTGACCATCGAAATCAATCTAATACTGTAACTAAAATTTAGTGTAAATAGACAATCGTTATATATTTTTTATCTGTTTTATTTTATGAAATGTGTTTCCTCAACTTCATCGCGAGTGATTTAGTTCGTCCCAGTAGAGAGCTGTTGCCCGTGTGTTACCTCTCGGAAGTGAACCACCTGAGAAACCCCTTACCATCTAGGAGAAGTTCTTAATCTGTTTTCCTACCTGATCTAACTATTTACTTGGGTGGCAAGTTTCAAAAGGACAACATCAACTCCTGTGAGGAACCGGCTCGTCCAGTGGTGTGGCGCAACCCATTTTCTTGAAAGACGTTCACGGATGTTGGGGAAGAACTCATACTCATCCTTCTCTTTGACGAGGATTCCCATCTCGCTTGCCATTTCTCTAGAGCCCATTCATCGATGGCGGCAAGTTTCTGTTCTGTGGTGAGATCCGCACAGAGTTCAGCCCAAAGCTGGGGAAGCTCCCGTTTCACTGTCCACTTGTCAACCATGCACTCAACAGCCAAGTCAACTGGTAACTGACCAGTGATCACCTGGAGTGCTTCTGTTGATACAGTCTTATAGGCCTCGGTGATCCACAGGTGCGTAGCTTTCTGGGATTGGGCCAACACACTCTTCGGATTGACAGTTATTTTGCTACCCTGGACAACAGGGCAGTAGCCTTAGTAATTGTAGTCAGTGAGGCAAACCTTGCAATGATTGTGTCTTTAACGACTGGAAGTATTGAGGGTGGATTATTCACTTTTCCTTTCATGAGGATTAGCTGGGTTTTTTTCCTCAGCCACCGGCATCTTGACATGCTCGCACCATTGGATGATGGTGTTGCGCACATAGCAGCTTTTTTCTTCGATTTGGCACCCCTGGGCACCCCTTCTCATTCGTTCTCTGAACTGAGACATGCCTGCATTTGATCGTAGCAGTTCTGTCTGTCAGTTAACTTCTGATGAGCGAGTACAGGTTGCGGGGGATTCCCCTAACATTCAGCTTTAAGGAGCCTACCAAAGGTTTTGAAACGCTCCACTGATGCCAATCAGAACTGTTACGACGTGCTTAGCCAGCATGGAAACATGCCGAATTTCGACAATGACATGGTGTGTGGACCTTCCTTTGGTACACCCGTATTGCCTGCTTGTGAGGTTGCAGCCAAAGACTCCTTCAAGGGACTGCAACATCAAGATTTCTAATGTTTTGCCTTATATGGAAAAAAAGGCTGAGCAGTCTCCATGATTGCGAATCTGACTGATTGCAGTCGCCTCCCTTTTGGAGAGTGACAACACCCGCAGTATCCATACTAAGTGGGAAACTGTCCCACCTGCAGACGGTCATTATATGAATTGAGGGGGCCGCTCGAGATTCTATTCTATCTGGCTCAATAGATTTTTCAGGATTTAAAGTCGCAAGGGCCCTGCTGAGGTCGCCTGTGGTCCACAATGGGATGTCAGGCTCATTTGGCGGTTCCATGATCAGCTCCCTTGCTGCCCTCGGGGCTTCAGTATCTCGATTCACTTGGTCGTCAGGGAACACCTTCTCAAGGAGGTTTTCCAGTGAACTTTCGATGCTGCAGGACCAGTCGGACACATTTTGCCTCACAACCAATATTTCCTCTCCATTTGCTTTTCCTATGAAGAACTTGTAATGTCGGGGTTCTCAGAGCTCTCCGCCTCCACAAAACTTCGCCAGCGTTGCCGTTTGGCTCGTTTAATGGTGTGGCGGAGGGTCAACTTCTCTTGGATTAAGGCAGTTCGGAGTGTTGCTCTGGTCTCTCTGTCACAAATGTGTGGGTGCATCCATCTTGCTCTATTTACACTGTGCTTGAGGGGATAAAGTTTGGAACATGTTATTACAACCAGCTCAAAGCCACCAGCTCGGATGAGCACGGCGGCCAAGTGCTGGCTGTTCAGGTGGGTTAGTGCAAGCAAGTTATGGACAGGTAAATGCTGGCAACTGCTGTCTTGGCTTCAGTTCTTGCTTCAACCACCACTCGTGCCTGCAATCCCAGACCAAGAGTTTTGGATCCTATGTATGGTTCCTGAATGGTGAGGAACACTGTTGCGTTTTTTGAGTGCACTTTGCAGCAACTCAGCCATAACCGTGGATCTCTTATTTGTAATGTACTGACCGATTCAAACTATTTCTAACCTACTCATAATCCACTCTTGACTACTGGAGGGCAATTTCTCACTGACGAATGGTACAGCGTGCATATCGTGTAAAGTGTGAGACTTGTTGTAATATGCGTTCGATACAATTGGCACACTTGAGAAGAGCCTCACACTTGCTCTCGTTGCTCAGATGTGGCATGGAGCACCAGGTGCACACCACACATTTTGTGCAGACTACTGCCAAGTAGCCATAACGCTGGCATTTGTAGCCCTATGGGAGGGCTTGGTACTGCAGCCAGGCTATTTGGTGGTGCCTTGCCCTATCTAGTTTTTTGTGTCGGCCGGGTGACACCTACATTACCCAATCCTTATGTCTACCTTGCTTTTTTTGAAAAGGGGCTTAACATCTTGCGGCTGCGAGCCTTTACGTTTGTAAGTGGGGTTTTGTAAGGGGTGAAGCTTTTTCAGTTTTAATTTAATTTTGACCCTTTTTTTTGGGCGGGCACTGCCCCGGCCCGTACGTCCTTCTCTTTTGGGTTCTTTTTCTTTTTTTCCCCTGTGCTTCCTGGCCCTGGCAGGCTGCCGTTGGGAGGGGGGGGGTGCACTAGCTTTGATGGCCAGCTTTGACATTTCGGAGAGGCAGCGAGGTCATGCATAGGTCCTGTTGGGTTGATCCTCATTCGCGCCATCTGGCCATGAATAATTTGGACATAGGTTCAAATTTGTTCCATATCAGACAGATTAGGGGTTCACTAGGTGTCTACTACTTGTAGTAGCCACGAAGCTGGGGTGACTGAGGGGGGGGGGGATAGAACGTGAAGGCAGTTTGCCAGGTTCTTCTTTCGCTTGTTCGTTTGGTTGACGAGTAGGTTACTTATCGTCCAAAGAGGGATGGGTCGATGTTGGCAAGCCCGAGAAAGAGGTGCAAGTTTCGTTTTTGTTACCTGCTAATGTTTTAACTCACTTTGTCATGTTGTTTTTACTAATGGGGGAGGGGGGTAATAAAGAAGCAGGCTAATGTAGTGTACCCTTGTCAGTTCATTTTCGTGTGTGTTAGTGGTATGAGCAAGAGGTGCTCAAAGCAGTGTCCTGGCAGCTCCCTCTCAGGCATATAGAGTGTAGCCTCTTTTCTGGTCTGTTGAGGGTCAAAAGGAGGCCCCCACATGCGCCACAGCTGCCTGTCCAGCCTCCCACTGGGACTAACAGGCATGAGGAATTTTTTGGCTGCTGCTCAGAGTCAGCCTTTGGCTGGTGATGTGGTGAGCGGGCCACGCCCCAGGAACGCACAAACCTGGTTTTCCCCCTCTTCAATCCATAGGCCGTACCTATATAGGGGGTTGCTCGTAGGTGTTAGTGAGCTACTTCCAGGACTGTCTTTCCCTCACTATGAGTGTTTTAAGTCAATGTGTTCTGCCACGTGAGCCGCTGCAGCGTTGTTTGTGTCTGGAATATGTTGTGTATGTCAGTGTTGTGAGCTTTAAGGCCGGCTTTTACGGCCATGCAGAGGTTAGGGCAGGAGAATTCTGTCCCCCTTCCTGCCGGGGGTGTGTTCTGCGATCCCAGCTCAAGGTAGAGTGTGTCATGTATGAGGAAGAAATGTAAGTTGTATCCCTTCAAGCTCATACAAACAGGCAGGGAGTATGGCATTGGATTTTTGGACACCCTATTGCATGGGGAACACAGTGTGGCGATAGAGTACAGTGTGACGCCCAGCCACAGTTAAGCCTCGTTGGATGTAATCCTGCGGGGACCTCGTAGAAGTGAGGATGTCGTTCCAGCTAGGCACACCTGGCTGTCCCTTTCAGTCGGCTCGTGCCTGTATCCCCATGTGGTGTATGCCTGGTGCGCCATGCCACATCATAGCAATAAGTGCAAGCGAGAGGCTCTTCTCAAGTGTACCAACTGCGAAGGATGCATATTGCAGCAGGTCAGAAACTATAATCGAGGACAACACAGCAGGAATTGCGTTCCTAGGGGCTTACGAGTGGATTATGAATTGGCTAAAAACTGTTAATCTCTGCAGCACAACATAAATAACAGTTATTAAAGCAATTGGGTTAGGTCCGTGAGTAGGCAAATTACTAAAGTTAATGTACCTGTTAGGTGAGTCTGTCTGCCGTGAGTACCTCTCACGGTCTCGTGCTGTGAGCCTGGTGAGATACCGTGTGTGAGCGCTTCCAATGTAAAGACATCCTCATCTGGCCGTTAAGTCGGTACTGGAGTCAGTGAGTTGGTCGTGGTCTTTATATACGAAGAGAAAGGTAAACGGGATGCTAGAGCGGCATTGTGGGGAGGAGGTACTGCCATGTATGGGAGACGTGTAGCGAAACGGGAATGACTGGGGTTGGAGGAACTGGTAGCTGTTCAATAGGCTTATGCTCAATAGGCTCAGATATATCAGAGGCTGGGTTTGGGCAGCCGAGGCTGGCTGGGTGAAGGTTGAGGTTTAATTATGAGCTGTTTCTAACACTCAATTCTGATCGCCAAAGTTAAGTTGTGGCGGTTGCAGGCGTTGGAATTTCAGGTGCTGCTCCTTTAGTGCTACCTAGGTTTCCCCCTCCCTCATTGCACAGTTTCATCGATGCTGGCAACTTTTTCTGTCAGCCTCTAGTATAGAGGTAACTCTGAGTAGGTCATGTGAGATCGTGCCATTTTGTTCTTGCAGGTTCTTGAACACTATGAGAAGTATTTCATCCTCCTACCTTTCATACTGGAGGACTGTAGTGTCATCCTCTATCGTAGCCATGACTGTTACAACGCCTCTTCAATTGAGGAATTTGTCTGAGTTCTCTGCGCATTGGTGAAGAACACACCCTGGAGCACCATCAGCCTCATGACAGACATCAGTCTCTTGAAGTAGGCAGTGTGCTGGAATATATAATTCATCAGGTCATCAGCCTTGAAGGCAATTTGTTTTGTACTATCACTCGTGTCAGTCTGCGTCAGTGGCAAAGGTGGTGTCTTGTACTGTTCGTAGTAGCGTCTTCAGTCAGTCTAGTGTACGTTAGGCAGAGGCGATTTCGTAGGTTCTAGGGACCCACCCTCGAAATCCCGTTCCCTGTGGCAGTCCAGGAGGGCTATTCTCAATCGACTAATTTGCCTGTGCACGCTACGCCCCTAACTCAAATGCCAACTCGTCCTTCCTCAAGTGATTGGCGCCCATTATTGATCTGATGGTGTCGCTGCAGGACATCATGATTAGCGGATGACACCAAAAGCTGAGGGGTTCTCACGATTACGATCCTGGTAGATCCCCTACTTACTGAGAAGCGAGCTCTTTTATAATGAGATGAAATTGCCTGCTCCTCGATGATAGGGGGATTGACTTCAATGTGGAGAGTGGTACAAAATCCGGGGGAGATAAGGAAGGTGCTAAAGGGAATGAGGTGGGACCATCAACTGAAGAAGGGTATCAGCTACCAGTAACCAGCGGAGAGAGGAGAGTAACTCTCCCCCTGAAGGCACTCCCCATGAGGCGCCACAGAGAGTGTCTGTCCACCAACTCTGAAAATACTGTTCTGCTGCCCAGCATTTCCCTGCTCCAAGAAATACTAGAGCAACATTGTTTGTTGAAAGTTTTGATTCCGGTAGGGTTTCAATATCGGTGGTGAAAGTAGTAGCAGGCCATCTTTCTGGAGGAAGTAAGAGCCAAGGAGGTCCAGTAAACCATAATTCCTTTGTGGCAATATCCGTAGGAAGACAACCTCGTTCAACAACCTATATCATTTGGGTTGCAGTTGGAATCCACATGGGCCCACGCAGATAATACTGTTAATTCAGCAATTTGAGTTATCCGGTTTCCAATGAAAGTTTTCAATCGGTGGACTGGGGATCGCAGCCACCCTAAAACGTTTGGTGAGAGTCGGAATAATAGCGTGTCTGGATTCTCTCTGCTGTTAGCAAATCCATAATTGGTGAAATGGACTGGTAAAGCCGGGCTAAGAGGACTGCTGCGCATTGCTCAAAACGTGGTATTGTGGTTGACTTTACAGGTGCGAGTTGGTTTTTGCTGTGAGTAGACGACATGTTGTATTGGACTGAGTGATAGTCGTATGTACAGAGAACCGCAGTATTCCTTCATAGATGCATCACAATAGTCACTGAGGTGATGTTACCGAGCGTTAGATTTTGTAACAGACGTTACCATGCACTTAACCCAACACAAATTTCGTGACGCTTCTCCGTTACATATCCCGCGTTACATTTTCGAGTTTATGTAGCAAAGTAAAGACATAAAATGTCAAAATCATCAACGTAGCTCTAAATCCTTCATAAACGAAATTTTTTGAGAAACACAAACGGTGGGTACAGCTTTCGTACAAGTACGCAACCACTAGGGACATTTTATGTCTTTTATTTTTGTTTTTATGCAATGATAACTACGTTTGATTGTGCTCGTTGATGGTTTTGATATAATGGCCACGTCAATTGCAATTGACATCATCACTTAGTCACTGATATAAAATGTCAAAAACCAACAATTTGGTAGTGTGAGTAGCATTCTACAGCAAAATATCGAGGAATCCCAATAGCAGAGAGATATTTCAACTGGTCGACCAAGATTTTCCATTGACCCCCAATTGTGCGTGGAGGTGCAGTGTCCCAGTCCAAATCCAACTTCCATAATTCTTGAATGAAGGATTTCATTAGCAAGGTACATGGACAGATAAATCCAAGGGGATCAAAGACTCTAGCCACAGTAGAGAGTATACCTCTTTTGGAAATTAAAGAGGGAGGAGGGTGAAACTTGTAAGAGAAATAGTCCCTGCCTGGTTCCAAAGTATTCCCAGCGCCTTTATTGAATGTTCCTCCAACTGATGTCACAATTTGATTCAAGTGTCGTTACCTCAATGATAAGTTCCAACAGCTCGGGGCGATTACTAGCTCACTCACTTAAGGTGAAACCACCAGCTTTCATGAGCCCAACAATTTGTTGTTGTAGTTCAATAGCTTCAGCTACTGTAGTTGCTAAATCGTCCACATAGAGGTCTCACGTCAGAACTTCAGCTGCCTTCGGGAAGGAGCCTCCTTCGACTGATTGGAGCTGCTGAACAGTCCTGAGTGCCAAGAATGGCAAACAAGAGAATCCGTACGTCACGGTATTTAGCTCATAGGTTTGTAAGGCATCGATTGTATTGAATCTCCAAAGAATATGTTGGTACGATCGATCCCGTGGGTCAATGAGAATTTGTCAATACATTTAGACAGCTGCTAGCAAGGGATGATGTAGATAAGTAAACAAAACCATCCATTGCAATATAGCCAAAGGCAGAATTGAAAAGCCTTGGAAGACTATCGCTCACTACAGTAGCTCCGTCCAAGATGATTTCTCCGAACAAGTCAGTACCCAATAAAAAATCTATTGGTCCAGGAACCCAAAATTTGGGATCAGCTAATTGGAACCTTGAATAATGGCGCCATATGTCGTGAGGAACTGATGACGTAGGGAGGAAGTAAGTAATATTCTTCACAACTACAGCTACAGTAGAAAAGGCAGATGCGTCTCGAGATCGCACTATGCAAGATGTGGTTCCCTTTGCCCCATCAAATAGTGAACCACCCGGAGAAGAAATCTTGTTTTTGCGTGGTCCCAAATCGAGACCGAGCTTATTCAGACATCGCAATGTCCGAGTCAAAGTCTGTCAAAGAGTGTTGGCTTCCTGAGTCAATTACCATTCTGAATCTTTGATAATGACCATTGATATCCACAAAATTAGCCCACGCGGTCCCTAGAAGCACATTTATATTGGAGGAGGTAGTCGAGCTAGTGGAACTGAGAGATGGAGCTGATGGCGCAGCTAAAGTTGTTGGGTGAGATGATGACGTAGAGGAAGGAGGAGAGTGAGAGTGCAGATTTGTATGTTGTCGTTCTGGACGTAGCCTACAGTGCCATTTGGATGTACAATTCGGAGTCGCGTGGAATGCGCTGAGGCAATTCTTACAGCCATCCCAGTTGGTTAGGCGTCTTGAACGTTCCTCCGGAGAAATAGTGTAAAATTGAGTGCAACTGAGTACTGTGTGTGATTGCTCCTTACAAACGGGACACACCATGAGTTTGTCATTGTTTGGTCCCGTATTATAACTAGGTTTCGCAAAGGAACTTGGATTTGAGCGACTAGTAACTAAACCAGTCCTGAACTGTGATTCAGTAGGATTAGATAATTTTGGTTTGTGCTGCTTGGGTATATAATCTATGCTATATGACGCCGCGGCATCAAAACTCGAAGTTCCGTGTGACATTTGTAAGGCAGTTCATCTCTTTCCCTCTCACTCTCTCTCTCTCTCTCTCTCTCTCTCTCTCTCTCTCTCTCTCTCTCTCTCTCTCTCTCTCTCTCTCTCTCCAACATCTCCAAATCCTGAAAGTTGATGAGCTTATCCAGTACATGGTTCTAATCACGATGTTTAGAATAACCTCATCAAGAAGGCCCAGGTACCTCGCTGACAGATATCAGGTGTTTTCCCAAATTCACACCCTTGAAACCCGGAATAAGGATACATGTTACCGGCTGCCGCCGTGCCGCACTACAGCCTATCGCCAGTCATTCCTTATGCAGAGCACTTCATATTACAACGGACTTTCACCTGACCTCAAGAAATTGACCAGTTATCCTGCTTTCAAGAAACATCTGAAGGAATACTTATTATCTTTTTATACTGAATGAAAAATGAAGGACGTAATTACTACCTATGTGGAATGCAGTAAAGAAGACATTTATTTACTTTTATTTATCTTCTTTTTTTTTTTATTAGTAGTAGTAGTTTTTTTCTTAAACACAAAGCTGGAGAATTTTGTAACACAAAATTAATTGCCATGTAATGTCGCCTTGTGCCAATCTGTGCTCGTAACTTGTTGACTGAAAAGTTCTGGTTAGGTGGAAGAATGGCCATGTATGGCCAAACCTCGCCAGATTCAATAATAAAGACGTTATCAATCAATCAATCAATCAATCTCCTCTCTCTCTCTCTCTCTCTCTCTCTCTCTCTCTCTCTCTCTCTCTCTCACACACACACACACACACAAACTTGATCAATTGATCGAAGGTTGGAAAATCTTCCTCCTTGGTGGCTAGCTCAAATTGCTCTCTTGTATGTGTATCTGAACACCGGAAGGCGAGATAAAATGAAATAAATTTCGATTGATTCTCTATCCCTAACATACGAAAAGCGGAAATATTATCAGCGATGGTAGATATAAAATCCATCGTGGTAAAGCTTAAATAGGAGCAACTGATTCAGATAGGTATTTGCTAATAGTATCTTTTTATCCTAGACCTCTGATAAGAGAATAACGTTTGTCTTCGAGCGATAGATGTCTAATAACTGCCGCTGCATTTCCTGACACAGACGTGACCAAATAATGAAACTTTTCCATGTTGGATAAATTATGATTCTTCTCTACGAGCGAACAAAATGTGTCACGGAATTAAGGCAGTGGGCGTAGTTACCGTCAAATTTAGAAAGTGTAGTTCTGGGTAGTGAAGAAGATACTTGCGAATCTACCCCAGTTGCGTTTCCAAGGCGGGTGAAGCTCCCCCTAGTTTCATTCTGTTTTTCTGCTTCTTTCTCGCAAATTATTTCGTACGCCACATACGCTTCTTTGTAGTAGCGCTTGGTATTGAATTGGAAATCCTTTTCCTTTTCAGTAGGGAAATCACTAGATTTATCAGATTGGCTGTGTAAATCTATGAGTTCGTCCCAAAGATCCTCTCACTTAGTATGGTACTTCTATATTGTTCTAAATAAACCCTTAAAATTCCAGATCTTGGTGGGATCTTTGAGAGCTACTCTACCTGCCTCGTTAATAATTCTGACTACAGAGGACGCAGCAGACCATTTACGTTTAAGGCTTTCGATTGTCGTCGATAAGTCGAGAGCCATATTAGCTGAAATTATGATTTCAGAATGTATGGGGTTCTACTAATGTGCAGTAGCAATTATGCAACTAAAAGTCATATTGACAAGATTGGAAATATAGAACCGAAAATAATAACGTTTCTAAGCCTCCTTGTGAATCGGGCAAACTCGTAAGAAAGCGAATGACGGCAATATGTTCTCAAGGGTGGAAAATCCAACACGATTTCTATGTCAACGAATTAGATGAATGAAAAATTGGTTGATACAGTTAGAAAGAAAAATTACGAAACAAAAGGGAAACTAGAAACATCAACCACGCTCTACTACCAAAATTTATGTTTGAAATTGAAATGGCATTTAAAGTAAAAAGTAAAAAATCAATTAGCTCAACTCAAACGAAAAAATATATTTAAAAGAAAATTTGCTTCGATTGGGAATAAAATTGATGATATTGTAAGAATAACAAGAATTCAGTTTTGTTTAGCAAATGTATAACCAACTTTTGTGTCTCAACTCAACAACATAACAACAACCTTTTTTTACAAAATAACACTAATCGCTCTGGACACATAACGTTGCCTTACATTACCCTCCCTCGTCATGAGGCCCGCCCTCGGGCCTCGTCTCAACTTGTGACAATCTATACGAATGAAGGAGACGCTTCCGCCGGCCAAACTGCACTTCAAAAAGCACTTCATTCTTCTTACGAAGAATCTTGTGTGGTCCAGTCCAGGAAGCTTGAAGCTTGGGACATCTTCCTCGAACTCTCTTCGGATTAAATACCCATACCAAGTCTCCTTCCTGTAATGTTGGAATTTTAGCATGCCGATCGAACGTTTCCTTCTGCGCTTTCATCTGCAACTTGGTGTTCTGCAGTGCGAATTCTCTTACCGTCTCCAAATGGGCGCGGAGTTTGATGGCATATTCAGTTTTCTGAGTGGGGGGTTGTTGAATTTGTCGTACTAATAGGCCTAGTAAATTCAAATCACGGCCATACACAAGCTGTGCTGGTGACAGGGAAGTGGTGTGATGTGGTGTAGATCGGTAAGCCAACAAAAACAGCGGTACCTTTTCATCCCAATCCTGTTGGTGCTTCGAAACAAAAATGGCTAAGTGTTTGGGGAGAGTCCGATTTAGGCGCTCCACTAATCCTGCTGATTGTGGATGGAGGGCTGTTGATCGTGTGCGGGTTGTTCCCAGAAGTTCGGCAATTTCGTGCAGAAGTTTAGATTCAAAATTTTGGCCTTGGTCAGTGTGAATTTCGAAGGGCACCCCAGTGCGACAAAATACTAGTTCAATTAATGCAACGGCTATTGTGTATGCGTTCTGGTTTGGCAGAGGTATGGCTTCTGGCCACTTCGAAAAATAGTCGACAGCTACCAGTACATACATGTTGCCTCGCTTTGTGATAGGAAATGGCCCCAAAATGTCCAAACCGATTCTATCAAAGGGTGAACCCATTGTTAACTGTTGAAGTGGAGCTGGTTTGATTGGGCCGGGTCCCTTCACTAAACGACATTCTCGACAGGTGCGGCACCAGGATCTGACATCGCTAGTCATACCAACCCAGAAGTAATGTTGCTGTAGTTTTTTCAGAGTTTTCCAAAACCCAAAATGGCCTCCTGTTGGGCTGTCGTGAGCCTGGCGTAGAACATTTGCGACTTCATTTCGTGGGACAACCCATTGTAACCAAATTTGCCCATTTTTTGCTTCCCATTCGTGATAGAGCTGATCGTTTTGAATTTTGAGTGAATCCCATCGATTCAATAATTCTCTTGCTCTTGGGTTCCAATCAACAGTCTCGTCTGGTTTTGGTTTCTGTCCTATTTTTTTTTAACTGCAATAGCTCAACAATAACCGGATCAACCTTTTGTTCTGTTGGATCACATGGTGGCAGGAACTGCAATCTATTGATAATTGCGCTTGTCTCCTTCTCCTCTCTTTTGTCGCAGTATTGACATTCTGTAGCACACGGACGTCTTGAGAGCGCGTCAGCATTCCCATGCAATTTCCCTTGTCGATGGATTATCTTGAAGTCATATGCTTGGAGGGTCTCTAACCATCTGGCTAATTGGCCCTCTGGGTTTCTGAAGGACGTAAGCCAAGCCAAAGCAGAGTGGTCTGTCCTAAGTAAGAACGGTGCTCCATATAAATAATGGTGGAAATGCTGAATGCTCTTAACAACTGAAAGGAGCTCTCGACGTGTCACACAATAATTTTGTTCTGGGCGAGACAATGTGCTGCTGTAGTAAGCCACTGCATGTTCTTCACTACATGCATTTTGTGAGAGTACTGCTCCTATTGCATGTCCGCTGGCATCACAGTCGAGAATAAATGGTTCTAGCATATTGTGGTAGGCTAATACAGGAGCTGCTGTCAATAAACTCTTCAGTTTAACAAACTGTTCTTGGCAGATATTATTCCATTGAAAAGGGGTGCCATTTTCCGTTAAACGTGTGAGCGGTCTAGCAACTTCAGAAAAGTTGTGCACAAACCGGCGATAGTAAGAGCACAGCCCCAAAAACGACCGAACTTCTTTTCTTGTTCGCGGCGTTGGCCAATCTTGGACTGCTTGAGTTTTCGCTGGATCAGTTTTAACTCCTTCTGAAGAGATGATGTGCCCTAGGTATTTTATTTCCTGTTAGAAGAACGTGCATTTGTCTGGATGAACTTGTAGGCCCGCATCCTGCAAGTTTTGTAAGATTCTGCTCAGCTTATCAATGACAGTGGGGACAACAGGGCCGTAGATGATAATGTCATCAAGATAAACCAGCCCAAGTTCAGGAGGAATGACAACTTCCATCAGTCTCTGGAAAGTCGCTGGAGCATTGCAAAGGCCGAATTGAAGAACCCGGAATTGCCAAAGACCTTTCTGATAGATAGTAAACGCGGTCTTTTCTTTATCTGCAGGGTTCAAGCCAATTTGCCAGTACCCACTTTTCAAATCGAGTCCACAAAACCCCATGCAGCGCGTCCAAAAAATGCTGACGCAGGGTAAAGCGTACGAGTCCTTCTTCGTAACGTTATTCAGCCGTCTGTAGTCAACGCAGAATCGTGTCGTCCCATCTTTCTTGAGTACTAGTACTACAGGTGAGGCCCATGGGCTCTTCGAGGGCTCAATTACACCTTGGGATAACATTTCTTCAAGGAGTTTATCAACAACCTGCTGTTGAGAGAAAGGGAGGGCTTGACGGTTGTTTAATGGGCCGGATATCACCAGTATTTATGGAATGTTCTACAATTTTTGTTCGACCTAATGACTTCCCTTTCTCTGCAAATATGGTCCGATAGCGCCGAAGGCATGTCCTAACAGAAATATAGTCAGTAGATTCTGGTACCAAGTCTGATGTCTCCAAAGTATGGGTTAGCCAAACAGGATCAGCTGACGAACTATCCTCAGATTCTGGACCAGTGTATGACAACTGTGATGATCCAAGTGACGCACGAAGAACGTGTGTCACGCATTCCCAGCGATGGACCAGTGGAACATCTTCACACCCAATGTTCAACGTAGCTCTACTGAAGTCAACACAAGCCCCTACTTTTCTCAAGAAGTCAATTCCCAGGATAGCCTTATCTTGAATTCGAGCCACTAATAATCTGTGCTTCATCACTGGTAGAGACCCGACAGTAATCGCAGCGCATTACCGAGAACGGGCATTCTTTCGCCAGTAGCAGTATGAAGGCTTGCGAATTGGGATGAACTTTTTCTTAGGCAATGCTTGGCGTCGGGACGTAATATTGATACTGATGCCCCAGTATCGAGAAGAAAGAAGCACATTTTTTTGTTTAAAGTGGTCTCTACAAAACAAGCACCTTCTTTGTGTCTATGTGTTTTGATAAAAGCTTTGGGGCCAACATTTTTTTGAACCAGGTTAAAGCCCATTCCCCTGGTCATATTCAGTTTTCCGTCTCGCTGGTTTGTCTTTCTCATATCTTCCTTTTCTGGTCAGTAGACCTTTTATTTGGGCAATGAGTCTGTTTGTGACCAGTCCTGTTACAATGCCAACATTCAATGGGAGCTGAAACATTCATGTTGGGTCTAGTGGCACATTTTAAGTGAGCTTCGACCATTTGAGCACGTATCAACGCGTCCTGAATTGTTTGAAACGGACCACTGATGGCTAGGAAACGCCCCAGTTCAGGATTTCGTATAGTTCGAAGAAATGCTCGAACAGCTAAAACATCACGGTAAGAGAGTGGCCAGCCAGGATATGCGTTACGTGTGATTTTCTCTATATCTATGGCTAACTCAGTCAACGATTCGTTTTCTTTTTGTTGCCTAGCATCCAAAGTAGCTCGCCAATTATGTGCCAATTTTTCTTGACCGAATCGATCTGACAATGGTTGTGTCAATGTGCTAAATTGTTGTTGCTCAGCTAAAGGTAGATTATTCAGTACGGTCAGTGCTGAACCTCGGAGGGCACCCGCTAATTGTTGACCTTTCCGGACTTCGCTCCAACCAAAGATCTGGGAAAGTGCCTCGAAATGGCCTCTATATTCTTCCCAAGCGATGTTCCCATCATACGGTATTAGTTGAGGTGCCGTAGTGAAAGTGTAAATGTTGGCATTTATTTGGCTGCTTACGGAAAGAGGTTCACCCAAATTAACAGAGCCATGATGATGCTGCTGCTGCAGCGCTTCTTCAGTTTGTAAGACCCTGTCAGTAGCTTGGTAGGACATAGTAGTTCCGACGAGGGCTTTGAGTTCCTGAATGGAGGAGGTAAGCTGGTGCTGCAGGTCTACAAGTGTAGTTACCAAAGCACTCATGCGTTCGGTTAAATTACCGGGTGCCGATGATGTAGACAGTGACACAGAAAGTGATTCCGGTGTTACATTAGTTCTACCTTCCAAATTTGATGTGGCTAATGAGTGTTGCCTGGTTGAGATCGTCCGCGGGGGAGGCGTTGAAGCTGTAGCTTTTTGACGAGGCTTTCGCCACAAAAGAAGAATTCAACAGTTCGTTTAACAAACGAATCCCGGACGGGCCCTCAAATGTAAGAATAACAAGAATTCAGTTTTGTTTAGCAAATGTATAACCAACTTTTGTGTCTCAACTCAACAACATAACAACAACCTTTTTTTTTTTTTACAAAATAACACTAGTCGCTCTGGACACGTAACGTTGCCTTACAATATAGAGATCGTGATGATTGTAGGAAGTTGGGTTGGTCTGACCGGAAATTGAATGGTGATGATGGTGATCTTGCAGATGATGCGAAGTGGCTAGTGGCGGTATCGGCGGTAGGAGTTGGCGATATGGTCGGTGATGAATCAAGGGATGTGGTTGTTGACCGTCAATTTGGGTCAAGTCAGGATACTGATGACCTGACTCCGAGCACGTGCACGCGCGAAGAAGACGAAAATTGGATGCTAACAGGAGGTCTCGTTTGGATCGCGCAGACAATTGTACTGTTGGATTTGCGGAACACGGAGGCTCCCGTAACTTCCTTATCGCTAAATGTTCTGCGAGACTTTGAAGCATGTTGAGATGAGTCGTTCTAATCTCATTTCTTCATGGATGAGACCCCCAGCGATGGCCTCGTTTCCAAATAGTAAACAATCACCATTCGATGATCCGACGTCGAGGTCTCCCTCGAGACATGCCAGTCCACCATCCTACTGGCATGGAAGTCACTGAAGACCGGAATGTCCAATACATCCCGCCTCCTGCGTGTAACAAAAGTTACGCTCTCCCCCTATTGACCACCACCATCCCATTGCACAGTAAGTAGTCAAGAAGGGCTCTTTCATTTGTGTTTGTGTTATGTGCATCGGCATTGCACCTGATATTCAGCTGAAAACCTTCCCTTATGCAGTAATAGATCAGCTGCTGCATCCTCAGTGTGGGAACCTCAAGTGGGAAGTAAGCTGACACCGTCCTCGCCCGGAGTCTACTATCGTCCTGTGGTTCCACAATCGCCACCAAGCCCCTGTGACAAAACTCAGGAATTTTGAGTGCATAGGACCTGCGTCTTACAACTACAGCCGCCCTAGGACGGCCCTCTGTGCTGTGAAAGACCAACTTACCAGCACTAGCGAGTATCCCTTTAACGTCTCTGCTGTCCGCCCAATGCTCCTGCAATAGAGCCATATCACAGCCCTTGGACAGCTTTGGTTGGGGGCGCTGAAGAAGGAAGAAAAAAAAACCTTTCACCTACTCCCACTTTTAAAAGTTTGTACCCGATTATTTCAAACCCGTGGTCACAATCCTTCTACAAAAACCCTGCAAATTATTACACAACGGTTTATTATTCGGATAAACAGCTTGACCTAGCATTAATGCTCCGAGACCCATCCCGTTAAATTCAGCATCGAAAAATATCATGATGAAACCCCAAAAAAGGTCGAAAAGAACTGAATCGTAATATTAAAATAAACAAAAAAAACGAAAGTATCTAGAAAAAACTGAATTTTAATATGAAAACATGCACGCTAAATATTAATATCAAAATGTAACCAAAAATCTATGAAAAACCCAAAATGAGAATGAAACGAAAGAATCTAAAAAATTGAATCGTATTAAAACCAAAAAAAATGAAACGAACGAACTATTAAATAAATAAACCAAAAATAAACGAATAATGAAAAGCTCAATCGAAGATAACAGATATTTTGCTAATTTTTTTAACCGTTTTTTGCCCATAACAATCATGGGCTTGGTCCGATCGGATTGCCGAGTTGGCGGGCACAACTAGATACCAAATTGGATTTTTGTGCGAAAGAACGAATTTTTTGGACCACGCTAAAGGCACAAAACGGCCCGGACGGCGGACGGGGGACGGCGGACGGACATTGCAAATTTGGAATCTCCATGTCTTGAAACGTAAAGTATCAAATTTTGAGGGGGGGTTGTAAAAAATTTTTCGTGACCGAAAACATAGGGTTATTATTCAGAATGAATAATAAACCAAAATCGAGTATAAGATCGTTGTTATAAACAGATTTGGTTAGTTGCTAGTCAAGAGAATCACTGGATGCATGTGAGACCAAGGAAATCTGTGAAGGTTTCGCACCAGATATTTTATCCTTAATGTTTTTTTATTAAGTTTTACTTTCCGCTACCCCAAAGGGGGAAAAAAGTATAGTAATCGTGTCAAAAAAAAGTGTCGGTTTTCTTCAGATCTATACGTTTTGAGACCTACTGAGTCAAAAAAACCTAATTTCGGCCCGTGGTCCGTGTGTGTCGTATGAGCCGGACTTAAAGGGACACAATTTACACTTCTTCCACACACATGACAAGCTGGGAACCCCCTACCTTGAGCTGGGATCGCAGAACACTCTCCCTGCAGGAAGGGGGACAGAATTCTCCTGCCGGCAGCCGGGTGGGCCCAGCCGGAATGACAACCTCACCTCTATGAGGTCCACACAGGATTAGATCCAACGAGGCTTAACTGTGGCTGGGCGTCACAGTGTACTCTGTCGCGACACTGTGCTCACCCTGCAGTTGGGAGTCCAGAATTCCACTGCCGTACTCCCTGCGTGTTCGTATGAGCCGGACTTAAAGGGACACAATTTACACTTCTTCCACACACATGACAAGCTGGGAACCCCCTACCTTGAGCTGGGATCGCAGAACACTCTCCCTGCAGGAAGGGGGACAGAATTCTCCTGCCGTATGCTCCGCGTGGCCGTAAAAGCCGGCTCACCACATCGCCAATGGCCGAGGACTGACTCTGAGCAGCAGCTGAATAATCCCTCATGCGTCTTAGTCCCGGTGGGTTGCTGGACTGGCAGCTGCAGCGCATGTGGGGGCCTCCCTTTGACCCTCAACGGACCAGCGAAAGGGGCTAGAATCAATATGCCTCAGGGGAGCTTCCAGGGCACTGCTTCGACATACCACTAACACACACAACAAATGAACTGACAAGGGTACACTACATTAGCCTGCTTCTATAATACCTCCCCCCCCCCCTCAAAGTGAAAAATAACATGACAAAGTCAGTTAAAACATCAGCAGGTAATGAAAACGCCACCTGTGCCTCTTCCTCGGGCTCACCAAGCTCGACCCCTCCCTCTTCGGACAATGAGCAACCTACTCGTCGTCCAAACAGCAAGGGCGGAAAGAACCGGGCAAACTGCGTTCAACTCCCCCCTACTAGCCCGGGCAACCTACAACTACAAGTACTAGACACCCTGTGGACCCTAACCTGTCAGACATGGAGCAGATTTGTGCCTATGTCCAAATTATCCACGGCTAGCTGGCACGGATGGGGGTCAATGCGACAGGACCTATGCGGGACCTCGTCACTAGTTGCCTCTTCGAAATAACGAAGCTGGCTATCAAAGCTAGCTACTACGACAAAACGTGGTAGTGGTAAGGTGTACGTGTGAGGAAGGAGAGGCTGGTCCCTCCAACCCTGATGCAATGGAAGCGCTGATGCGGGTGTCCCTGCTACATACCTCCAAGCACTAAGCGTCCAAGCGCTTGACATCCGCACCGCACTGGGAGGTGTTGCCATCTTCGTGATGGAAACCCTGAAAATGGCCAAGGCGCTTATGAGCCATATGTCCACCAAGACGCCTACTATTTTGCGATGTGCGGACTGACCTACACAAAGAGGACTTGGCCCAACAAGTTGTTGAATCTGTCTTCTGTCCCCTGCGTTAGGTCGTCAGCCGCTGGAGGTCAGGCCCCTTTTCACCAAAAAGCGGGGCAGACATGAGGATTGGGTGATTAAGGTATCACCCAGCCTACACAAAAACTAGAGGGGGCAAGGCACCTCCAAATAACCAGGCAGTGGTGTGCCATCCGCAAGTATAAGCCCCCACACAGTGCCACAAATGCCAGCGCTATGGCCAACTGGCAGTAGCCTGTACGAGACCTGTTGTGTGCGCTTGTGCTCCATCCACACATCTGAGCAAGGAATGAAAGCGTGAGGCTCCCCTCAGGTGTGCCTATTGCATTGAACACAAATGCCAACAGACCTCACACTCCACGCGAGATGCATGCTATTCCATTCGTCAGCGAGCGATTGCCCTCCAGGAGTCACGATGGATTATGAATAGGTTAAAAACAGTTCGAATCCTTCAGCACAACACAAATAAGAGTTCCTCAGTTACTTCGGAGTTGCTGCAAAATGCACTCAAGAAACGCTGCAGTGTTCTTGACATACAGGAACCATACATCGATCCAAAACTCTTGGTCTGGGATAGCAGGCGTGAGTGGTAGCTGTAGCAAAAAGGGGAGCCAAGGCAGCAGTGGCCTGCATTGACCCATCCATTGACATGTTCGCACTCACCCACCTGAATAGCCAGCACTTGGCCGCTGTAGTCATCCCAGCCAGTGGCTTTGAACTGGTTGTAGTATCATTTTACAGGCAATTTGGCGAACCAGTTGACAACAGCCTTCAACAGCGGGCTCTAGCAAGCCTATTAGGATGACCCTGCATAGTCTGTGCTGATGCAAACTTAAATGTGGGGATCCCCAACCCCGACTGGGGCGGGCAAGGAGTATATAGAGTTGCTGACAGGAGGAATGTCATGCATTGAAGACACGCATAGCCGTGTCTCACACACTGCTACTCAAATTGCAGGGTTGGTGAGTCGTACCAGGTGCAACGCAGAGCGATCACATGGTTATTGACTTTGCCATCACAGATGACGACATCCTCTGCAAAGACACGCGTGAAAAGCGATTCTTCACCAGAAATGCTGACTGGCCACAATTCTGTAGGGTACTGGAAGGTGAACTGCGTGCTGCAGACACTGACCTAGTAGTGCCAACCTGAAAAGTTGGACAGCAAAGAGGACATGCTTACCACAGCACTGCACTCTGCTGGGCAACAGAAGCACAAGGCGATCCAACTCCCATGGTGGACTGAGGAACTTACTCCCCTCAAGCAATGTTTGAATAGAGCTGGAAGGATGTACCAACACACTCATGACCCTGATGCCAGACCCACACTCCGTACTGCCTTCATCCAAGAGAAGATGGCCTTCCACCGTGCCATCAAACGAGCCAAATGGCAAGGCTGGCGAGATTTTGTGGCAGCGGACAGCTCTGAGAACCTGTAGGGCAGACATCACAAGTCCTCCATAGGGAAAGCAAACGTAGCGCACGTCTTAGCTGCGATGCAAAATGAGTCAGGCTGGGCCTGCAGCATCAAACGTTCATTTTTTTTTTTTTTTTTTTTTTTTTTTTTTTTTTTTTTTTTTATCCGAGGGCGTGTGGGACAAGTCCCTTTGTCACTGCGGCCACATATGGGCCTATTGTGACACTGGCCCTTTCTTAGTAGAAGGCGTCGTACATACCCGCCCCCCTTAGGAAGCCGAGTATGTCCTTCACCGCAGAATCCGCTACGGTTTGGGGTTCAGTGGTCCCCTGACCGAAGTATTCAAAGCGTTTTGCTGCCAGAGCAGGGCATTCACATAGGATATGCTCTGCTGTCTCATCCTCCTCACCGCAAAGTCTGCATTCCACCGCCTCTGAGATGCCCATCTTGTTGAGGTGATATCTGAGTGGGCAGTGCCCGGTGAGGAAGCTTATCAGTACTCTCAGATCTTGTCTGGAGAGTGTCAGCATCGCCTTAGCCCTTTGACAGGAAGGCGTTACAAGCCCTTTTGCCTGTCGTAGTCGTGGCTGGCGATGCCAATGGGCGCCATTTTCCTGTATCTCCCATCGAGCAACCAGACGGTTTAGGTGACTTTTCGTCAATCCCACGTGTGGCTCAGGCCCGATGGGTAGGGTTTCTGTACCCTTTCGCAAGGCGGTCAGCCTTTCATTGCCCTCATGCCCCTGTGAGCCGGCACCCAAATGAGGGAGAGCCTGTTACGGGCGCCGAGCTGCTTGAGCGCATGGAGGCATTCCCATGCCAGCTTAGACCTAAAACTATAGGCTGCAATGGCCTTTAGGGCGGCCTGGCTGTCTGAGAAAATGTAGATCCGCTTGCCTTTGAGTCCTTTGTTCAGGATCTCTTCTGCGCAGATCTTTATGGCTAGGATTTCCGCTTGAAATATCGTGGCGTACTCCCCAGCGGCTTTGCAAGACTGTAGTTAGGCCCTACAATGCCCAGCCCTGCTCGGCCTTCCTTAACTGAACCATCGGTATACCACTGCAGCGCCCACCTCGGTCCGAATGTCTCCTTCTCCCACCGTTCCGTGAGTGAACGCTGACGCTAAATGGCAGCCGAAAATTCTTCTGCTCTGGCATGACGTCAGTAGCAAGGACTGCTGCCTCTTCTATCTCAAACTGTTTGGTTGTTCTGTGGAGGCTCGCCTTAGCCCTGGTGGAAATTTTCCCTGTCTGCAAAAGCCTTGCCGCCCCCAGGTAGGTGGTCCTCTGGATGTGTATATGTAGAGGTGAGATGTTCAGAAGGACTTCCATTGCAGCAGTAGGGCATGTACCCATGGCCCCTGTGATAGCAAGACACGCCTGCCGCTGCAGTTGTTGGAGTTTTCCTTGTACTGCCAGCCGGCGTGTCGCCTTCCACCACACTGTGGAGGCATACGTAACGCGGGGCCTTATTATCCCCTTAAAGAGCCACTCCATCATTTTTGGAGTTATGCCCCAGGATTTGCTGCACAGCCTCCTACAAGCCCAAAGGGCTGTAGTTGCCTTATGCAGCGCATATCTCACATGCGAGTTCCATGTGAGCTGCTGGTCCAGTATCACCCCGAGGTATTTCACCTCCTTCATTATCTGGAGCCTTGCTCCTTGCATTATGGGTGGTACTATATCAAGGTTTCTTCGTCTAGTGAAGGAAACCGTGGTGGTCTTGGACGGATTTATAAAAAGTCCTTCCTTGGCGCACCATCTTTGGATGATATCTATAGCTCCTTGCATCCTTTCAGACACCGTGGAGGCAAATTTGCCTCTTACCAGAACTACAAGGTCATCCGCATATGCGACCACTTCGTAGCCTTCAAGCTGCAGTGTTTCCAGCAGCTCGTCGGCCACCAGTAGCCACAGGAGGGGAGAGAGTACCCCCCCTTGGGGGCAGCCTCGTGTGGGAACCACTGTGATGCTGTCTTCCCCTAGCCGGGCCGTGATTTCCCTACTCCTAAGCATGGACATAGTCCAGTTCACGCCCTGGGGTCCTATTGCTCTCTGTGCTGCTCTTGCTTCCATGGAGCCGAAGGAGGTGTTATCAAAGGCACCCCCCACGTCCATGAAGCAGCACAATGCCACCTCCCTTGTCTGAAGGGCCTCGTCAACCAATGAGACCAGCTCGATAAGAGCGGTCTCAGCTGACCTGCCCCTCAGATAGGCATGCTGTGCCCTCGAGAGGGGCTTAGTTTCAAGAACTTCCTTGAAGACCAGATCCATGATCTTTTTCCATTGCCTTCAGGAGAAAGGAGGAGAGGCTTATGGGTCTCTGTGATTTTGCAGTCGAGGAGTCACTGCTTGCTTTAGGCAAAAACACAAGCCTCGTCCCTCTCCATGAATAGGGCACATGGGCCAGTAGAAAGCTGGCTTTAAAAGTCTTAACCAGTAGGGGAAATAGAGCCCCAAGCCCTGCTGAAGCAAGGCCGGGAACACCCCATCCCCGGGGACTTATAGGGCTTGAAAGAATTTACCGCCCATTTGACCCTTTCGTGGGTGAAGGTGCAATTCGCGTACCCCAGGAGCCTGCGCGGTGCGGACGTTCCCTGCTTCGCTCCTGGGGTGGGGCGGTAGCCCTTCGCCAATGATGGTGCACCCTGGAAAGTGGGCGTTCACCAACACCTCCAGGGTTTCCTCGCATCCTTCGTAAACGTTCCGTCCGTCTTCCTGATTAGGCCTACTTCTTGAGGTTTATCCATGGAGAGCGCTTTCTGCAGCCTTGAGGCTCCAGAGACACTTGCTATCCCGCTGCAGAAATCCCTCCAGGATTTCCTCTTTGCTCTTCTAATGGCCTTACTGTAGCTTGTAAGGGATTGCCGGTAGGCCACCCAATCCCCTGTTCTTTTAGCCCTGTTGAAGAGCCTCCTCGTTGAGGACCTTAGCTTCCCTAACTCCTCATTCCACCATCGGGCCTCACCGTTGGTCATGTGAGTACGGGATGGGCAATTGTCCTCATAGGAGCGAATAATCGCCCCTTGCATAAGGCTGGCCATAGTGTCCAGGTCTTCCACTGAGTGGATTTCCCTGTCCATACCTCCCAGTTCTGAGAAGAGCTGGGTTTGGTAAAGTGGCCAGTCTGTGTTTTTGGGAATACGAAAAGTTTCCCGTACTTGGGAACCGAATCCCAGACTGAACAGAATAATCCTGTGATCAGACAGTGATGGTTCGTCCAGTACTCGCCAGTCTTTGATTCTGCTGGCTATGAAACGGCTGGAGATGGTGAGGTCAAGCACCTCTTCCCTTGTCAAACGTTCATTGGAAACCATTTTGAGAAGGCGTTCCTTGATGACCAAGTAGGTCAAGACACATTGAAGCCCAGAGGGCAGCAAGAGGGCTAATCATGGACCCCCCCCCCCAAACGAGCCTGACATCCCATTGAGGACAACAGGCGACCTTGGCAGGGCCCTTGCGACCATAAAACCCAACAAATCTCCTGTGCCAGATATAATAGAAAGCAATAAGTTGAGGAAGGCAGAGCAAACAATCACCAGAGGAGCCAAAGTGAATAATCCACCCACAATACGCTTTGACGGCCACAGGCTCATTCTTGAAAAGCATGTCAAGTATTTAGGAGTGAATGTAAGTGAGAGGTGGGGTTTCTACCAACACCTCCAGTCCCTTAGAGGCACTACCATTGCAAGGTTTGCCTGACTGCGTGCCATTACTAAGGCCACCTGGGGTGTGTGTTACCATGACACTATCCCGTTGTCTGAGGTAGCAAACTAACAGTCAATCAAAGGAGAGTATTGGCCCAATCCTAGAGAGCTGGGCTCCTGTGGATCACCAAGGCCTACAAGACTGTATCAACAGAAGCACTCCAGGTGATCACTGGTCAGTTACCAGTTGATTTGGTCGTTGAGTGCATGGTTGACAAGTGGAGATTGAAATGGGAGCTTCCCGCGCTTTGGGCTGAACTCCAGGCGGATCTCACCACAGAACAGAAACTTGCCGTCATCGACGATTGGGCGCTAGAGAAATGGCAAGCGAGATGAGAATCCTTGTCAAAGGGACGTGATACGTATGAGTTCTTCCCCAAGATCCGTGAACGTCTTTCAAGAAAATGGGTTGAGTCCACCCCATGGACGAGCCCGTAACTCACGGGACATGGTGACTTCAATGCGCGGCTCCACTTCTTTTCTCTCAAAGACTGTCCCAACACGTCTTGTGCCTCCAGATTGGAGGAAACAAGAAACCACGTGCTGCTCCACTGAAGTTTCCACAACAGTGAGCGACGAGTGTTGCGAGGCAAACGGACTTATTGACTGCTACAAAGCAAGCTTATAACCATTTTGCACAGTTCGCAAAAAAGGTGATGGCTAAGAAACGTGGTTATAGTTTATGTGTCCTTTTGAAACTTGCCACCCAAGTTAATAGTTAGATCAGGTGGGAAACCAGATTAAGAACTCCTCCCCGACGGTACGGGATTCCTCAGGCGGTCACCTCCGCGCGGTAACTCACGGGCAACAGCTGTCTACCCGGAGACTGGCTAACGACCAAATACCTGCCGTACCTCCGCAGGTCTGAGTTCAGTGGCCGGTCTGTTGCATTTGCGTATATAAGCGAAACCGCAATTTCCATGACAGATATAACCTTCGATGAGGGTTTAGGTTCAGTCATCAAATAAGGAAACAGACCTGTGTGTATCTGTAATCCGATTGAGCTGGTTCTTTTTTTTCTGTTTGTTATTTTTTGTAAACACCAAAATATGGTTCTGGACGATTCGGGCCGATTGGAAGACGTGGCGGGGGACGGAAAAGTACCAAAAACTATGGTTTTTCGCATTTTTCCCGAAAACCCTCCAACGATGTTGATTAAACTTTCGAATTATCATCTACTAAAAAATACCTAACTTTTCTCCTGCATACATATCTCCATGAAAACACTTTGAACGGAGATATAGGCCTATGAAACAAAAATAGGTTTTTTACGCTTTTTGGCAAAACCACTTCCACGATTTCTCTCACACTCTCAGGATGTTTTCGAATAGTTAATCCCTACGTATTGTTCTCAATAAATGTTCCTCTGAAAGTCCATTGAGCATGGATAAAAATGAAAATGTATCGAAAGTAGCGTTTTTTTCGAACATTTCTGTAAAGTTTGGAGTAACTGCTTCACCAAATTCAATCAATCGTTCAGAGTGTCCTTTAGTCACCCATACCCACATATCGTTCCTCATAATTATTTCTGTATATATATGTTGAACGGAGATATAAGCCAAGTTAACTTAGAAAAGGAGATTTGTCGAATTTTAATTTATCTATATTCCAATTTTCTCAAAAACGGCGCCAACGATTTCGATCAAACTAACGGAGTACTCTTAGCTAACTAGTAAGTACATTTTGTTCTACATAAATGCTTCTGTAGAAATGCGTTGAGCGAAGATATAGTGCTCGCATATGTAGGTAGTGTTCGAACCTATGGGGGTGGCGGAAAGTTGTGTGTTGCTACGCACCGCTCGTTATAATTTAATTCTCTCATCAAAAATTCTTAAATTAACTTTAATTCAACATTTTTAAAATCGTTTACATTAAAAAATTGTTATCTTATAAAGAATTCACAAAAAAGTCAAACTGGATTCACATGGACACGCCACGGCCTTACGGGAGCCTTAGCTTTGAATGGAACTTCGTTAGAGCGGGGAAACTTTTTCACGAAAAAAAAAAAAAGTCGCCAAACGCTCCGACGCGACGATAACATTTGGAACGATGTAGTTCATGACGCAATTCGACTTAGCCCCAGGACGTGTGTTGACTTAGCGAGAGCGTTTTTTAAAATCCCTACCACAATAGCCAATTAAGAGAGCGGTTCTTAGCGAATGAGAAAAGGGAAAAAGAGTTAGCCGGCTTTTTTTGACTGAGTAATTGGCAACATTGTAAGATGAATGAATAAACAAGCGGGTGAAGGTTAGGCGAGTCAAAGTAAGAGAACGTCCCCTCACGTGAAATTAGCCTACAAGAATATTTTCATTTCTTGTACTTTTTGTTGTTATTCAGACAATTTCTTAAAACAGTTTACATTGTTATGTTATGTTAAGTAAGTCACAACCCTATTATTGCAAAAGCAGACTAACTTTTCGGTAAGAGTGATGAACTTACAAAAACTCGCCGAATAAACAAAACGTTAGCCACTTCTCAGACCCGGGAAAAACTGAAGGGACCGACTTCGGCAGCGAAAAAGGATATTTACACAAGGTCAAACGTCATTATACGTATACAAGAGTCATTCTTCTGGATATGGGGCCACACGTATCTCTCCTTTGCTCTTTTAAGTAGTACAACTTTCATCGAAACTATATAGACGCATAGATGTTCCATTCCTCGTGCAGCTCTTCTCCAGCAACCTTTGTTTGATTTGGGCCACGGCTGCCGAAAACGTGATTGACGCCCAGTAGAGTGGACAGCTCAGTCTGAGCAAGCATTTGGTGAACTGAAGATTGCATTGGCCCACCCTCACTGCATCTCCTGATGGGCCTGATGGTCAATGCGTCGGACTTTGCAATTGGAGCATCACTTCACCAACTTTGAAATAACTCGGCAGAACCTCTTGGGTCGAAACCTAGCTGTATGTGCTTACAGCACTTATGACAGAGAACTGCTGGCAGCCTACGAAGGAGTGAAATATTTTCGATACATGCTGGAAGGTCGTCAGTTTGCCATCCTTACGGTTTTAGTCAACGCCAGACAAAGCTTCCCCAAGACAACTCCGTCATTTGGAATTCATTGGACAGTTCCCGACGGATATCCGGTATGTGCTTGGGGTATGAAACATTCTAGCCGACGTCTGCCCACGCATTTCAGCCATTGCTGTTGCTCCCACTCTTCCCCTACAGCTCATTGCAGAAGTCCAGGCCACCTGCAGCGAACTGTAACAGCTTAGAGCATCAGCTAGTTCAAAGCTGACACTGCAGGATATGGCGCTAGACGAATGAGTGAGGCTGGTATGTGACACATCAACAGGCCAACTTCGTCCATTTGTCTGAGAACAGCTCCGTCATCAGATTGACGCCATTCACTCCCTTGCACATTCGAGGATCAAAGCATCGGTGAAACTGGTGAAAACTCGTTATTGCTGGCTATCGCGGAAGAGAGACATGGCGCAATGGGCCAAAACCTGATCCCTTGTCAAAGAGTCAAGACTGGACAACACACTGCTAGTGCAATAGGGCGATATCAACCAGCTGAAGCCCGATTCGTACACATTAATGTCGATATCGTTGGCCCCTTACCAGTTGCACAAGGATTTCAGTACCTCCTCACAATCATGGACCGCTTGTCTCGTCGGCCAAAAGCCGTATCAATCCTGGATATCATGGCTGAGATAGTATCTCAGACCTTGGTTTCCACTTGGATCTCCCGTTATGGCATTCCCCGTCGATTCACCACTGACTGTGGACGTCAGTTTGAATGCTGCCTCTTCACCTGCCTCACTGAAATTCTGGGTATTGTTCACTTGCATACTACAACATATCACCCTGCTGCAAATGGCGCCATCAAGAGGTGGTACCGAACTCTGTAAGGGGCTTTGAAAGCTTAGTTGATGGATGAGTTGGTTTCTCAGCTACCAACCATTCTTCTTGGGCTCCGCTCCTACCTCAGGACCCCTGCAGAGCTGCTCTATGGTGAGACCATACGCCTACCAGTAGAGTAGGTGGAGTAACCCTCAACCATTACGAACATACCCACACTCGTCGCAAACTGCAAGAGCATATCCGCCGCCGACGCCCAGTTCCTTTTCTCCGCAACACAGCAAGGACAGTGTTTCAACACCAGGATCTGGGCAAAGCTTCCCACGTGATTTAGGGCATGATGCAACCCCACAACCCACCTACGATGGACCATTCCGAGTCATCTCGCGGGCAGACAAGTTTTTCTCACTCTCAACACCATGTGGGAACCAAACTGTTTCTATTGATCGGCTAAAGCTAACCTTCTTTCTACAGGGCACCAACCAGAGACCCCAACACCTTCTTTTTCATTCATCTTGTCTCTTCTGCCGAAAAGCTCTTTGTTTGCACTTTTTACCCAATCCGATCCGTTTTATTCTGTCCGCGTTTAATACTTAAAATAAAATGTACATGCCAAATGTTTCAGCATCCGTCTTTGTCATTACCTATAAGGATCTTCGTTTGGGGTTGAAGGTGTTGAACTTTTGAGCTGAGTCGAAATCTACGAGATGAAACGAACGTACATAGGAGAAAGCTTTTTTATTGTATGCGCACGGCTGCATTATGTTGACTATTGACAGGAATATTATTAACGCTGAAAATCTTCGTTTGCAGGTTGGGAGAGGGAGCGTCATTTTTTGGTGAGTGCTTTTATTTCGTATCAACATATTGACAATGTGCACATGAGGACTCGTAAGATCACGGTAACTGACGTGATAAACAAGTTTAACTTCCGCAATTAAACTTTCTTTACTTTTCTGGGACGTACAAGAGACTCAACATTGGCTTCATGAGTCTGCGTAGGTAGAACCATCAGCGGGCTTGCCCGTCTATCTCCTGAGGTGTGGTTTCAGAGGAGTAATATCCACACTCTTCTGGCTCAGCACTGCCTTGAAAAGTTGGACTTCAACATCGGGGAAGGAAACGTCTCTGGCGTGATCTGACCATTAGTAATTGATGAAAGAAGAAGTAACCTGTTACTAGTGAGCATCAAATTAAACAAATATTAACTCATTTGAAAACTGTACTGAATAGAGTTGTGACTGACCCATGGACAGTTATTATTGGGTGCAGAGAGAGAGGGGATGAGAGAGAGACTGACTGACTGATTTATGCAGTCCTAAGCGGCCAACTCTTACAAATGTACAGAAACACAGTATGTAATAAATGAAAGTATAATAAATTAATAAACGAGGGAGGGGGGGATGTGTCACTATAATTACTGTAATTTCACTTTTTTCAATATATGCGAGGTTGTACACTTTTGCTACTCGTTTCATTTAACTCAGTATCTAAAAATACCGTGAAAACGATACCAAACACGGCATATTCGCGTTAAAACGGTCAAAATTGCGTTTTCATTAATTTCTTGACCATTTTTCGGTCTTAACTATTTTGCTCTGTTCGAAAGAACGGATTTTTAATTCACGTTAAGGGCACAAAACAGCCCGGACGGCAGAACGTCAAGTGCTTTGGAACGTAAAGTGTGAAATTTTGAGGGGGGGGGGGAGTTTGTTAAAAACTTTCCTGACCGAAAACATAGGGTTATTATTCTTCAGAATGAATGATGAACCAAAACGCTGCAAATGATCACACAGCGGTTTATTATTCTCTTGTACGCATATTGCTTGGCGTAGTCTTACTCGTACATCTCCAAGATCCGTGTCATTCGATTCAGCATCGAACAATACCAATAAATGATACAAAACAACGGCGAAAATGACATATTCCAGGGTCTGTAGGCAATTGGCATGATGTGATGAGAGAATCTGACGATTGGTTGGAGTTAGGAGGGTGGGAGGGAAAATGATTAAACGATTACTTTCGCTGTTTTCTGAAAATGTTGTTGTTAGAGTTCTTTCAGTTACTAGACTTTCGCCCAGTACAGTTACTATAATTTCACTTTATTCGGTCTAGACCCAGTCGCACACCTCTGACACCTAGCATCAAAAAATACCTAGAAAACAATAACGTGTTTTGACCTCAGTCCCAAATACGTTGACCTCAGCCAGCTTTCCATTCCTTCCGGCACCTTCCTGTTCATTTTTGGGATCCAACAAATGAGACTATAATTCCTGTACTTCAGAGTAATCTGGTTCTAACTGCATGGAATTCCACAATCAGTTTTCCCACACCCTGCGAAAATCCCCATCTCTGCAATTGCCCCTTCTGCTTTTATGTTCAGTACAGATTTAAGCCGCAATTCATAATAGAGCAACCAACAAACGAGGCTTCATGTCCCCTCTGTGCTAAATCTACCAATTAACGAGTAGATTTTCGCTCAATATAATTATCGTGATTTCACTATTTTTAAGATTATGATTCTCTCTCTCCCACAGGTCTGTTTCCTTATTTGCTGACTGTTCCTAAACCCTCAACGAAAGTTATATCAGTCATGAAAGTTGCGGTTTCGCTAATTTGCAACAGGCCAGCCCTTGCAGCATCCACCGTCCTCAGACTTGCGGAGTTACGGCAGGTATTTGTTTGTTAGCCAGTCTCCCGGTAGAGAGATGTTGCCTGTGTGTTACCGCACAGAGGTAACCACCTGAGGAATCCCGTACCGTCGGGGAGGAGTTCTTAATCTGGTTTTCCACCTGATCAAACAATGTACTTGAGTGGCTAGTTCAAAAGGACAGATCTACTATGACCACGTTTCTTAGCCATCACCTTCTTCAAAAAATCTGCAAGATGGGTATAGGCTTGCTCTGTAGCAGACAATGCAGCTAAGTTCGTTTGCCCTTCCAACAACCGTCGCACACTGTTATAGAAACTACAGTGGAGCAGCAAGTGGTTTCTTGTTTCTTCCACACTGCAGGCGCAAGACGTGCATCACAGAGAGTCTCTGAGAGAAAAGATGTGGAGCTGTGCACTGAATTCACCGTGTCCACTGGGGAACTGGCTCGTCCAATGGTCTGGCTCAACCCACTTTCTTGAAAGACGTTCACGGATGTTGGGGAGGAACTCATACGTGTTACAACCCTTTGACGAAGATTCCCATTTTGCGTGCCATTTCTCTAACACCCTTTCGTCGATAGCAGAAAGTTTTCTTTCTGTGGTGAGATCCGCACGGAGTTCAACCCAAAGCAGAGGAAGTTCCCATTTGCTAGGCCCAGTCAACTGGGCAAAGACCAATCACGCCTAGCAACACTGTCACTCCTAGCCTTATACCTGAGAGTAGTGTCATGGTAACACACACCCTAAGTGGCCTTAGTAATTGCACGCAGTGATGCAAACCCTGCAAAGGTAGGACCTTTAAGGGACTGGAAGTGTTGGTTGAAGTCCCACCTCTCACCCATGTTCACTCCTAGATACTTGACGTGCATTCCAAGAAGAAGCCTATGACTGTCAAAGCGTATGCAGGGTGGATTATCCACTTTTCCTTTTGAGAGGATAGCTATAGGCTTATTCTTCAGCTACCTGCATCTTGACATGCTTGCACCATTGGGTGACAGTATGGAGCACATGGCGGGTTTTTTCTTTGATTAGGTCGACTGACTCTGCAAAGATCAGCACAGCCAAGTCATCAACATAGGCGTACAGCTCGCAGTCACTCTCCATGAGCCTCCTGAGAAGAGCTTCAAAGAATGAATTCCACAGTGCTGGTCCAAGGACCGAGCCCTCTGTGCACCCCTTTTCAATCTTTCTCTGGGTGGAGACATGCCTGCATTCGATCATAACAGTTATGTCGTGTCAGATAAATTGTGACGAGCAAGTACAGGTTGTGGGGGATTCCCGTACCATTAAGCTCATTGAGGAGCGCTGGCCACCAAAGATTGTCAAACGCTCCCCTGAGGTCAATCAGAACTGCTATGACGTACTTAGCCGGTGCTAGAAGGGGTACACGCCAAATTTCGACAATGACATCCTGCGTGGACCTTCCTTTGGTACACCCATATTGCCTTCCTGTGAGGTTGCGGCCAAAGGCTCCTTCACGGGACTGCAACATCAAGATTTCTAATGTCTTGCCAAATATGGATAGAAGGCTTAGCAGTCTCCATGATCTCAGGTCTGAGTGATTGCAGTTGCCTCCCTTTTGAAGAGTGACAACACGCGCAGACTCCCACTGAGTGGGGAACTGTCCGACCTGCAGACAGCATTAAATAAATTAGGGAGGCCACTGGAGATTGTCTGCTCAGCCTTTCGTAGCATATTGCTTTCTGTTCTATCTGACCCAGCAGATTCGTAGGGCTTTAAGGTCGCAAGGTGCAGAGGTCACCACAGTGGGATGTCAGGCTCGTTCAGTGGGTCCATGGTCAGCTCCCTTGCTGCCCTCTGGGCTCCAGTTACTTAGTCTTCAGGGAACGCCTTCTCAAGGAGGGCTTCTAATGAACGTTTGATGCTGCTGGCCCAGCCTGACTCATTTTGCATCGCAGATAAGACCTGCTCTACGTTTGCTTTTCCTATGGGGGACTTGTGATGTCGGCCCCAGGGATTCTCAGAGCTCTTCGCTTCCACGAAATTTCTCCAGCTTCGGCGTTTGGCTCGTTTGATGGTGCCGTGGAAGGCCTTCCTCTCTTGGATGAAAAAGTTTGGAGTGTGGCTCCAGCATCAAGGTCACGAGTGTGGGGGTATTTTATGTGGCTCTATTTGCACTATGCTTGAGGGGATTAAGTTCGTCAGTCTACCATGGGACTTTGATCGAACCTGTGCTTCTGTTGCCCGAGTACTGAGAGCCCAGCAGAGTGGAGTGATGTGGTAAGCATGTCCACTTTGCTGTCCAACTTTTCAGTTTGGCACTACTAGGTTAGTGTGGGCAGCACGCCGTTCACCTTCCACTACCCTACAGGAGTTTGGCCGGTCAGCATTTTCTGTGGAGAATCACTTTTCACATGTGTCTTTGCAGAGAATGTTGTCACTCGCAATTGGAGTCAGGCCAAGGTCAAATTTGTCTAGTAGAATTTTTCGGCTTATTCCATTTAATGCGCTCCCATTCGTCAACATCTCACTAAGCCACCCTACTCAAACGCTTTAGATATTCAGAAAACATAATCGTTAAACATGATAAAGGTTTCGAAAACAACGAATATCGCATCCTGCAATAATTATTATTATTGAGTGAGTGTATATATAACTCACGTTGATACTCTCTTACCTTGAACCTTGCCTGAGGGCAGTTTTGAATATTGACTCCAAGTCTGGGTCGGTGAGTTTCCGATTGGTAATCGCATTACTCATATTGATCATCTTTGAGAAAAAACGGCTGATCTCACTTTCGGTTTTCTCAGAGGTGGGTTTCATGAAAGGCCATAATTGTGGTCATAGCCGTCCTCCTATTTCCTGTATATTCTCCAACCACTGCCTCGTACTCTCTTTCATAGTCAGCATCTCTATAGCCCACATGATCGATGATTTATGAGGGGTACCCTGATAGGTGTTTCTTGAGGATAGGCGTTGTTCGACCCAAAGAGTCTTTGACTTCAGATTACCCCAGTCACTGTCTGCGTCCATTTCAAACCTGCCCCTCACCTGCGGGAATCCCTCTGCTGGGAATCCCTAGGTGCGGATGTCAGTTGGTTCTACCAGCCCACTTTCTACTTTCATTACCTCTTTTTCCGCCAATTCATTTTCCTATCGACGTCAGAGCTCTTCCCACATCATTCTGCTTCCAACTATCGCCCCAGTAACTTCTCACTCTCTCATACGATAGCCCGCGCCAGTTCCCAGGCCCAGCTTGAAAGACAACCTCACCTCCACGAGGTCCCCACAGGATTACATCCAACGAGGCCTAACTGTGGCTGGGCGTCACAGTGTACTCTGTCGCCACACTGTGCTCACCCTGCAGTTGGGGGTCCAGAGTTCCACTGCCGTACTCCCTGCGTGTTCGTATGAGCCGGACTTAAAGGGACACAATTTACACTTCTTCCACACACATGACAAGCTGGGAAAACCCTACCTTGAGCTGCGATCGCAGAACACACCCCCTGCAGGAAAGGGAACAGAATTCTCCTGTGGTATCCTTCGTGTGGCCGTAAAAGCCTTCCTTAAAGGGGCATAAACTCACGAAACTGACATACACAACATATTCCAGATACAAAAGACACTGCAACGGCTTGCGTGGCAGAACACATTGACTTAAAATACTCATGATGAGCGAAAGACAGTCCTGGAAGTAGCTTACTAACACCCCGCAACACAACACTTTGAGCGATCCCGTATATAGGTGCGGCCTTCGGAATGAGGAGGGGGAAAAACCAGGTTTGAGCGTTCCTGGGGCGGCTGATAGCGTGTGTCTCGCTCACCACATCACCAGTGGCTGAGGGCTGACTCTGAGCAGCAGCTGAAAAATCCCTCATGTGTCTTAGTCCCAGTGGGTGGCCGGACTGGCATCTGCGGCGCATGTGGGGGCCTCCCTTTGACCCTCAACGGACCAGCGAAAGGGGCTAGAATCAATATGCCTGAGAGGGAGCTTCCAGGACACTGCTTCGAGCACCTCTCGCTCATACCACTAACATACACAACAAATAAATTCACAAGGGTACACTACATCAGTCTGCTTCTTTAATCCCCCCCCCCCCCGCAATTAGTAAAAAAGATGACAAAGTCAGTTAAAACATCAGCAAGTAATAAAAACGCCACCTGCGCCTCTTCCTCGGGCTCTCCAAGCTCGACCCCTCCCTCTTCGGACAATGAGCAACCTACTCATCGTCCAAACAAACAAGGGCGGAAAGAACCGGGCGAACCGCGTTCATCTCCCCCTTCTCCCCCTAGTAGCCCGGGCAACCTGGCTACTACAAGCACTAGACACCCAGTGGACTCTAATCTGTCGGACATGGAGCAGATTTGTGCATATGTCCAAACCATCCACGGCCAGCTGGCACGGATGAGCGTCAACGCGATGGGACCAATGGGGGACCTCGTCACTAGCTGCCTCTTTGAAATATCGAAGCTGGCCATTAAAGCTAGTGCCCCTTCAACGACATCGCCCCCTGCCACTACCCCCCTGCGGGAAACTGTGGCAGCTGTCATGAGGGGAGAGCTGGGTAGGACAATTGCCCAGCAGCCAGTGCCACCAGCCCCCCAAACTCAAGGAGCTTCAACGAGCCAGGGTAGTACCCCAGGCCCCTCGTATGCAGCAGTAGCCGCTACTGAGCTCTCCTCTCTCCCTCATGGAGCTGAGGCTGAATGGCAGTCTGCCAGGCCCAGGAAGCGCAGGGGAAAGAATAAAAAGGCCCCAACTGAGCAAGATGTGCAGTCCGAGAGCAGCGCCCCGCCTACGCCTCGGCCAAAAAACAAGGGCAAAAATAAAAACAAAAATAAAAAGCCTCAACCGCTTGCCAAACTCCCCCCTAAAACCCCACGACAAAACATGGTAGTGGTTTGGCGTACATGTAAGGAAGGAGAGGCTGGTCCCTCCAACCCTGATGCAATGGAAGCGCACAGACCTGTGTCCCTGCTACAGACCTCCAAGCTCTAAGTGTCTGAGTGCTAGACATCCGCAATGCAGTAGGAGGTGGCACCGTCATGGTGACAGAAACGCCAGAAATGGCCGAGGCGCTTATGAGCCGAATGTCCACGAAGAAGGAGTTGAAGCGTCAGCCCCTCTGGGTCGCTTCCTACGCCTGCTATTGTGCGACGTGCGGACCGACATACAAAAAGAGAACTAGGCCCAACAAGTTGTTGAATACAACCTTGCGTTAGGCTTGCAGCCGCAAGACGTCAGGCCCCTCTTCACCAAATAGCGTGGCAGACAAAACGATTGGGTGATTGAGGTATCACCCAGCCTACACAAAAACTAGAGGGGGCAAGGCACCTTCAAATAACCAGGCAGTGGTGTGCCATCCGCAAGTACAAGCCCCCACACAGTGCTACAAATGCCAGCGCCATGGCCACCTGGCAGTAGCCTGTACGAGACATGTTGTGTGTGCCTGGTGCGCTTTGCCACATCTGAGCAAGGAATGCAAGCGTGAGGCTCCCCTCAAGTGTGCCGATTGCATTGAACGCAAATGCCAACAGGTCTCGCGCTCAACACGAGACGCACGCTGTACCATTCGTCAGCGAGCGATTGCCCTCCAAGAGTCATGAATGGATTATGAATAGGTTAAAAACAGTTCGAATCCTTCAGCACAACACAAATAAGAGTTCCCAGTTATGGCTGAGTTGCTGCAAAATGCACTCAAGAAACGCTGCAGTGTCCTCGCCATACAGGAACCATACATAGGTCCAAAACTCTTGGTCTGGGATCACAGGCACGAGTGGTGGATGGAACAAGAACAGGAGCCAAGACTGCAGTGGCCTGCATTGACCCATTCATTGACATGCTCGCGCTCACCCACCTGAACAGCCAGCGCTTGCCCGCTGTACTAATCTGAGCCGGTGGCTTTGAGCTGGTTGTAATATCATTTTACAGGCAATTAGGCGCACCAGTTGCCAACAGCCTTCAACCACTCGAGCGGGCTCTAGCAGGCCTATCAGTACGACCCAGCAAAGTCTGTGCTGATGCAAACGCCAGATCACCATTGTGGGGATCCCCAACCCTTGATGGGGCGGGCAAGGCGCATATAGAGCTGCTCACCAGGTACAACTTGGTTGTTGCCAACGACCCCACGACTGAGGCGACCTATGATGGTCCGGGAGGAAGGTCGTGTATAGACATCACAGCCGTGTCTCACACCCTGCTACTCAAATTGGTGGGTAGGGCAGTCGTACCAGGTGCAACACATGGTTATTGACTTTGCCATCACAGATGACAACATCCTGTGCAAAGACACGCGTGAAAAGCGATTCCGCACAAAAAATGCTGACTGGCCACAATTCTGTAGGGTACTGGAAGGTGAACTGCGTTCTGCAGACACCAACCTAATAGTTCGAGCATCCACACCTGAAGAGGTGGACTGCAAAGTGGACATATTTACCACAGCACTGCACTCTGCTGGGCTCTCTGTACTTGGGCAACAGGAGTACAGGGCGATCAAAGTCCCATGGTGGACTGAGGAACTTAATCCACTCAAGCAAAGTGTAAATGGAGCCAGAAGGATGTACCAAAACACTCGTGACTTTGAAGCCAGAGCAACACTCCAAACTGCCTTCATCCAAGAGAAGAAGGCCTTCCACCGCACCATCAAACGAGCCAAACGGCAAGGCTGGCGAAATTTTGTGGAAGCGGAGAGCTCTGAGAACCTGTAGGGCAGACATCACAAGTCCTTCATAGGAAAAGCAAACGTAGAGCAGGTCTTAGCTGCGATGTAAAATGAGTCAGGCTGGGCTTGCAGCATCGAAAGTTCACTGGAAACCTTCCTTGAGGAGGCGTTCTGAGATGACCAAGTAGCTGGAGACCCTGAAGCCCAGAGGGCAGCAAGGGAGCTGATCATTGACCCCCCGAACAAGCCTGACATCCCATTGTGGACAGCAGGCGACCTCTGCACCTTGCGACCCTAAAGCCCAACGAATCCCCTGGGCCAGATAGAATAGAAAGCAATATGCTAAGGAAGGCTGAGCAGACAATCTCCAGCGGCCTCCTTAATTTATTTAATGACTGTCTGCAGGTCGGACAGTTCCCCACTCAGTCGGAGTCTGCGTGTGTTGTCACTCTTCAAAAGGGAGGCAACTGCAATCACTCAGACCTGCGATCACGGAGGCTGCTCAGCCTTCTTTCCAAATTAGGTAAAACTTTAGAAATCTTGATGTTGCAGTCCCGCGAAGGAGTCTTTGGCCACAAACTCATAGGCAGGCAATACGGGTGTACCAAAGGAAGGTCCACGCAGGATGTCATTGTAGAGATTCGGCCTGTTTCCCTGCTGGCACCGGCTAAGTACGTCGTGGCAGTTTTGATTGACATCAGAGGAGCGTTTGACAACCTTTGATGGCCAGCGCTCCTTATTGAGCTTAAAGGTAGGGGAATCCTCTGCCACCTGTACGCGCTTCTCAGAAGTTACCTGACAGACAGAACTGCTACGATCGAATGCTGATATGTCTCCGTTCAGAGAAATATTGAGAAGGGGTACCCACAGGGCTCGGTCCTTGGACCAACACTCTGGAATGCCTTCTTCGAAGGTCTTCTCAGGAAACTATCCTCCTACTAACTTCTATCCTCATGTATAAGGCAATACACCTAGGCGTGATTGGCTACTGTTAAGGTGATGGCTAAGAAACGTTGTCATAGTTGATCCGCCCTTCTGTAACTTGCCACCCAAGTACATAGTTAGATCAGGTGAGAAACCGGATCAAGAACTCCTCATAGACGGTACAGCACTCTCTAGGTAGTCACCTCCGCACGGTAACACACGGGCAACAGCACTCTTCCGGGGATCTGGCTAAAGACCAAATACCTGCCGTACCACCGCAGGTCTAAGTTCGGTGGATGGTACAGAGGCCAGCCTCTTGCATATTAGTGATACCGCAACTTCCATGACTGATATAACCGTCGTCGAGGGTTTACGAACAGTCATCAAATAAGGAGGATGCTGGGCGGGGGGGGGGGAATATCTTCGTACTCTTCCTCTCCCCCAAGCATCATTATTGGGTAGGTTGTGTGGCAGGGGGATATCCAAGCCCGACGAACTGTGTGCCTTACCTCTGCCCCAGACCTAGTATGAATAAAAATAATAATAAAAATGGAGAATGTCGCTGGAGGCTCGCTGGAAGGCGTGTCACTATCAAGACGAAAGCGTTCTTGCAGTCAAAGATAAAGGGACAACCGAGCAAGAAGGCAAATGGTAAGGTCACTAAAGTGCTGATGGTTGATATAGGCCACAAAAGAGGCCTATGTGCAACAGTTTCCCCTCTCGTCCGGAACAGCAGGTTGCAGGCATGAATATGAGACCAATTTGAAAACAGGGAAAGAATATCTAAGTGCGACTTTTTTTCAGTTTTTCGAAATTTCGCCCAGTTCAAAATCGGGCAACTAGCGTGGTATTTCGATTAGGTTTCATATCCATGTCCAAATTACATGTAATACCACTATAAGCTTAAAAACGCCTCTCTTACGCGTATCTTAGGAGTGTGTAGATTCCCTCACTGAGGACAAAGGGTGATTAATCGTACGATTTTTAAAACAGACATTTAGATTTGGGTACTTTGAGCTCCTAATAGGATGTTAGGAAAGTGAGGCGGTTGCCCCTCTCTGAGGATGAAAGCCAGAGGAGAGGAACTAATTGCACGATCTTTAAAACAGACATTTAGATTTCGGTACTTTGGGCTCCTAATGGATTATTGGATGTTAATCATAGGAAGTGTTGTAATTGCCTCGCTAGAAAATATCGGAACAGGAGTCGTTATAAATAATGGAAATTAACTCGGGAAATATTCCCTTAGTTCATTCATAAATCCGTTCATCACCGACGCCGACGACGTGAAAACCCTTTTCACAACCCCTTTGCAAGCGTTTTTGTCAAATTGATATAGCGGAAATCCCATTGACGGGCGGAGTCATATGAGTATATACGTCTTGTTCATTGTCTTCAAGTGCCTCTTCTTCGATGGCTGGGGAGAGAAAAATGGTCTATTTCTACCTTACCTGGTGAGAGAGCCTTATGTGACACGCTCAACGTCCGGCTCTGTTTACTGGATTTGGAAAAGTGGGGTTAGATCTGCCAGTAGGCAAATTACAAAAGTACCTGTACCTGTTAGGTGAGATACTGTGGGCGAACGCTTTCGATGTAAAGACATCATCATCTGGCCGTTAAGGCAGTACTAGAGTCAGTCAGTTGGTCGTGGTCTTTATATACGAAGAGAAAGGTAAACGGGATACTGGAGCGTCGTGGAAGGGAGGTGGGAAGGTCATGCACCTCTATTCTCTAGATATTCAAAAAACAGCGTTAGAAATGTTGAGGAATTTCAATGATGGCCAGAAGCACTGCAGATTGAAGAAAGCTCTTTTATGGCTTCAAGCAATCTAGACAACAGTGGTACTTGAAACTGGATGAGAAGTTGAGGTTACACAGTATGAAAACACTCAATGCCATCCCCGCGTTTATCCACTCATCCGCGTTAACAGTCATACTCATATGACTCCGCCCGTCAATGGGATTTCCGCTATATTAATTTCACAAAAACGCTTTTAAGGGTTTTGCGTTGATGATCTCGTAATCGTGTCCAGTACCGAATTTTCATGGGAATTTGAATGTAAAGTTAATGGAAGAATTCAAGATGAAAGGCTTGAGAAAAATTCGTTATGGTTCAGGTCTGGAATTCAATTATGACGAGTGTAAAGGATATAACTTTTCTTCTCCGCAGGCTCTCCTTCCTTTGGGTGCTTGGTGTGGTTCCAACCCACAGACCTCTGGGTTATGTGTGCAATTTGTAACGTGTTCTGGGGGTTTTTACTTGGGCAATGGAAGTTCGTGTATAACCCAATTTAATAAATCAGACGAAAACCCTAAAACTCACTTTAAATCATAAATGAACAAAATAATGCTTCTTGGGGAGAAAATAATGAAATGAAATTAAGAATTTAATCAGACCTGATTTGAATTTGATTGAAAAATATAGAAATGAAATGAATCGAACTTCTTTTTCAATATTAAATCAAGTTAACCTAATAGTTCGGATCGTGATTGAAGACTCAGGGGGGGGGAGGGGTTTGCAGCGCCGGAAATCGGAAATATCAGAATGAATAATCACCGTCGTATCCCGCATCTCGGATAATCCAAAAACCTCTTCCATCTGGGCTACAGGCCTGCCAACCCGACGAGCTGAGTGCCCTAAGGAAGAGAGCCGGCAGATGTAAAAGGTTACATCTAAGGCGTCGGAATGAAAGTTTTTAATTGTCTGAAAATTACTTTAATTGTACAAGAACATTCTACAACTTTTAACTCACTGGCTGGCTGGCGTGACTAAGAGGGGTTACAATTACAAACAGCTGATGTAACCCAATAACGGTAAAGCAATGGCCGAACTGAACTTAATAAAGAAAGTAAAGCTATGCAGCTTGTAAATTGACCGACGCCACATAACCCTTACACAAGGGAAAGGAAGAGTTCAAATTTTGCAGAGAAATTGTAACAACAATATTTTAACAAAATTCAAGGTTAAATCGTGTAAGCAAATTGGAATGCCAATGGATGCAAATATGAAATTTATGGTAGCCGAAAAAGAAGAGGATGGAGGAAGAGTTGGAGAAGATACGATTCCAAAGTTTGATGGGCTATTTATTGTATTTGACAGTGGTAACGCGAGTGGAATCGCCTCCTCAGTCAGCTATCTGAGTCAATTCAACAGTTGTTTCACTGAAGCTCATTTTAAGGCAGCGAAGAGCATTTTTCGCCGTCCTCAAGGGGGTGACTTATACACGAACTGAGGACCAGTTGACAGGATATTCGCTAGGTTCAAGAAAGTCCAGTGCATTAAATGTCTGGTCAGGGGGGGGGGGGATATTGGGAAGGTAAGCTCAATCTTTATTATAAGACAGCTATTCCCAGATTTTTTTAATAATTGAGTTGCTATGGTGAGCAACAGCTTCCAGTAGAAATTGAAATAATGTTAGTTCATGACGTGTGTTTCGTGTTCCTGATGGGCAGTATTAATTATGATATCGTCAATGTTATATTTTTTTGCACAGTCATCTGTGATCGGAAACTCTGCCGGTATGTTTTCCTCCAATATATATCAAACGACTAAACAAAATTTGCCATCCACATCACACCTAATTCGTTGGGTTGATAAATAGCACGTAAGAGCACGGAGTAAGAGTCCCTTGGAGTAACGAGCTCAAAACTCGAAAGTTTCTGTCGAAGCGAAAGAGAAAATGTGCGGAATAATTTGCACATTCGGTAACTATTATTATTCGGTGTGATAACAACTGTTTCTAATCGGCTAATTAGGGGAAAGGGAAAAGCTATTTCCAGCGCTGCAGATAATGACGCGCCGTGTTAGGGCCGTCTTCACCAACAGCGTTGATCCCGTTTAGAGTCGATTAACAGCACCTAACCCGCTCCCGCCACAAAAACGGGCTTCATCGGATTGGGTTAAGCTCTCGCCCTGATCAAACGTTAGCCCCAAAACGTTGGGAGGTTAGGTCTGGTTAGCTCTTGTCTTTCTTTATCTTATCCTAATATTTGTCCGCCATTACCGTGCTCTGCCGAGTATTCGCTTCTTTGTGAATAATTTACGTATATTTTGGAATAATAATAATAAAAAAAGATGATGTTTACAAGTGCGCAGTTATTTCAGTTGCTATTCCACTACGATGATAATCTAATATGTTGGGTTATCGTAATCTCACCCGGGGCCTCAAATGGATATTAGAGCGTTCCGACGACTTCTAGGAATATGAATTTAAATTCTGTTGCGAACAAAAGTATTACAATCGTCGAAAAAAAGTTGTTGTTTGCGTAAAATGTGTGCTGAGCTTCTTCGTCTCTAGTTTCAGCAGAACAAACTAGACGTCATATCGCCGTTTTAGAAAACCCAAACGCAAATGGCTTATCTGGTTGGATTTAATAGCGGATAAGTAGGAAATATTAAATAATACCTTGCTTTTACACACACCGTGTAGCTAGTTAACGCTTTTACACACTAATTAATGTAACTTTTATTAAACGCGACAATTCTCCCTTCCTCGTTAAAGTTCCTTGCTTGTTGTAACCTCATAATTTCGGTTTTTATTATTTCTTGCTCAGTTCTCATTTTCTTGTACCGCTTCCGATTTTTCCTATACGCTCAAAGCGTTCTCCCGGACTAGTTTGGCTTTTTCCTGCAGCTCTTGCAGTTGGAGTACGCGTATTTTCACTTTATGCTCCTCACCAGTTTCAGCTTCGGCAGAGGTTAATGCTGCCACTTTGGTGTCTGACAATAATTAGAAACAATAATTTGGTCAAATCCGGACTGTTGAGAATTGAGCATCTACGGGATACACGGTTACGCGGCCGTTTACGTTTACATGACACTTGTTTACGGGACGGGATGTCGAACAGATGCCCAATTTCCTTACTTTACTGAGACCTCATTAGACCACTGCCTTCTCAATATGGCTTAATCACAGCATAATCACGGTTATCCTAACCGCACCCCACAGTGATCTCGGCTAGCGTGGTGGGTACGAAAATGGCTAGCCTTGATTTACTTATCTAGCCGTAAACAGTTGGATCACGTTTAGTGGAAACGGCCCTTAGTGTAGACGATTTTTGAGGAAGATCACGATGGAAATTCCGCCCTCAGGCGCTCGCTGAGAAAGTACTCAACTTTTGAGACCCAGTCGGGACGAAAGTTTTGAGGAGATATTTATAGCGAGTGTCGCCTATTTCAGGCGCCTGACTCGAAAACAGGGGCTACGTGTCTGCTCTCCGCTAGCCCGGTTTGTAAAGGCCTGCACCGGTCTCAGTTTGCCAAGAATTCGACGCCCTTGACCACAAGTCTGAGCAATTTGTCTCCGCTGCGCCCGCTCAACCGGTGCACCGATGGACTCGGAGGGCTGGAGAGAACCTGCGCAAGGTCGTTTTGTCGTCCCCGTGTCACCGTTGAAATGCCTGTGCCTAAGTTGATGTATGTACGATGAATTTGTTGAAGTAAGATTTTTTTTTTTTGTAAGATTTTATTTGAACTCCCACAAACACACGAACTACGGAGGTGGAGTGAAAAGAAGTTAACTGGACGTAGGAGAGAAACGCTGAAGCAAGGGGGCATCCTAGAGATGAAAAGTAGCTTAAGGTGAGGGGGGAGGAATGCACGAAGTGCATTATTATTTTGAGCTCAGCTTTCTATGACAATATAATTATATAATTCACCTACCCGGGTGGAACAGGGGTGATCACTGTCGGAAGCTCACCTTCTTCGAGACCTCAGTTCAGTGGAAACTACTGCCACCAAGATTGAGTGGGATGACCGCGGAATATTCGGTACCTATACACTGTCGAAGCACGCACTGAACAATACCTCGGTAGTGTTTGCAATGAATCAGAAAGTTAATTGTCAGAATATTCTGACTAAGGACCCTAATCCTATAGGTCTGTTTCCTTATTTGATGACTGTTCTTAAACCCTCGACGGTTATATCAGACATGGAAGTTGCGGTTTCGCTAATATGCAAGAGGCCGGCCTCTGCAGCATCCACCGAACTTAGATCTACGGTGGTACGGCAGGTATTTGGTCCTTAGCCAGTTTCCTGATAGAGTGCTGTTGTCCGTGTGTTCGACACGAAGAGTATAAACGTTGTTTGTTCGAGCACAATTTGAAACTAACGCAGGCACTTACCATAAGGAGTGAACGTCATCAGTTGTACACTCAGGAAATCTCTAAGCTTTCACTATCTCCATTTGACGACAAACGATACATTTTGGATAATGGGATATAAACGTTAGCTTATGGACATCATAGAATTCGTAAGCGGTCACGGGAGGAAGAAGACGATAATACCGCTTCCAAAAGAGTAAAGACCACCACTAATAAGAGAATGTGCGAAGAAGAACCATCCACATCAAAACGAAAACTTTGTGAAGCGTCCATTCAATCATCATGAGTGTTCGAGAAATCATCGCGCACGAGCTTCATGCACTTGCTAGAAGAAGGTTTCCGACGAGACCCGTAGAAGTGAAAGGCATTAGAGACTTGTATCAAGCCGATTTAGTGGAAATGATTCCTTACTCTAAATTGAATAAAGGCTTCAAATATATTTTAACTGTTATTAATTGTTTTAGTAAATATGCGTACGCTGTTCCGTTGAAAAATAAATCTAGTCGAGAAATTGTCGTAGCTTTATCTCCTATCCTCAATTCCAATCCTATGAATCACTTTCAAACGGATAAGGGGAAAGAATTTTATAACAAGGAAGTCGAGAGTCTGATGAAAAAACACAGTGTGAATCACTACTCTTCTCACAGTGAAAAGAAGGGGTCGATAATTGAGAGATTCAATAGAACGTTAAAGACGTTAATGTACAGAAAGTTTACAGAGTTGGGCAAGTATCATTGGGTAAAGATACTACCTACCCTCGTGGAAGAGTACAATAACAGAAAGCATAGGACGATTGGTATGAAACCGATTAAGGTTAGTGAGAAGAACGAGGATCGAGTGAGAAAAAACATTGACAAGAATAGACAAAAGTATACGAAAGCCGATAAGGTAGCCAACTTTCAAGTTGGAGAAGGTTAGAATAAGCAAGTAAAAACAGGTATTTGACAAAGGTTATCTACCAAATTGGACGAATGAAATTTTCACGATTCATTCTGTAGAGGCTACTATACCGGTGACTTACACACTTACCGACTATCGCAACAACGTGTTGGAAGGTAAATTCTACGGGAATGAATTGAAGAGCGCGAAATACGGTGACGTGTACCTCGTAGAAAAGATAGTGACAAAGAGCGGGGATAGAGTATTAGTCAAGTGGTTGGGCTTTGATGGTACGCACAACTCTTGGATAAATAAGAACGAACTCGTTTAATCGAGTTAATATACGATGAGTCATCACGAGAAACGGTGCCGACCCAAGCTCCCAATCGTCAATTTTGACGAATATTGCGAGAGTAATACTATAAAGGAGAGAAAGCACAGTCCTCTACTACCAAAACATGTTCGAAGTCTTATGTGTGGTCCTTCCAATTCGGGGAAAACGAACGTAATGCTAAATCTTTTGCTCAACACCAACGGATTGAAATTTGAAAACGTTTACGTGTTCTCCAAATCTCTACATCAACCCAAGTACAAGATGTTGGAAAAAGTGTTGACCAGTGTACCAGTGTATATCGGTTATTTCCCATTTACCGACAACGATCAAGTGGCTCAACCCCAAGATGTCGAACCAAATTCCATTATGATATTCGACGATGTGGCGTGTGAAAAGCAAGACAATATAAGAAACTACTTTACCATGGGAAGGCATAATGGTGCCGATACATTCTATCTCTGTCAAACGTACATCAGAGTACCGTATTTAAACAAGATGAAATGAACTTGAGACACATTTACAACGATCACGTCAACACTGACATGTCATTTGACCAATTTAAAAATCTGTGTTCTCGCATTTGGAAGAATAACAAGAGTTTCGTCGTTATAGACAAGGAATGATTGAATGAATGACAGCTTTATTAATACATCTGGCTCCATGATGGAAGATATCGAGAAAATTTCGACTCATTTATTAAAGTGTAGAAGAGTAACGTTTTCAGACCCGATGATTACATGTACATATCCCATTCCCCAAGAAGACCGAACTTCATGCTGGGAAGAAATGGCTAGAGACCGAGAAAGGTTCAAACGACGTATTACTCAATTGGAATCAATATTAACATCAGTCTTGAACGTAAACGCAAACGTGAACTCGAACGCAAACGCGAACCCGAACGCTAACACGAACGCGAACCCAAATACGAACGCGAACGCGAACCCAAACGCGAACCCGAACGCGAACGCGAACCCGAACGCAAATGCGAACGCGAACCCGAACGCAAATGTGAATGTAGTAGTTGAGGGCTAGATATATTGGAGAAAGTAACTCATTTCACGCATTCCTCATCATGGGTTCTGTCGATCACGATCTCACTCTCAAAATTGACCAGTTACAAGACAGTATCAGGAAAAAGTACCGCAGTCTGAAAAATCAAAAGCTGCAGTATGAACAATCATTGGTGGAACAGTATAAGCCATTAACACAACCGCTTCATGAACTTAAAGACAAGATGGAGACTGTATTGATCAAGAAAGAGCCGAAACAGGAAGTTGAAATTAAACCTGATACCTTCTTCGATTCAACCATGATTTCCGAGGGGAGTACATTATTGGACCAATTGGAGGAACTCGCGCAACAACAACAGGGTTACAATGAAAATGTTCAAACATTTTTCAACGCAGAACCCGAAATAAAACTTCCGACGCCGGTCAAGATGATTGGTGACTAAATAGCTCCTTACTTGAACTACATTGTGAAACATGAAAAAACCTACGGTGATAGCACATATGGGATATGATGGTTCCGACTGGAAGATGGGTTCTTACCCGGTTCACTTTGACAATAATAACCTCATAATTGATAATGTCACGTACGCTGGAACTCCGGGTTTGTTTGAGTTGGTTTTCAAGAAAACACCCGACGATATTTATTCCGCCGAAGATTTACAAACATACAGAACCATGTTGGAACAAACCAAAGTGCCTCAGAGTGAAGACGGTCGTACTAAATCAAATAAAGGATACAAGTATACGAAAATCATATCTGCCCTGTTTCCACCAAACAACAAGCGAAAGAAAAAATTGGATGATGAATGTGTACTCAGGAAAAATGTGAAGATTGAAAAGAGTGAGTCAACTACTTCGAAAAAGTTTGACGAACCAGCATCTATGGATTCCACATTCGTACCTAAAGATTTACCAATGACGTTGAGCACTGACGCCTTCCCAATTGTCAAGGGAATAAAAAGGAAACTTTCCAATCCCATTATTTCGGATGTTGAAGAGAATGACGATGACGATGAGCAAATAAATCCAGAAAAAAATACAAGTCCGGTAAAGGTATATCTATGAAAGTTGGAACGTCACAAATCGACTACCGACATTGGGACGATCCCAACGAACTTAGTGACCGTTTGAGACTTTTAGTAGCCTCCAAGCAAGCTGGTAATACCGGGCACAACAACGAGATTCTATCAATATTGGAGGAGCTTTTCGAAGCTGGGATTATAAACGACTTTAGCCGCGTCGTATTTTAATTAGTGTAAAAATGTCCGTAGACAAGTTTGGTCGGTTCGGTGATGGAAGGGTGGCTAAAGCAGTTCGAGGTCCACCAGGGTTTAAATTAACCAACAATGTGAACTACGATATTACAAATAAACGTCTGACTAATGTGGCTAATCCATCTGCTCATCTGGATGTAGTAAATCTACGATCATTATACGCTATAACCGACAAGTGTGTAAAATTGAATGAAAAAAGAGGAAATTTGACGTTGTTGAGAAGGGAATATGCAACTTGGGTGAGCCCACCGAAGACGGAGATGCGGTTCGATTAAAGTATTTAAAGGACAAATGTCTCTTGCTTGATCGTGACACCTTTGACGCCAAGAACAAACCTATTAAAAATGTAGGAGGATTGTCGAAAGAACCCAACGATGTCGTAAATAAAGACTATCTAGACCAAGTAGTCTTACAATTGGACGATGAGGGTTGGAATTGTAACGATCGACGATTGACTCGCGTCGCTCAACCAGTGTCACGGTACGATGCTGTGAATATAGAATATCTCAATTCACCCCCCTTACACCCACCTTACACAACGCCAGCTGGAACTGTAAATACCTACCTGTACGATACGTTGATGATCCGATTGACGATGCTGACGCAGTAAATGTGAAATTCTACAAAAGTGGCGTGCTCATTATAACAATCGACGCGTGGCATTTTGAAAATAGCTCGTTGAAGGGGATAGATGGTCCTAAAAATCTTAACGATGCAGTGTCAGTCAATTATCTCATGTGGGTAATGGGAGAAATGTTTGTCGACTTGTACAATACAATGTCATTACCCGAGCACAGAGTGATGATTAATTACAGAGCAAACTGGTTGGAGCAAAACTTTATCGCAAAGTACTTTATAGATCCAAGGAGTAATACTCTAAGAAATGCCTAATAAAGCAGGATCCAACGTGAAAAACGTCAGTATCGACATACAATGGGTAGAGTAAGGAACAAACGACTCAGTCGTCAACAAACCATCAAAGGTTGCGGACGACAGGCACAGTAATCAACAAGGCAATAGACGCACTGCCGATAGAACTTCATCTTCCTGGTGGATATCAATACTGCGGTCCAGGCACAAGATTGAGAGAAAGATTAGCTCGTGATGATCCTGGTATAAACAAATTGGATCAAGCCTGTAAGACACATGACATTGCATACGCTTTGTACAAAGATAACGTAGATCGTGGACTGGCTGATCAGCGTTTGGCAGAGAGTGCGTGGGCTCGTGTCAAGTCTTCAGACGCCTCTCTCGGGGAGCAGGCAGCAGGGTTAGCAGTAGCAACAGCAATGAAGGCTAAAGCAAAGTTGGGAGGTTCGTTGAAGAAGAAGACGACCAAGACTCGAGACAAGAAGAAACAAAAAAAGGAGGTAAAGAAGCAAACTGGAGGTATACTACCATTGGTTCCAATATTAGCCGGTTTGAGCGCTTTGGGAAGTGTGGTAGGTGGAGCAGCAGGTGTTGCTAAAGCAGTATCAGAGGCCAACAGCAATGCAAAAAAGTTGTCCGAGATGCAAAGACACAATCAATCTATGGAAGCTATTGCTCTCAAGGGAAAGGGATTGTACTTGAAACCGTACAAGGGAGGTGGAATGCGTAAAACTTTGAAAAATAAGGATAAAAAAAAAACGTCGATAGACGAAATACCAATTCGCCCCCTGTCCAACATTGATCTGCTCAAATACGCTCAAAGCTTTAAGCTTCCACATTTTAGAGGCGTATTCACCAGAAACAACCTTCCGAACAAGCCGTGGAAAAACGAGAGTGCCGTCGTAAATTTGGATTCTAGTAATGGAGATGGAACACATTGGGTATGCTATAAGAAGGAAGATTGCGTTCGGTACTTTGATAGTTTTGGAAATTTGCAACCGCCGCTAGTGCTGACGAAATACTTTGGGCCATGTTTATACTACAACTACCGTAGACATCAAGCATTTGATACTGTGATTTGCGGTCATTTATGTTTGAAGTTTTTGACGACAGTTGATCAGTAATAGTGGACGACCAGTAGCAGCATCATGTTTTGCCTAAGTGGAAAAGATTCTGTAATCAGTTGCGACATGTTCCCTCCACTTGATTTGACCGGGGGAAATTGGGCTCGTGGGATTTACCGCTTACAATTCAATACGAAACTTCGAGGAAGGAGTGAATAATTTACTGCATTTCGGCTCGCAAACCATAGAATTTCCTACTGGGGCTTATGAGATTGAAGATTTGAACGAGCGAATACAAGCAGTAATAAAGAAACCAAACTCTTTGGTCATCAAGGCAAACAACAACACTCAAAAGGCTGAAATGTTGTCGATTGAAACCGTCGATTTTACTAAACCACAGAGTATTGCGTCGCTGTTGGGCTTTTCTCCGAGACTTCTAAGCAAGAATAAATTGCACGCGAGCGATGGGATGGTAAACTTAAGGTGAACGTCATACGAGTCGAATGTAACGTTGTTTGTGGAGCTTACCAAAACGGACAGGAAAGTCACATTATCCACGAATTTTATCCAACGGTGCCCCCTGGCTTTGAGATTTTGGAAACACCGAGGAACGTCATTTATCTACCAGTCAACACGGGAAGACTTCACAACATTACGATATCGCTTCGTGATCAAGACGGCAGAGCCATAAGTTTGAGAGGGGAGACTGTCAACGTACGCCTTCATTTGAGAGATGGGTCTCGTATTTAATGAAAATCAAACCTTCATGTTGCCCTCTCATCGACTCGAATCGACCAGACAGGCGTCAGGGTTGAGACTATCAACAGCTGCTAACCGATCATTTCTACAATCTCTCGGTCTACAAGTTAATCGACATGTTGGCGGTAAACTCGAAAGCACAGTACGACAATTCGGTAACTCAGTACGAGTATAGGAGTCATACACCCTTTACGTCGACAACATTCAACCCAAGTGACGAAGTGAGGATCACCATACAACAACAAGAGGATTTGACTCTACCGTGCGAAAGTTTCCTTCGCGTTAATTGTGTTGTGACCAAGGCTGATAGACAAACTGAGGATCTTACGCTGAAACTAGCCAGCAATGCCATTGCATTTCTAATTGACGAAATACGATACGAACTGGGTGGGGTGACGTATAGATCGCACGAAAAATGTCGGCATTACGTCGACGATACACAATTTGCTCTCATTCACTCCGGCTGATGAAAATTACGCGCATAATACAGGCGTGGCAAGCAGTCGTGTTGGCTTTGCCGGTTCGAAATTTTCCTTTTGTATCCCGATGCGGATGCTCATGGGTTTTTTCAACGACGCGCGTCATTGTGAACCAGAAACAGGAGCTCATTATTCTTCTCAGTAACACATCGGCGAATTCCATCTATAAAGAAGGAGCAGATGCTACATTCAACGATTACAATCTCAATATCCACAACATGTATTGGAGAGTTCCTCACGTAAAAGTATCGGAGGCCGTAAAGTTACTCTCAACGGCTCAAGATGTTGGATCAAGACATTACCATCGAAATGCCCTATAGGAGTTGGGAGCTACACGACCTTACCAACTACCGCTCGTCAATCATGGACCATCAAAACATCTTCGCAATTGGAAAAGCCAAGATACATTATTCTGGCGTTTCAAACTTTGAGAAAAAACCACGTCGGTAGACACACTAGCACGTTTGACATGTGTAGTTTGAGAGAAGTCAAACTATATTTGAATTCACAATATTATCCGTACGATAACCTGCGAGGTGATATTGCTTTGATGTATGAAATGTACGCCAAATTTCAAGCATCGTACTACGGGAAGAGTCCTCAACCCTTTATGAATCAAGCAAAATGAAAGCCTCAAGATCGGGCCCGTTGATGTGCTGCGTCTAGAGTTTGAAGCAGCCGAGCAATTTCCAGCCGGTACCACCGCATACTGCTTAATCGTGCACGACTCTCTCGCTAAATACCGTCCATTGTCTGGAACTGTCACCAGAGTCCACTAGTGTCGCAGCGTATATAAACCCGGTAGATGACTTTAAAACTTCATTAAGCGTCAAGCAACCGAGATGTAAGATCACCTACCAAACAACCAGCTAGCAGAGTATGGACGAGTATGGAGAGGAGGGAAATATCCAAGAGGTGAATCATCAACCATCAGATGAGTCATCGCAACAAGACGTGTCCATCGTAGAATTCCCTTTGGACAAACCGCAGCAACAAGAAGATTTCTCCGCCTTCCTGCAAGTCACCTACAACGTCAATCCGATAAACAATAAATTTGTGACAATTGGACTTTTTAAACAACTATACTTTCACGTTGGAGTGCTATTCTTCAAACTAGGAATGAAAAAGTCTGTGCTGTTGAGTTTCGACCAGTTCAACCAGCTGTGTACAGCAGTCGATTCAATCAGTTTTGTCAAGACAAAACAAAACGTTCATTCATTCAAAACGTCAAGACAGCCAACGTCAAAAGGTTCCAAGTCACCGATGACGTCAAAGTCGTAGTGAAATCCATCTACTTTATACCGCACGTGGAAATTAGATCTCAAGGTCGTAGCATGATTTTGAATCCGATGGAATGGCACAACTTTGTTTGCACATTACCGTGCATCGAGCGATATACTGAGGGCCGGTTTATCAATGTCATTTGCTAGCTTGACTAAAGGTTGACTAAGCGAAATCATTCGTTAACTCCCGAAGACGCGTTCATCAACTCACTTTGACACCACGTTAGCGCTAGCTGTTAGTTATGTTTTAACTCGTCTCTTCGTTCGTTAGTTATCGGATAGCTAACCGTTATCGGTTAGTTTGTTGGCAGCCATTTTCGGTTGTGTTTCGCTAGCCTCGTTCTGTTTTCGTTTGCGCTTTCGCGATATTCTTTTCTATTGGGTTTTCGTCACCTAAATTTTAAATAATTTTATTAACAATGGAGTTCGACTACGATCTGTCTGACTCTGATTTCTCCGACGAAGAGGTATACGCGTTTCTTGAGTGGGAGAGAAGGCCGTACCAGGTCCGTCCGAGAATCGAATATTTTGACACACTCGACGACGTAGATTTCCATTCTAGGTTCCGGTTGTCGAAAGAAACAACGGTGTTTGTACTTTCGCTAATTCGAACGCAAATAGAATAGCCAAGCAATCGCAATTACGCCTATGACGAAACTCCTCTTAACGCTCAGGTTCTACGGTCTCGGTAAGTACAGACCTAATATTTTATCGACCTACCGCGTTACTTATGTGCATGATATAACTTACGTCAAGTTCGAAAAGTAATTAAGAGCTTTCATCGAATGTTAACGTTTCAATTCTATTAGTCCAAATGTCTGGGTTCGACTAATCACGAGTTCTCTAGTCCCCTCTTACGTTCAGCGCAATGCACTAATAATGCAGCATAGTGCAATGATGTTCACAATGTGTACGTATAAACTGATAAAGAAGAACGTCGAGGAATCTATAGTTATCCCTAATTACATTATGTCATTGTTTGAGTAACCAATAATGAGTCACGTTTGACGAGACTATGCCAAGACGATTATGTTGTGGGAAGTTGTTTTGATTCTTTTGGAATTGGCTGTTCGAATGCCGTAATTTGGTTGTTGCTGATTATGATTGAAATTCTATTTCGTACCTTATTGGATTCCCAACACGAATTTGACGTGAACGATGGCGGTGATAATTATGCGTTTTGACCACAATGAAAACTATAAATTTGTGTCACCGTCTAATGTGGGTGTGGGATCGTGAATATCAAGCGTGAGTTGACTGGGTTCAGTCATTCTCTCTCAATCGTGTCCACAATCGCACACACCATGTTCTGAAATGGGGGCTTTGGAAAAGTTTAAAACGTAAATATCTGAAGAAAACTCAATCAAATTGTCTTTGTTGCCAATCGCGTAGCTCTCATCCTACTTTAATGAGGCTGTATAAAGAAAATGGGCATTACAATTTAATGCGATTATTCGTATACATTTTAGAATTATGTGGTAGTAGAGCACGTAAATAACCATTTTTGTTTTCTCTTTGCAGGTTCGATGCTAATAGCTGTAGGCGACTTTTGTGGCGCTAGTAAAACTCCTGGCTCCCTCATTGTGAAACTAGTTTCCCAGACCACTGTTCATTTGCCCCTACTTTCTTAAAGGCGATATTCGGAGAAGAAAAAATCTCAGAAGCCCAAAGAGCGTTTTACCACTGGGCTAGAATGGTACAGACCACTGGTGTCATCGACTGTACACACATGAAAATGTCAATTTGAGTGAAACTCACCGCACATTTGGTGTTGAGAAGCATCATGTATCGTTTTTCAAATTTTTTAAAGTTGCTTGGTGTATGGTTAATTTTGAATAATACACGGGACGTTTTCTGTAAGGATCATTTTTTTACTTATGCTTACCCCACTCACGACGGAAAGTTATAAAATTGACGGAAAAAATCACGACAAACACTTAACAAAAATAATCACAATACGAAAAATGAGCTACACAATAAGTAGAGGAGTAAGAACAGAATGAGAAGTAAGGAAAGATAAGAAAAGAATTGGAAAAAAAGAGAAAAGTATCAAGTAAGATCACAAATATATTATTTAACAATTCTGCAACTGATATTTTGGGTATTCGAATGAAAATGTCAAATAATGAAATCGACAGGCGGCAAATGAAGGCGGCCCAGTTGTACCAACTCTCCAACCCATTGTTTTGGAGGAAAACTCGCCAAGTCGCCTCTTCGTTCGAGGGATTCTCGTTTGAGCATAGTGGCAGCCCTTCTTCCCCGCGTTAAAACTCTCACTAGCTAACTATTAGTCAATTGCCGATTGATAAACACGATCCGAGCTCGAGAATTTTTTCACTCCATGATTATCGTTAACATTCATTCAAAACGTCAAGACAGCCAACGTCAAAAGGTTCCAAGTCACCGATGACGTCAAAGTCGTAGTGAAATCCATCTACTTTATACCGCACGTGGAAATTAGATCTCAAGGTCGTAGCATGATTTTGAATCCGATGGAATGGCACAACTTTGTTTGCACATTACCGTGCATCGAGCGATATACTGAGTATTTGAACATAAGAGAGCCTGTATTGCTGGAGCACATTGACGCCGTTATGAGAAGCCAAGCAGTTTACGTACCACCGCCTCAACAACTCAATGGATGGGAAGCTGATCGTTTACAAGATGAAGTTTGCATTTATAAAAAGAATAAAAGAATGTACCAGTAATATTTCTATTATACGAATGGATCAATAAATGGTTTAAATTTAAATCGTAAATGTTTCTTTCCCCCCCCCCCCATAGGATAAGGTTAGAAATAAAGGCTAGAATTAGGATTCATCAATTTATTTTAACATTGCCATACATCATCTTCGCTACATTTAATATGAAACAACGGAGTTACTGCGCAATTGTCGCACCAATTATCCAATTCACTAGCAATTTCAGCTATGAAATCATCAGCGTTTATAGTTATAGAGTTGTATGTTACATTATGGAGCCGACGCTTTTTACTCAAAATCTCGATACACTTGGGACAAATTTGCATTCTTCTGCCACTTACGGAAAAATTTATTGGATTTAACACCACGTCATTCCATTCACCCAGAAATGGTAGTTCTTCATTGGTATTTATTATAGCACGAACGTCCTTCTTTGATAGGCACCTCAAATCCATATTGTCAAAATCGTCTTCTTCGGGCATTTCTTCTTCGCAGAATAGTGTGACAACCTTCCAAATATCTTTCACGTACTTATCCAAAACTTGTGGTAAACCGAGTGATTCAATGTCCATGGGAGGTATTGGTGTTTTTGGCAACGGCATATGCGCTCAACGCTAGGAGGCTCTTTGGATTATCTCGTCGTGTAACACCACCCATTGTCTCTGCAATATAAAGCGGAAAACGATTTATGTTTTTCATCATTATTTTCAATGATTCGTACCGAGCATCATGGAGAGTAAAACAGTCACTATAACCAATGACACTAGTGTGTTGATTAAAAATGTACAATTGGATACTATTCTGATTATTGAGTCAAAGGGACAACGTGTAACGTTCAATGTGGATCAGTGGACTGAATTTCAAAAAAATTTGGAAACCATAGATCGAGAGTTTATGAAAAGATTTCGTTACACTTATACTAAAGTTACTGCGAATGAATAATATTCCGAATAATGTACGACAAATAAATGAATAATTTTGACGATTAAATTGTTTCTTTTTTTTACTTACCTCGATTATTTTAAGATTGAAAGTAGTTCCAATACGTTGTCCACGCAAGAGTTCCAAGTTGTCTGGAATAGGTTGGCTCGGATCGAAAATTTTAACGTAGCGTTTCGGTAGGAACACGTCAAATAGTTCGCCTTCCTCGATAGGTTCTTGTAGCGTGGCAACGAGACTATCTCCGTACTGAGTATGAACAATTTTCAGCTTTCTAACCGTATAGTAGGTATTCTCTTTCAATTGCCCCAACTTTAACGTTTTATTGTATTTGCAAGAAGCAGAGTTGAATCTATCTACGAATGTTGCCATTGTATGACTGTGCTCTTATCCTGGCGTATGCTGCTTATATCATGCTCCTCACGATGCGCATTTATATTTTTGACTACGTGACAAAACTTTTAGAGGCGATAAATTCCAATTCAACTGCGTAATAGACGAGTCGAAACACGTTTAGAGATAATTTGTGCGTCAATATTAAATTCCGAGAATAGAACGCCTGGGGCTATACAATCACGTGAACACGTCATGCTATTGCATCATATTTTGAAACCTCGCAGCTATTAAACATTTCCGAGAATACTACGCAGTAGCCTGAGGCAGCTGCTATTGCATCATGCTGATGAGTCATGCCCTTGAACAATCGTGTGACCACTCTAGCGTCCTACAAGGAGGATGTCACGTCTGTCCCTCTTATACCACAAGTTTACGTTATTTGTTAGGTATACCCTCTTAGCTCAGTTGGTATAGTGCTCAACTATAGAACGTGAGATGCTGTGTTCAATCCCAGGGAAGGAACTTTTTTTTATAAAATGACGTCATCCAAACGCTCTGGAGTTTTATTAGAGGGGGGGCTACTCCTACTATGGTACACTCACCAGGAGGCTCGTGGGAGAAGGGTGGATGGAGGGGGGAAAAGGTAAGTAGTGGGGGGGGCTCATATTATTACATATTAGTATGAAGAGAAGGGGTAAAAAGGCCGTACTGTAATGTGATTGGAACAATGGGAAGGAGAGGTGGTCAATTTCTGGAAACTATGGCAGGGGGTGGGGGTAAAAAAGAAAGGTCGTACTACAGTACGATTGGTTGAAAATTGCGGTAGAGGGAGTAATGGGACGGGGTGGAGGGTATAGAAAAGGCCGTACTATAACGCGATTGGTCGAGGGGCGTGGCCAAAAACCTCGTACTATAGTACGAGGCGTGGTTTTCTTCCCCCACTCCAATTGGGCCAGAACCCCCAAAACCCGTCAATCAATAATTGTTAAGGACTAAGCGATTCCAAAGTTAATTTAGCCGTATGAGGCGTTTCAAAAGGACTGGACGAAGTTGGGGTATTGCCTAATTTAACTTTATTTCTCTCATATTGTAAGCTTGGCATACTTCAAATTGTTATTATGGTTTTGAATGGAATTTTTCATATTCTACTTGATTGTATCTTCACACAGTACGTCTAGTACTCGTAGTTTAGCGTTATACTTAAAGAAATTAATTTCCGAATGATTGAAATTGTTTGCAATGATTTTATGCACTTAGTCCTCATACACCTTTTCTGTAAAGAATGACCCTGTATTTCTTTGACGAAATCGATTCTTTGCTGTTCCAATTTGTCTTATTGAATTCGGCCATATTCCTTGTTTTATTTTGGAAAATTTTGTAAATGTTCAGTTTCGCTATTCTAATTATGTCCTGGTTAGAACTGTAGTTTACAGGACTGTCTGATATAGGGATTTCGATTACAGCACTGATTGGTTATCGGGAGACCAGTACTTTTCACAGCTAATTAATTGCTCACAAATGCTTGTATCCCAGTCATCTGGGTTTGTTGATCCTCCGATGATTTCATCTATTTCGTCGTTATTGGAAAGAAATGTATTTGGGTCAATTGTTTTATCAATTAGTTGAGAATAATCTTTGATTTCTTGGTTATTAATTTCAACTCTTGGCAACACATCTGAGCTTAAGTTAGTTGTTCCCTTTTATATTGAATTTCGAAATCAAACTCTCCTAATTTTAGTCTCCAGCGAGGAGGCTATTACAGAGAAAAAAGCCATTGCGAGGGTTTAGGTCGAGGAACAAATTTAAATTTTCTGCCAAAAATGTACGGTCGGAAGCCACACACAGGTTAGGCATTCTTTTTCGATCGTACTTGAACTTTTCTCTTGTTCGTTTAGTGTGATCAGTGTATACAATGGGTAAGTCGCCTCCGTTTATATTCTGGCTCAGAACGGCACGCAACGCGACATTACTTGCGTCGTGGTTAGGTTAAACGGTTTTGAAAAATCGGGATACTGGAGTATGGGATCGTTAGTAAGAATCGCTATGCACTTCTCGAAACATTCTTTGTATTCGGGGTGGTCAAGATTTATGTCGGCGCCTTTTTTCAAGCACTGTGTGCGAGGCTTTGTAACTTGAGCATAATAATATCCTCAAAGTCCATAGAAACCTTTAATTTGTTTTGGGATTCAGAGTATCGGATATTTAGAGATCGCTTCAATTTGTTGGGAGCTTGGTTTGACCCTATCGGTAGTTTATAAGTGTCCCAAATAGATAGATTCGTTTTTCAGGAATTCAGTTTGGTCTACTTGTATTTTTAGGTTCGATTTGCGGAGTCTATGAAAAACCTTTCTCAATGGAGTATTACGTTCTTCAAGACTCGTACTAAAAACAATTACGTCATCGATAAAAACAGTGAAAATTTTATTTGCAGTCCCCTTAGGACATTGTCCATTAGACGCTGAAAGGTGGGTGGCGCATTTTTTAGGCATTCCCAGTGCCCTTGCTCAGTGTAGAAGGACGTTTTCTCAACGCTATCTGCATGCATTTTACACCGATGGAAGCCACTCTTCAAATCAATGCAACTGAAATATAAACATCTACCTAATTTATTCAATTGGTCCGAGATGTTGGGTAAGGGGTACTTATCGTCCAAAGTCCGACTGTCGAGGGCACGGAAATCGACAACCACGCGAAAGCGTTGTTTACCGCTGTTGTCTACGTTTCTTTAAACAACTCGGAGAGGGGGGCTATTCGAAGACTTTCACTAGGCCTATTGACGCCTTGTTCCAGCATTTCTTGACTTGGTTAGTGGTCTCTTGTTTGTAAACTTCCGGGTAACGGTAATTCCTCTTATCCATCGGAATTCCATCCTTAGTTCTTATAAGTCGATTACCTTCCTCGTGAAATAGATCTTTATACTCGTAGACTAAATTTAAAAGGCCCTTTTTTCTTCGCTGTTCATGTGGTCCGTTCTGATTTTCTGCGGATCGAAGGTATAATTCTCCAACTCTTAATAATTTAGGCTGTTGAAGTTTCTGTTAAGGTTTTCCGGAGGAATTACTTCTACTTCGTGAGTCACTACTATTCAGCAGTCATTTCTTCGTCACTACTATTCAGCATTTATGAAAAGCACTCGTATTTTCCACTTTAACTAGGCATTCGGAAATTACAAGGGGTCTTTTTTTGAAATAGGGGATGACACCTTGTCCCTGTTTGATGTTGACAGGTATTTTAACCTTTGAAATGGCTCTGGGATGAATTTTTAGCTCAATATTAAAACTGGTTTTGGTTTTTGTTGCGAAGAGAACTTACTAAATTGTGGGGATCTAAATATTTCATTTCAATTTCTGTTATCGGTGTGGTTAGTTTGTTATTAATTTAGTGAATTTGGGCGCCTAGCATTAACAACCGTAGGAGAGGAACGACTGCCCAGGTGCACGGAAGCGTCCAAGCGATGAAACGTAGGTAAAGGGAGGAAAATACGCGACTTGTATTTCTATTTTGCGCTCAGCTTTTCATGACAATATAACATGTATGTAAACGACGAACGTCAGGATAAGGAAAATCGGTGCTAGATTGCTCTGCGATATGTGTGCTATGGATTCATCCTCACCCAGCCTTTGCTGGAGCCCTGAGTTCGACGGATTAATGTCACTATAAACCACAAAAATCAAACTGTAAAGAAAGTGGGCCGTGTAACATTTCTCAGAGTCTTCCCAGATCGACATCTCAAGAGCTCGAGCTATTCACGTCTATATGAGCTCCAAAAATGTCCCTATGTCGTGTTTTAAAACATTTAGCTTGATGTATCACAATTTTCCTCAGCCCTGCGTACATTACACGGCTCTAGTGGCTCTTACTACTTTTTCTCTCAGTTTGTATGAACTTAAATGTTCCGACGTGGCCGAAACTGAGAGGTTTATTATTAGTAACGATAATAATAGAGAATTAGGGAAGGTGCGAATTGAATAGGTGTTAGAGAAGGGAGGAAAAGTGCTGGGAGTCTATGAGAGAAGAACTCTCGAGACTAGGAAAATACCTACGAATTACGAAGGGGCAATCTGCTTTATCGGGGGTTGGAAATGGAGAGAGGCCTCGGGTTTTGGTGGAAGACTCGGCGGTCGTCCTTTGCTGAGAGGCACTCTCGTTTCGGCTCACTCGCCATTTCGAATTCGATTCTCGAGTCGGCACCATATGTAATTATCACACCTCGTGCAGGTGACATTAACGGCAAGGAGGAGAAACGATAGCGAAGCTTTATCTCTAGGGGAAGAATGTTGATGCTCTGGAACAGTCCTTCCTTTCAATGGCGCCCTTCCTTAGGCGGTACATGGCTGCCCAAGTTAAATTGAGCATGTCCTCATGCGACCAGGAAGGCAGGAGCTGTGGTTAGGCTAGACTTCCTGAGAAGGGGAGGTTGGCAAGATTACCAAGGCAAGATTACCAAGTGGTTGGTTCGTGTTACCCTGGAGCTGCCACTACCGTCACAACCGTACTCAGGTAATGGGGGATCAAATTGAACAAAAGGTTGCAAGCACATTATGCCGAAATCGAGAGGAAAGCAGTTTCATTGTCGTAACATTTTCTTAATCACTGTATGAGTCAAATTTTAGGAATAGTTATCGAAACAGAAGAAAATAGAATTACGATGACACAACTGAAGAGAAATTACGGAACATAGTTAACCAGACGAGACGGAAATCGGATCCTTAGATACACCGGGAACAAGGTGTACTTCAAGATTTTACTGACTACTGATCGTGCTGCACATCGCAACGCGTCTTAGACACTACCCTTGCTCCCAACGCGATAAAAAGGTGTAGGTTTCCCAGGACAGCACAGAATGAGAACATAACACAGAAGGGATGGATTGGTTGGCATGCACCCGAATAGTAATCCACGAATCCCGTGCTCTCCCTCCCCCCTTGAGTACCCTGCGCAAATCCGATTCTGCGACTAGCATACTTTCCGCTTAATAAGTAAGTGTTGTCGATCAGTAGCTTAGCGCTAGGGTTCTGCATAACTCTAATCTTACTGGTTCGATGATGATGTGATGGATTTTGGAACTGTCGTCTGTTGTTCATTGGCATGGAAATAAAATCAGGTTGGTTGGAATAATTAACTGCCTCCAGTCTGGGACTGCTTCTGTTCTTGGCAGGAATGTTTTGTAGGTAAAATACCACACCAAGGACAAACACGGTACAGCCTGACATCAAAGTATCATTAGTTATCTGGCAAGGAAAGGGGGAGACACAACCTACTGGAAAATGTGAATGCCTTAATGGTCAACATTCACACATAACATCACATCATGAGCATGCACAAATAAAAGAAAGTGGTGGTCATTTAAAAGAGAAGAACATCACTTTATGAGACACACTGTGAGATTACATAGACAGAGACGATGAGCTCCTCACATGACTTCCAGAACAAAAAAATTGGTTAGCACGGAAAATTGAATTCATTAATAGTATTGATAGTATCAAGTTATTTTTTGTAATTTTGTTCGGACCAATCATTATCAATACTATCGCACAAAATAACCAAAAAAACAATGAACAAATTATTAAGACAATATGGCCCCAAAAAACCGCAAAATACATAGACTTTGACAAGACGCTGCACATTTACGTACATGGCCCCAAAAATACACGGAATAACTAGCATTCTCCGAAAGGAATGTACCGAAAGGAACGTTTGTAACATCGATTGAACTGCAAGAATGAAACCGAGCTGCACTTCTCCAGATTCACCCTCAATTCACACATTCCTAGCTGCCTTACAAACTGTTCATGGGCGATCTGCAAGCCCTGCTTGGTACCTGCAAGGAGGACATTATTTGCGAAAACTAATGCGTCCAACCACCCACACACCTGGGGCAAGATCAAATCGTACTTCTTGAGGCAGCTTACCCTAGGCCTTACCGTATCAAAAGCCTTAGCAACGTTCAGGGCAACCATATGTAATTGCTTCTTTTTCTTCTGTCAGCAGAATGTAAAGATTCTTGGCAGTGTCATCCACTGGCTAGAACACCCCCTGAACATCACCAATGACACCAGCCACCAGGAGACGAGATGCCAGCACTTTTTGGGAATACCGAAAGACCACTGACGGTACTGAAATCAGTCTACAGCCCATCGCCACTTTTCATGGAGACTATTTGGGTACACGACAAGAGATTTCCCAAAAAGAGAAGCTAGCGTGAGAGCCAACAGCTTAACAGCCTTTGCGCTTTATTCCAATCCTCAAGGTGAAATACCACCAGGTCCAGCTGAAGTGGCGTTACTAACATGGCACTGATGTGCCTCGGCCTCGTACACATGACACTGGAGAAGGACTCCCTAGAGGGTGCAGGGGACTGGCTCTTAAGGAATCTGGCTGGGAGCACCAATCTGGTGGGAGCCTCCCAAAACGCTACAAACTCCCGAAGAGTAGGCTGCATTTTACCATGCCCAGCACCCTCCAGCACCTCAGCCACAACTCTACCTGGCTACCTCCCCCACAACTTCTGGGACTACCTCCACCTTGACGTTTATCTCTTCATTCCTTTCAACAGGGTGCTTAGATGCATGGTGTTTTGAATGCCCAGTCACGGTGCCAAAAACCCCGGGTGCCAATGGGCAGCCAGGGGCTATGAGGCTGGGTATTTCTTTGACTCGTGGCATGGGAAGAGCATCATGAAGGCAGGGAACCCATTAGCAAGGGTTCCACCCTTATTCGCCGGAGCACCAGGACCCCTTGCATAATGGTCCATTGAAAGGAGTACCCCTCTAGGGTGTTATTGACGGCCGAAACAAGGAGGTTGGTGATGCCCCCCCCCCCAGTCTGTCCAAGACACGGCTGCACCCCTTTGGTCGACTAACAGACACACTCACCCTCTCCCTTCTTGACACTTGATTCCTCGAAAACCGAACATTTTAATTTGGTCTATTACGAACCTTCACCAATTCACACAAAAGTGGAACATATACTGGATACGAAATCATTCGATTTTACTCTCTAAATTCAACGAGTACATCTTTGCATGGTGGCCTCAAGTAAAACTTCTTAAGTGATCTTTTCTCAGGCCGTTGCGATAATTTAAAAAAAATGTTTCCTTGTACACACCTTATATTCTCTTTTGTTTTCAACCATTGTTGATTTTTGCCTCCCAAATTTGACGCATCACTGTTTTGCGCAAAAGCTCGTAAATTATTTGCCTGACGTCTGTTGTGAAGAAATAAACGTCATTGTTCTACTAGTGTGGAACTATTATATAACTCACTACTGTTCGGTGAGAGATAGAGATAGAAAGAGAGATGATTTGCTGTGTCTTCATTGTGCCAAAATAGTTTGTTGTGTCTTCATTATTATAATTTTTTTACGTTAGTGTGCGTAGTGTAACTGACCATCGTCTCGGCATCGTCATTCACACAGTAGAAAACAAAAAAAAACGTACTCGACGTAGGCAGGGCATGAGGACGATCTGTTATACAATGTGAAATGTGAAACTCCAAAAATTGATTAATTCAGTAATAGCTCATTTCTCTACTGTCACTCCTAGTTGTTATACGAAACTTTCCAAATGAATTCATTAGGCGTTTTGTAGAATGCTGGTCACCAAAGGTTATCAAATGTTCCTCTGATGTCAATCTGAACTGCTACGACGTACTTAGCCAGCGCCAGCAGGGGAACATGTCAAGTTTCGACAATGACATCCTGCGTGGACCTTTCATTGGTACTCCTGTACTGCCTGCCTTCCAGGTCGAATGACTCTTTCAAGGGACTACAACATCAACATTTCAAATGTTTTGCCTAATATGGAATGAATGCTGAGTGGTCTCCATGACCGCGGGTCTGACAGATTGTGGTCGGCATAGTGACGACACGCACAGTCTTCCACTGAAACTCAATAAATAAATTTAGAGGCCATTGAAGATTTTCGGCTCATCCTTCTGGCAAAACCACACCTCATTCTATCTATCCAGGAGATTTGTTAGGCTTTAAGTTCACAACGGGGCTAGAAGTAAGCTGGTATTTTGCGAGCCACCGAACTTTCTCGATGGCTTATGCCAGACCTTTGGGGATGGATCTCCAAACCTTCACGAGGTCTAGCCTGTTAGTGCCCATATCCTTTGGAGTGGGGCCGACAGATTGGAGCAATGTTGGGTTGCCCCCCCCCCCCCCCGTTCTGGGAGGTAGATAGCTTTCCTTTTTTTTTGCGCCCCCAACCCAAGCTGTAAAGCGACCCGTGGCGAAGGATGGATGGCACATGGGACATTGTGTCAAACACGGAGCCTCAAGGATACCAGGCGACCTCCTTGCAGTAAGTAGCCTTGTCACGGCATGCGGGGCTCTGCCGTGATCGACTGTGTATTACCCTAGCTACTCGTGGGAACATGAAAGAAGAAAATCAAATTAATTTGAACATTCAGGAGCTTACCCTAGCTGAGGAAGAGAGACTGCTATTGAGTCCCTCCTCAGTGATGGAGGAGGAGGTCATGGATTCGTACTGTGACCTCCCAGCTGTATAAGGAGGTTCATCTGCAGCGGATGGAGACGCAAAATCACATTCTGCGGGCGGGGGCTTCTGGGGGTCCCAGCTGCCGGTGTGGGGCCTGGTGCCGGGGCGCCCCCCGACAGGGGGGTGCTGGTGCTGGGCCCTCCCCAGGCGGGGGGGGGGGTCCTCGGGGGCTCCTGAGAACCAGGACACGGGCTTGGAGCCGCTGACTGAAGGGTCGGATGCGGGGCCATCGGGCACGCATTCTGGGCACAAGCGAGGGCGCCACATTAAGTTTACTGGCGCACAGAGGCGCCGGTTTAAAGCCCTCCTGTCAGAGGGTAAGAGTGTGGCTGATGCCAGGGCTCTTGCAATGAGAAGAAGGAGGCCAAAGATGGAAGGTGGCCAAAAAAGAGAGCGGCCTTCCACTGGAGACCCTCCCAAGGAGAGAAAGAAGGCGAGGCGCTCTTTGGGAGTGAGAGGTGGTGAAGGGCAGCGTGGGGACGTAGGTTCCAGGCAGCAGGGAGTGCCTAAGGGCGGTCCTGGCAGGCGACCACCAGCGGAGCAGATGGAGGCTGTGGAGAGGAGCATGGTGGAGGCCGTGTTTGCTTTGTTGTCGACGAAGATGAGGGGTCAGAGCCAGGGTTCACCGGTACCATGCGTAGAAGGGGGTGGTACCCGGTGACCTGTAAGGATGAGGGCACGGCAGCATGACTGAGGGAGCATTTTGCCACCGCACAGCCCTGGGAGGGTGCCAGGCTGAAGGTCTGTGAAGGTAAGGACCTTCCGAGACCAAGAAGCCGTGGCGTACCTGCCGGGGTGTGAGGATGAGCCAGATGCGAGGATCCTGGGCTTTCTGGCGAAGCAAAGTAGGAGACTCTGCACACGGTTCTGGACGGTGCTCTCTCGGGTCCATAAGGAATCAGCGGTGCTTCTGGGCCTGCTGATAGATGCGCAATCTGCCCAGGCTTTGGAGGCTGAGCCAGCAGTCTCCATAAAGCTGAGGCAAGGCTAAGAGGAAGTAAGCAGGGCTCTGGAGAGGTACGTACCTCGAGTGTCCCTTCCTTGGATGCATGCAGCATGCACTGAATACCCTACAGACATGGTGCAATGGGCAAGGACTGTTTGTCAATCCAGACAAAACGAGCCTGATCCCATTCACCAGAAGGCGCAGCCTTACGCTGCGGGAACTCAGGCTGGGTGGCAAGGTGGTGAAGATCCAGCATGAGATCAAGTACTTGGGAGTCTTTCTTGATGGAAAGCTCTCTTGGGTCACACACGTGAAAAAAGCCTTACAGCGGGCGTCGGTGGTGATGTGGGCAGCTCAAAGAATGGTGGGGAAGACATGGGGGCTGAGGCCTGGGATGATCCGGTGGTTGTACACTGCGGTTGTTAGGCCTGTAGTCACCTATGGAGCCCTGGTCTGGTGGACTAGGGTGGAAAACAAAACAGTGCAGTTGCAGCTAAATAAACTGCAGCGTAGGGCGTGTCTAGCCATCCTCCAGGCTGCCCGTATGTTGGAGTTGGGTCTGATCATGCGGGGGAGGAGGAGTTCCTGCCACTTGATCCTTGACAAGGTGAAGGTGGGGGGCCTGAACTGCATGTGGTAGACTCAATGCCCGCGAGGTTCAACTTCGCGCTACCCTTTCAGATACTCATTCATGAGCGATCCAGGTGGGTAGGGGGAGCTCCCGCTTTCGAAGCTGGGGCCCTGGTATACTACACTGATGGCTCGGTGCAGGGTGGCCTTGCAGGGGCAGGCATCTTTGGGCCGAGGATCAGAGCAGCGATCCCATTGGGGTCGCTGGCCACGGTGTTCCAGGCAGAGGTGGCTGCAGTGACAGTCTGTGTGCAGCGGCTGCTGCAGAGGGGATTGAAGCGACAGAGAATCTACATCATGGTGGACAGTCAGGCCACTCTCAAGGCCTTAGCCTCATACTGTCTTACATTGCGGCAGGTGTGGTACAGGTATGCAGGTTCTGCGAGGTAGGGCTAGAGACGGCAGAGCACATGCTGTGCGTATGCGATGGACTCGCGGCATCGTTTGTTCATTGTTTGGGAGGCCCTTTCTTCAGCCCGAAGAGGTGGCAAATGCAGAACTTGCGGATATCCTCCGCTTTGTGCGGGGGTGGTGGGGGCGCATAGGTGACGTCACACCAAGTGAGACCAGTGCCGTGGGGCCTGGGGATGGTGCAGGTGGGCCATGATTCGAGTATCATGGACGCCCTTACAATAGGCCCGTTTGTGGCTGCAGTGAGGGTATTGCCTGCATCCACCGTTTATATTTAAAAAAAAAGAAAAAAAAAAAAAAAGTTCACAACGGCCCTGCCGAGGTCGCCTGTTGTCCACAATGAGACGTTACACTCGTTCGGAGGGTCCACGATCAGCCTCCTTGCCGCCCTCTGGGTTTCAGTACTTCGATCTACTCTGTCGTCAGAGAACGTCTTATCAAAGAGGGCTTTCTGCGAACTTTCGATGTTGCACGCCCAGTCTGACTCATTTTGCATCGGGCTAAGACTCGCTCTACAGTGATGGGTTCTCATCTGGTTGTTATCATTGGCTGCATCCAACTGTGCAATTGCTTGCTGCACTGACAAGGTGAAGATGGCAACTTGTCTAACAGTTCCTGAAGTTTGCCATCCTGAAGGAGCTACCTTGCATGTCGGGTGAGGAGCAGCGAGGTCTCATTCTTCAGCAAAGGGTAAGGGGCCCTGGAACTGTTCAAACGCTTCCAGCTCATTGGTGTTGTGCTGGGTGTTGACGAGGTCAGGTCCCTCAATAGAACAGGTCGGCAATTGAGAGTTCCCAGCGCTGCTGAGTTGGCAATGTGTTGGGAGCCTGAGAGGAACCCTAGAGGGACAGTTCACAGTGCCACACAGAATATATCCAACAGTTGCTCGCGAATTTATGCACGGGGCATTGGAATGTGAATGGATGTATGTCAAATCCATTTAAAGCTTCGAAAGAAAGTGCTCTGAAATCAAAGGTAGGCCACCAGATGTTCTCTAGAAAGTAAAACTTTCCGTCATTCGATCTTTTTAATTGTCAACTGCAAAACGACCACAGTTCGTTTCGCAAGCGCTCATCTCTTTAGGCCCAATGAATTCCCGTCTTGCCCAACTCGCTTTACCCTCGACTCTAGATGCTTGAATGGTGTCTCAAACATCTAAGAGCTCAAGAATCGCTGTGCGTCCCACGCTTAATCTGTAATGTCAACTTTCCAAACTGCAATAGAGTCTGTGGTACTTCCCCATCATAGATTCTCCTTATGTTGTTTACCAATCCTCGGTACGTACTACACACAGCGGTTATGAGGTAATTGGTCGGTGTGCCTGTGTTGAAATATAAGTATAGATTTAATATATGATTCACAAATAGAGATTGTAAACCAACTCGAAAATTGTATTGGTGATCGAAAACAAACATTTCGGTTCTTCTTCGGGCGTTTTTCTATAGAATCAATCTTTGAAGTTTTCGAATGCGGAAAGGTTGAGTTCCGTGAGGTCCTGCAGGTTTCTCGGACAGACCTTTTTTTTTGTCTGACTCTTTTTTTGCTTCTTCCAACGGCCACGGTTTTCAGTTCTATGCACCGGTACATAACGTACACTTAAACCTAACGTTATCGTGGTGTTGGCCCATTTTTCTCCCACCGAAGGCGCCGGCTGCGAAACGTTACGCAAGAGATCGCTCCTAATTAGTGGAACAATAGGTCGGACTGACCGAAAAGCCAGCGGATTACGACTTTTCAGACACGAAAACGTTTGAATTTGTTTTGAGTCGGCGTCGTTTTTATCAATGCTCCAAATTGTGGACTTCTAATTCGCCGATGACTTTGCAACCGACACGTGTTGAATGTGCCACGTCGACTCACTTAGGTATACAATATTAAGAGGTGGGGAGGGTGAAAAAGTCGCTTGCCAGGTTGAGCAAGTGACACACACACAAACTACACCATTACAACTCCCTTCCTTAAACATTCCCAAAAGTCTTTTCTTCAAGGCGTTGAGGAGGCGACCGATTCTTGCAGCGGTTCCTCGAGGGTCTGTTTTGGCTACCGTACTTTGTGCAGCATTGAAATTCATTTCATTACGTTATTCATTTATTAAAAATACTAATTATTTTCACAAGTTGTAATTTCAAGTGGAATTTCACTCCACATGTTCGACTCAGATAAATTATAGGGTTCACTGCAGCAATCGCATAATCGCTTCTCCATAACCATCATCGCCTTACTCATTGTTGACGCCTCAGAAAGGATCAACCTTTCATCTATGATCTTCCTACTATTGTGATTCGGTCTCTCCCGTCATGGTTTTCTTGTCACCTCAGTTCAGTTTTTTGTGATGATCTGCCCACCCGATACCTCTAGCTCCTCCACTATTTCTTCTATTTCCGTTACTTCCCCCAACACTCCTAGAAAAAAATATTGCAAAAACAGAGAAAATATTGCAAAAAAGAGAAAAATAATTAGACGAATTCTCGTCCTAGATCGCTGACTGGGAAAGTTCCAGTGTGAAGGGAAAACTCTGCAAATGATTAAACAACGGTTTATTATTCTCATGAACAGCTTGACCTAGTATTACTGCTCCGAGACCCATTCCATTCGATTCAGCATCGAAAAATACTAGTAAACCATAAGAAACATAACCTGACTACATTGGAAGTACAGCAACCATATATTCTCCCGGCGCCAGGCGCCTGTAAACGTCTGTAGGCATTTATGATCGATGTAGGGGTGTTCGGTGGAAGTGCCGGCCTCATCGGCCCTAACCTTCTTTTGCCCTGTCGGGCAAAAAGAGTCGGGGAAATTGGGACAGGGACTTTCAGCAAACCCTCAGCAATTGGCATGATGTTTCGAGTCGAGCGGGAGTTGCGAGGCGAGCGGGCGGGTGGTTTTGATGATTCGGGAGGGAGGGAGGGAGTACTAACGAAGAATTGTTGACTTCCGCTATAGCTCCCGCGAGTTCTTTTAATTAGTTGACTAATAATTACTGTAATTTCACTATACGCAGTTGTACACGTCTGACACTCATTCCATTCAATCCAGGATGTAAGAATACCTTGATAACGATACGAAACACAGCTTATTTGCGATTATACTGCGGTTTGTAAATATTTTTATCCATTTTTTGTCCATAACAACCATGGGCTTCGGCCGATCGGATTGCCAAGATGGCAGGCACAACTAGATACCAAATGGGATTTTTGTGCGAAAGAATGGATTTTTGAGACCATTTTAAAGGCACAAAACGGCCTGGACGTTGGACGGGGGACGGCAGACAGACATTGCAGATTTGGAATCCCCACCTCTTGAAACGTAAAGTATCAAATTTTGAGGGGGGGGGGGTTGTAAAAAATTGTTCGTGATCGAAAACATCGGGTTATAATAATAACCCTATCATTCTGAATAATAAACCAAAATGGCGACCCGCCTCTACAACAATGTGAAAGAAAAGCCTTTCCTTGTAGCCCCCTCGTTCTTCCGAACTTTCATTGAATTTTTTTGGGATTCGCTCAACTCTCAAAAACCAGCTCATTCAAGTCGTTCAATCCAGGAGCAGTGGCTAATGGTGAGGTCGAAGATGTACCGACTGACTCCCATTGAAGGCACCAGGCCGTGTAGTCTTGTGGTAAGACGAAGGTCTCGTAATTGGACGAAATTGGGCTATTGGATCGGAGCTCTCGATTGCTGTGATTTTTGCGTGCTTCAAACATATCCAAACATCCCCTCACTACACATGTTTCGGACCATCCACAACTTCATGAGGAACGGTTAAACCTTATATTCAGTGGCATATTTTGAATTAGGCCTAATTTCGAAAAACTGAAAAAGACTCACCTAGACATTCCTCACCTGACTCTAAATATGTCTAACGAGGCCCAGTTTCGAAAAACTAAAAAAGTGCTAAGTTTATGTTAGGTCTCCAATCTTGAACTAGGCCAAATTTCGAATACCTAGAAAATACCCACCTATATTCCACTCTTGATTCGATATTCGATTCTTGATATGCATGTTTGGGACCATCTATGATCTCAGGACAAACGGTCAAATTCATAGGTAGCCAATTTTGAAGTAGGCAAATTTCGAAGAACTGTAAAAGATCCACCTAGATATTCCTCTCCTGATTCTCTCTGATGTTTCGTGTCAACCGCTGCGACCATCCAGGACGGCTGGGCAAACGATCAAGTCTCGATTATGAATATGTAGCTAACTTCAGCCCTGTCCCGTGTTAGTCTTCAAGGAAGCACATCAAGTTTGATACTATCGTTCTCTTTCACACTAGACAATATAGCGTGAACCCCAAAGAAAACCCTTTTTTCGGCCGGTAGCATATTTTTTACTACTGAAGAAAGGAAAAACTTAGTATTTATTATACAGATTAAGTAAATAAAAATGCAAAAAAGCAAAAGGCAAACTGTCTTCGTAATGCATGCTTGTTAAGTTCAATGTTCAGGGCGCACGCTGCTGCGGACTACACCATTTGCATTTAACAAGCGAAAACCAATTTTCAATACACGTCAACGGAAGTGTGCAAGACACGCGATTAGTTAGAAAACCTTCAAGGACGGGCAAGTGTGAGGAATTGTTCGCGTCAAGGCAAATTAGAGGACGGAGTAATCAAATATCCTGCTCATTTCGTCGTATGTTTATCGTCGATCGACTCCGAAGGAATAAATAAACTAACTCTTAGAAAAGAAAGACGTTGAAATAATTTTCGAGCTAATCACTAATAAGGCGATGAAACGATCCACTGGTTCTAGAGCACGAACAACCGGTGGAATTGAGACTGAAACATAGGATGTTTCAAGCAAATGTGAGTCCAGAGCTACCTCCCGCAACCAATTGATCCAACAGAATTTCGCTAGCAATAACAATAATAACACAATTTTCGACGCCATCTCCATTGAATGTGCCGTCCAAAGTGTCCATTCTCATGGGCGACCTTGAGAATTTCAGTTCTTGTCAGTCTGGTATATTCCTCGATTCAATCTGCAGAAAAACTGGCGAAGAAAGAGCATATCGACTGCTAAGAGAAAATACGAGATGGTTTTTCGGTGATCATTCAAATGAACAAGTATGTACTGCGTAGCATCATGCAATATGCATAATATTTTCGCTAAATTTATTTCTTAGGAAGCCTGTATCCAGAAGAAAATATAGGTATACATTTACTTATAATTACTGAACTCAGACTGTCCCTTTGTGGTGAGCACCGCGGCCTAAAGTCTTATTGTGCCAGTTCTAACGTCGCCTAGGTTCAAGCCTAGCTACCTAAGGAACGCCAGGTACTTCTGGCAAGAGTCTTCTCTGGTGTTTACCCTTAGAGTAGTTATATACCATAGACCAAAAACCACACCCTATCCAATTCTTATACCCACCCATAAAATACACGTGTTTGTTCGTGTTGTAGTGTCCCGTGACGACACCCACTACCGACTGCCTTAAGTGCTTCCTTTCTGTAATTGGAAGGCTAAATATTATCTTGTTTGTTGGACCTGAAATTACGCGTTTGGAATGCCGCACTCACTCAGCATTCTTCAAGCATATTCTCTCAATATACTCTTCTCTAGTGACGCAGATTCCCCACAATCGAGTTGTGGCTCTGCAGGCACAGAAGAAGAACCTACTCAGGCCAGACGATTTGCTGTGCTGTTTCATTCCCAGTAATCCCGTTGTGCCCAGGAATCCCACAAATGTTCTAATGAGTTGAGCCACATCCATAACTCCCTCATCAATTTTGACGCTGTGCAGCAGTTTTTCAGCCTCTTTCAGGGCGTTTGACAGGGGGGGGGGGGACAAGCAGTAGACCCTAACCTGTCGGATATGGAACAGTGATGCAGAGTTTATCCACGGCCAGTTGGCACAGACCAAGCCCTCACACAGTCCTGCCAATGTATTTTGTGTGCCTGGTGCACCTCTTAGCAAGAAGCGCAAGCTGGAGGCTCTCCTCTAGCCCACCAGTCGCGTAGATCACAAATTGCTACAGGTCGCTATACAAGGCGCATGCTGTACTATTCGTCAGCAAGCCATTGCCATCTAGGAGTCACGACCCCATGACTAAGGTGACTGATGATGGACCGGGAGAAGGTCATGCACACACCTCACAGCTGTGTGTCACCCCTACTACTCAAATTGCTGGGTTGGCGAGCACTGTACCAGGAGAAACTCAGAGTGATTTGAGATATTGACTTTGCCATTGCAGATGACAACATTCCGTACACTGACACACGTGAAAGTGATTCGACTGGCCACAATTATCTGCGGTACTAGAAGATGAACTGCATGCTGCAGACACCAACCTAATAGTGCAAGCTGCTAAATGCGAAGAGGTGGACAGCAAGGTGGACATACCACCACAGCACCACACTGTGCTGGGCTCTCTGTACTCGGGCCATCGAAGCAAGTACAGAGTGATCAAAGTCCTGTGGTGGACTGACGAATTCAATCCACTCAGCCAGAAGGATACACTAATAGACTCGTGACCCTGATGCCAGAGCCACACTCTGAATCGCCTTCATTCAGGAGAAGAAAGCTTTCCGTTGCGCGATCAATCGAGCAAAATTTCTAAGCTGGCGAAATTTCATGGCATTTCAATGACTGACTCTCTGCAGATCGGACAGTTCCCCACTCAGCCGAAGACTGTGTGTGTCGTCACTCTTCAAAAGGGAGGCGACTACAGTCAGTCAGACCCACGATAATGGAGACCGCTCAGGTAAAAAAAAACAGCATAAATCTTGATGTTCAAGGAGTCTTCGGCTGCCTCACAGGCAGGCAATATGGCTGGCTGTACAAAAAGAAGATCCACGCAGTGTGTAATTGTCGAAATTCGCAACGCTTCCTTGGTGGCACTGGCTAAGTACGTTGTGCAGTACTGATTGACAACTTAAGGGTTGGGGAATCCCCTGCAACCTGTGCTTGCTTAAAGTTGCCTGAAAATCAGAACTGCTACGATCGAATGCACGTGTGTCTCTGGTCACAGAAAGATTGAGAAGGGCTGCCTACAGAGCTCGTCCCTTGGACCAGCACTCTGGAACGCTTTCTTTGAAGGTCTTCTGAGGAGGCTTATGGAGACTGACTGTGAGCAGTACGTCTATAAGGACGACTTCACTGGTCTTTGCAGAGTCAGTCCGCCACATCGAAGCAAAAATCCACCACGTGCTCCATACTGTCACCCAATGGTGTGAGCATGCCAAGATGCAGGTGGCTGAGGAAAAAAAACAGCTAATCTTCCTCCATCTTGAAAGGAGAAAACCCATAAAAAAACCCCAACCCTCAATATGGTTTGGCGACCACAGTGTTTAGGGGTCTCCCACTGGAATTGCGACGATTGGCCATCTCTCGTCACCCTAGTGGTGTTATTTGTGTCAGTGGCAGGATCAGTGCTTCTACGCTTCCCATGGACAACGTCATCCCATTATCCTGCCAGCAAGGTCACACTTCACCAATCTTGTAATGGACCATCTTCACCACATCAACAACCACCCAGGCCCTACAGCTATGCTCGCTTTTATAAGACGGATATATTGGATCCCTAGAGCCAGGAACCTGGAGAGGCTGCACAAACTAAGATGTACCACCTGCATCAGATACAGCAAGTCTTTTCTGCAACCTTTTATCGGTGATTTACCCCATTCACGTGTCAGTGGAGTGCGCCCTTTTCTCAACTATGGCGTTGATTTTGCAGGACCATTTGTGTGTCGTGAACTGCCCGTCATAACTCTCGCACTCACATGTCTTATCTGTGTTTTCATCTGCATGGCATCTAGAGAGGTTCACCTAGATCTCTGCACTTCTCTATGTGTTGAAGCCTTCTTGGATGTGTTCGATAGGTTCGTGGGACGACGAGGTATCCCTTCAAGAATCCACTCAGACCGCGGGACTAATTTTGTTGGTCCTTCCGGTTATCTACAGAAGGTTAAAGATTGGATAACCAATGACAGCATTCAAGATGCCATTGCAAACCACACCTCACATCTATCGGTGGAATGGCTGTTTAACCCCCCTAGTTCCCCTCACTTTGGAGGGAGTTGGAATCGGCTGTGAAATCGGCGAAGATCCTCCTGGTAAAGACCCTTGGCCCTAAGCCATACAGTGAGAGTGAGCTTCATACTCTGTTTGCCAAGGAAGAGGGAGTGCTGAACTCAAGACCACTCCAACCATTGGCCCGAGCGGATGAGTGCCATCTCTAAGCACAACTAAGAGCAGCGATTTTTTTTACCCCGTTATCAATTGCCGTCCTTTTGGTTTTCATTATTATCGTTGTAGTAGTTGTTGTTACCTTCCTATTTACTTCTTCCCGTTTTTGCGGTTGTTCCCCAACCTCGTGTTTTCCGTGCGTGTTGAGTATTGATGCAGACGAAACACATACTTGTTAATTACGAGTTTATTATAAGAATCAGATACACGAGCCGACGGCGGAAAAAGAATGATAACATAAACTAAATAATAACAATAGTCCCCAGCCTAGCCGGCAGAGCGCAGCACCATATTGTGGCGGGTCGCCCCTGTCATTCAAACCAAATACTACAACATGCTTCTTTTTTAAAAAAGTTTTTTTTTTTCAACAAGTTTTTCATCACTACAAGTATACGTAGGAAATCCTGATAAGCTAATTAGTTCACAAATCACAATGTAGTGTATCCATAAAGTATTGGTGCATAATAGTAACTTAGTCAAATTCGGAGAATCTGAATAGTTTGGGAGGTTTCACAACTCTTTTGCCTTCACGCCTCACAGGATCTTGGCTAGTTCCACTCGACTGATTTGCTACACCCGAGGCATCTTCATTTCCCTGAGTAGCACTCGTATTTGCTCCAGGGACAGGTGTAGCTACACTTTCAGGCATGTCGCCATTACGCTCGGTCTTCTGGGGAGATTTTTCTGTGGAAGCCTTTTTCTCGTGGTGACTATCCTGGCTAGTAGATGGAGTTTTATGTAACGGTCCCGATGTATCCTTGCTTGAGATGTTTTCCTGTGACGCATCCTCAATTGGTGTTTCAGTATCCTTGAAAATATTCGCGTTCCTTTTGCCTCAATATGGGGCGATTATCTCTCAAGATGAATTTCCTATTCCGAATGTATTCAACCCTGTCAGCATTTTTTATCCTGTAAGTTCTATCATCTAAGGGCTTGACCACAATTCCTGGGCACCAGTGACTTTCTGGTTTTAGTTTGAAGTGTATTTTTTCCCCTGCCACAAGGCGAGGCATTGTGTGCGCTGTTTGGTCAAAGTAAGATTTTGAACGTTGTTGCAATTCTTTGGCACTTTTCAACTGTTTTTTGAAGCTTACTACTTTAGGTCGAAGTAAGTTTGCTGATATGGGTAAAGTGCATCTCAAGCGGCGTGACATAAGGAGTTGTGCCGGAGAAGCCATGTCTCCTTTAGGAGCATTCTGTATTGCAACATGGCCAGATGTGGATCACTGCCTGAGTCGCGACATTTTTTCAAGATGTTCTTTACAATTTTGACTCCGCTTTCCACCTGTCCATTTGATCGGCTCATGTATGGGCTAGTAACTACATGTTCAATGTCCCAAGAGATTGTGAAATCTCTGAACTCCTGGGACTGGAAAGGAGGGCCTCCATCTGTCACTAGTTGCACGGGGATACCATACCGGCTGAACACAGCCTTCAAGACCGATGTTGTGCTTACAGCATTTGTTGATGAAACCTGGTTTACGTCGATAAATTTTGAGAAGTAGTCCATAACGATCAGATATTTTTTCCCATCAAACTCAAAATAGTGTGCACCTACCTTCTGCCATGGCAAGTGAGGCAGTTGGTGTGGCTTGAGCGGTTCGTTACAGTTGTTGGGGCGATACTTCATGCAGATCTGACAATTTTCAATCATGTTTTTAAGGTCAGCTGTCATATTGGGCCAGAATATTACCCTTCTCACTAGAGATTTCATTTTCTCCAGACCCATGTGAGCAGTGTGTACCTTGGTTAGAATGCCTTTCCTAGCCTTCAATGGTATTATGACACTCGTGTTTCGGAATAAAATGTCATTCACTACATTTATCTCAGCTCGTGAGTCCCAAAAGGGTTTGACGCGATTTTCCAGCTTGTTTTTTGAACTTGGCCAACCATCATGACAGTACTTTTTCAGTAGTATACACACTTCATCATCGTTGCTAGAGCTCTGTATTTCTGCAAGTGTGTGCGGTGACACTGCTAGGTGGCTGTGTATCAGATTGACATGAATAGCTATATCGTCCTCGAGGCTCTGGAGAGTGCATCTGCAATGAACATGTACTTTCCTGGCTTGTAAACCAGATGATAATCAAACATTTGCAGCTGAAGTAACATGCGCTGGAGTCTCGGCGGAACATCTGCCAAGGTGCGCTGGTGATCTGTTTCAATAGTGAAAGATTGGCCCCAAATATATTGCTTCAGCCGCGTGCAGCCCGCTAAAACGACAAACAACTCTTTTTCTATCTGTGCCCAATTTCGCTGAGTACTGGTAAGGGTTCTGGATACATACTCGACTGGTTTGTCATTCTGCATGGCGCAGGCCCCCACCGCAGACTTGGATGCATCCACCGACAAAACAACAGGAGCTCCCACGTTGAAATGAGCAAGCACCGGAGCTTGGGTGATGAGCGTCTTCATTTTCTCAAAGCACATTTGGTGGTTTGCATCCCAGTGCCCGGGTATATTCTTCTTTAGCAGACTATGAAGGATTGCTGTTTCCTGTGAAAAATTTGGGATGAAGCCCGACAAATACGGTATCACTGAACTACCTCAACTGAAATACCTTCTTTAGAGAAAACATGGCCCATGTACTTGACCTTTGAGAGCCCAAACCTGCATTTTGACTCATTAAATTTAAGATGTACTTGTCGTTCCCTGTCAAGCACTGCTGTTAGCCTTTTATCATGCTCATTTTTGTCTCTTCCATGCACCAGAAGATCATCCAGGTAAATGCAAACGCCCTCTAAGTCGCGAAAGTTCTCTGCCATAATACGAGCAAAATTCTCCGGTGCTACGGAAAATTCCAAATGGCAAGCGCAAAAACTTGAACCTACCAAAAGGGGTCCCAAATGTGAGGTATTTGGTGCTCTCGCTTTCCATAGGCACATTCCAGAAGCCACAGTTGGCGTCCAAGGTACCGCAAATACATGAGCCGTTCAACCGGGACCTGATTACTTCTAGTGTGGGTAGCTGGTAATGTGCTCTCATCAGGTTAGCATTCAGATTGCGTGGATCAATGCAGATTCTCAGTGCTCCCGACTTCCGTTCCGTAACTACCATGGAACTCACCCATTCAGTTGGTTGTGTTACCTAGACTATTACTTCGTCTTGCTCCATACGGCCCAATTCCTCCCTGACTCGATTGTACAATTTGAATGGTAACTTCCTGGGAGGATCTATTACAGGTTCTGCCTCTGGTTTCAATATAAGCTTGCAGGTATTTCTCATGCAACCTAAACCCCTGAATACATCCTTATAATGCTGTTTTACCAAACCATATTGCAAATTATCAGCTGTTTCAGTTTGTATTTTATGGATCCTTTGCACCAAATTCAACTGTTTACATGTCTGAAACCCTAACACTGTATTGACGTCAGAGTCCAGAACATTGAATGTTAGGTTGTATGTTCGATCTTTAATGAAACATGATAGCCTGCACCTGCCAACGTGCGGAGTGTGGTTCCACCATAGGCGGTCAGTTTTTGTTGTGATGGCCAAATCTTCAACGTCCTCACGTCAACACCTAGTGCTCTTAATTGTTCTAGAGAAATACAGTTGACTTGAGCCCCAGTGTCTATTTGGGCAACAAGAACGGTGTTGTTAATTGACAGTTCAACATACCAGGCCCTCTCTGAGTCTTCTGCTGAGATCTTGCAGATGAAGTACTCGTGGTCATCCTCTTGGCTACTGGCTTCTACCTGCCGGACTTCCTTCAGTCTGACGTTGGTGGGGCAGAAGCGTCGGTAGTGGTAACAGTTTTGGCAAAGATCGCATTGAACCCCTCCCCCACCGCTCTGCAGTCTTTTAATTCCCAATCCCGATTCCTTTACACCTTTTCGGTCCCTTATGTGGCACCGTCGTCACCGCGACATCTAAAAGACTGGTTCGAACATTCGTTCTCTCACCATTTATTTCTATCCAATACGTGAGAGGTAGGGCTTACGCCACCACCTTCAGTCCCTTAAAGGCACTACCATTGTAAGGTTTGCCTCACTGCGTGCAATTACTAAGGCCAATTTTGGTGTGTGTTACCATTACACTATACTCGTGTACAATGACATTTATCTAGGCATGATTGGCTACTGCCCTGTTGTCGGGGGTAGCAAACTAACAGTCAAACAAAAGAGAGTATTGGCCCAATCCTAGAGAGCTGCACTCCTGTGGATCACCCAGACCTACAAGACTGTATCAACAGAAGCACTCCAGGTGATCAGGTCAGTTACTAGTTGATCTGGCCGTTGAGTGCACTCATGCATGACAAGTTGTCAATGTTAAGGTGCTACGATGGGAATTTCGTGACCTCAACAAATAGGGCTGGCTTGGAGGTCCACGGTAAAATACCGAGAAATTATTAGGGAAACAAATGTTGAAAGAAGGGAAAGCTTGGCAAAAAAGAACAATAAGGAAAATAATTCGGAATTAAAGGGATTTATATTAAAATAAGAAATTCTGCTAAGAAAATGATAATACAAAGAAGGCTCGAGCAAAGAAATGAATAAATGAATTTGATTTTCGTTGGGGCCCTTGATGAGGTGATGAGGTGGATGAAAATACGGTGAATGTGGCGACGTGATGTGTGGAAGAAAATTGGAACGATCTTACCGGTGTTCGGAAGTAACAGTGATGATGAAGGGAAAAGATGAGATGAGGTAAAGTGAGGCGACGCGTAGAAAAATGGTTTGATGGATCGCGTCTTTAAGAGTTGGATCGAACGCGGTTGTACTGCAGTAGATGTGGAAACGCACTGATCGCATGAGCAGCTCAGTAGGCGGAGGAAAGATGGTGGGGTGATGCCAGTTTTGGTGTGTCTTGGTGGGATTAGATGAGCAAAGTTTTCAGGGCCACGTTTGTTTGCTGCTCCTTTCTGTTGTTGGTCAAAGGAGCTGCGGGGCCAGTAATGAGGAGAGCGCAGAGTTCTAGGGCCTCAGAAATTTTCGCCCCAATATTAAACAGTCAATGCATGGGTGACAAGTGGAGAGTGAAACGGCAGCTCCCCCCTGTTTGGGCTGAACTCCGTGCCGATCTCTCCACACATCGGTGACTTGCTCTGTTCCTGCTGGCCAAGTTTGGTTCGAGAATAGAAAGGTTGGATGATTATTTGCAGAGTACGAGGTGGTATAGGTTGGCATGCAATCTTGGGTCACATACATATGCTCTGTTGTAGAGGCGTGAAGGGGTTGCCCAGTGCATTGGGGTGCACTATATGATGATACAGGACAGAAGCACAAAGTTGAAATGGGCTCACATGCCCTTTCTCCTGTCAACATGACTGTTGGAAGGCTCGCTATAGGTTGAGCCAACACAGGTTGATGCAGTACAGGAGATGACAACCCGCTAGAACCGAAAGCTACTCTTCGATCCCTCCCTTCCAGAGGAGTGCTCCCACTTCTCAACGTTGTTTCACAGTTTTCAGGATTCTGGACTGCAGTTCCTTCCTGTTCCTCTACCTCATTCATCCTTTGGACTATCCGGTGTAGATTCTGCCTAGCCTGCATCATATTTGCTGCATGGCCCTCTGTACAGTTTTGTATGGCCTCCAAACGATCTTCAAGGCGAGCGACACTGTCAGAAATCTGCGTACTCAAGGTTTCCCTTGTGTCTCTCAGTTCCCGATGAAACGAGTCGACAGTAAGTTGCATATGCCTCATTTGTTCCTTGATGCTATCCACTATAGAAATGGAAGCATCCGACAGCGTCGGGCTGGAACAAACAGGTGGCAATAGAGATGCTTGCTGTGCTGGACTATAAAGAGAGACACCAGGCCCTTGTGCAGAAGGCGAGGGAACCCTTGGTTCAGAATGAACCATAACGTTGGGCTCCTGCTACCCCATCTCACTGTGGTCGGGCACACTGTGCCTGTTGACATCCGTACGCAGGTCTGGATCAGAAACTGTCGCACCCAGCGTCCTACGCCAAGAAGCAAGGGGATTTTTGAGTCCGAAGATGCGTTTGGGAGTTGCCATTTCAAATTCTAAGCAAACTGTAACGAATTAGCACTGATTGAATGAACAAGAAAACTTTTACTTGAGTCTAGGAATAGTAGTTACGCATGAAAACGAACTCAACGAACGGTCAAGAATTTGTTAAAGATTAGAAAATTGGAGTTGAAAACGTTTTTAGGGGCTCGAAACCGTGGGAATATGCGTTTATGAATGTTTCCATGAAGGAATGGAATGAAAAATTATGTAATTGATGATGATGAATATGACAACCCTACCACGTTTTTCAAATTTTACAATTCTCGTGTGTTTCAGTTTATAAGGGTTTTATGTTGGTGCTTACAAGTTGAAAAATAATAATGCTTTCTTTCGGCGAAAAGAGAAATTCTCGTTCGAAATAACGTACATTTTTTAATATGAATTAAACCGTGTTTACAATACAAATCATTTTTTATCATTTCTTCATGTTTAACTAATTTGAAAACAAAATTGTCTTCAATACATTTTTCGTATTTTCTTCTCTGCTGCAAAAATTGTTTTTCAATTATTGGTAGAGAAACCATCTCGCGATTGTTTTAACTCGACAGGATGTGCAGCTTGTGTTGCTGGCCAAATTGGTAGCAGCAGGGTTATGAATTTGGAGCATTCCATATTTTCGACATTGACGAAAGAAAGGATGGACCTGAATCCATTTTGCTTCAAAAATGTCCGCAGAAAATCAATGTTTTGCTCTCCTTTCATGTAGACTGTACTATATTCACAAAGAGTACTAGCTAAAATAGTGTACAGTCCGTTTATTCCACAAACCCCTTCTCCCAGGGTATCATATGGTAGTGGTTTGTTACCTACTGGTTCGCGCTCTTCAATTTTGCACTTTGAATGACTAAGCCTCGCGTATGTTTGAAGATCCAGTGATCGGGAGAATGTTTGATATCGTAGACAGTAAGCTCTTTGACCAAATAGTTCATATTATTGTCAAAAAAGCACTGTATATCCTCGATGCAAGAGCTCATAACGTTGCAGTTGCTGCTTCGTTCGTCCGAGCGGCTTTTGAGGTTCAATGGGGACTGACGTTAAGACCAGTCAACGAGAGATCTCCCCTCCCTCCCTTACGCTTTTGAATAGAGGAGGTGGGGTGACCGATACCAGTTGTGGGGAGGAGTTCTTAATCTGGCTTCCCACCTGATCTAACTATTTACTTGGTTCGCCAGTTTCAAAGAAACGATCAACTGTGACCACGTTCTTTGCCGTAACCTTTTTGGAAAGTGAGCGAAATGGTTATAGGCTTGCTTAGTAGCAGTTAATGTTGGTATGTTTGTTTGCTCTTCTAACAACCATCACTCACTGTGGTAGGAACTAGTTTCCTCCCCACTAGATGCGCAAGGCGTGCAGGATGGGAGAGAAATGAATCGCTCGTAGGGGTTAGTGAGGTACCCCCCAGAACTTTCTTCCTCACATTCTGCGTATTTTTTAGTCAACGCGTTCTGCCTCGACAATTGATGCAGTGTTGTGTCCGGTTTATGATTCGGCTGACTTACTCACGCGTTTGGCGCGGACGGTACCGTCTTCAGTCGGCTGGGAAAACTCTCTATATCAAATTCAAGCCGAATCGGTTCAGCCGTTCTCTCTCAATTGACTTCACACTCAGCCCGTTTTCCCAAATCTTGTTTTTCGGAATCAAATACGTAAAGACCTGGAGAAAACTCAAACATCTTTTTTCAGCTTATGACTAAGTAAGTGAATGACAACTCCGTGGGCTAAGGAAAGTAAAAAGAACACTACTTCAACACTCTTCCACAGGCTTGAGTGACTTCTTGAACGGCCGTCCACTTACAATGTCCACTTACCCGTTAAATTCGTTGTAGCAACATTGTTTTCACGTGACGTGTTCCGGCATCCCTGATTTTTGAAGCTTGGAAGTACCAGTAAACGACCCGAGTCAGTCTGTACGTCTCTCCATGATCAAAGTATGATTTATTATTCAGCAAGATTGTAGGACTTCTGGTAGTCGCTCCTGGTCTTCACATGCGATTTACTAAAATTACGTCGGTAAATAAGAAGCGTCAAACAGTACTCTTCGATTTCCGTCGATTGATTGATGGACGTCTCAAGGAGGAGCTTAGACCATCATATTCAAATGAAATCCTCCGACGAGACATCGGTTCTCAGATGTGATTTGTCGTCTCAGCCTACAGGTAGCCGACTTTCCGAAAAGTTTTTTATCGTCGGGCGTCCTCAAAGCTTATGAATTATTTAAAGGCGTAACACATCACAACCTTATTTTTGTGACTGCCTCGCAAGAGCGGGCCCAGTTTGACTCCGTGGTTTTAGGAAAGAGTCCAATTTAAGAAGGTTTGGAGGCTCGTGAACGTCCTGAACGTTTGGTAGCGACCGTTTTGAAGAAAATAGTCGGCACTCGATCCATATTCATACAACATTTTTGTACAAACGTCGCTCTAAAAGTTAATCCAATTGTTTTTTACTCGGATTACGCAGTTTTTTTGAGATAATGTACGTTCACTTTTCCTATTATCTCGAAATGATCAAATTTTACTCTTCGTTTTTAGCTAGTTAGTATATACTTTTTGTTCTACTTGGAAATGTGTTATACGAAATCATCACCAAATTTATCTCTTTTAACAGATGTACTATAGTAGAAGTCCCATCCCCCCCCCCTATCCCACCACCAGAAAAATCCGAGCATTTGGATGACATCGCCTTTGTATCAATTATGCTATAATACGTCATTTTGACACCCCCTCCTCCATCCAGCCTTCTCTCACGATCTTCCTGATGATTGTGTTGTAGTAGGAGTACTTCCCCTCCTCCTGAAATTCCTGAGCATTTGGATAGCGTCAATTTTTTTTTTTTAAAGTTCCTCCCCTGGGATCGAATGCAGCACTTCACGTACTATAGTTGGACGCTCTCTCCACTGGGCCATGAATGAATCGTTGAAGATTCATCGGGTACTGTCCTTCAAGCAGAGCGCATGGCTCGCTCCTTTCATACATTTTAATACAGAGAAAAGGAAGGTTTCGCGAAATGCGTTCGAGAAAGATTTTTTTCAAATTAATGAATAACGCCATTTACGGAAAGAGTTCGGAAAATGTTCGTTCTCGAATAGATTTTCATCTGGTGGCAGACGAGAAGAAACTCGTCAAATTGACCGCAAGCCCTTGGACTCTAGACCTTCTTTTCATACAACGAAGATTTAGCTGGGTTGGCGATGGAGAAGCAGAGCATATTCCTCAATCGGCCGATTTACGTGGGTTTCACACTGTTGGATGTGAGCAAGTATATCATGTACAATTTCCACTACAAATGGGCGGTAAAAAAATATGGTAGAGACGTGAAGCTGTGCATGACTGACAGAGACAGTCTCCTCTATAATATCAGGACAGCTGACGAGTTCAAAGATATCTGGGAGAATCTACACCTATTTGACACATCAGACTATCCTTCAGACCATGACTGCTACCACACAGCTAACAAGAAAAAGCTGGGAACATTTAAAGATGAAATGAACTCTAATCCAACCGAGAGTTTGTAGGACTCAGAGCGAAATGTTATTCGGTTTTAGACTACAATCCATCCGAAAAGAAGGTGGCCAAGGGTTTTACTCGATCAGCAATTAAAAATCAGCTTCGACACGAACAGTAGAAACGCTGTTTGTTCGAGCACAATCTGAAACTAACGCCCATAACCATAAGGAGTGAACGTCATCAGTTGTACACTCAGGAAATCTCCAAGCTTTCGTTATCTCCATTTGACGATAAACGATACAATTTGGATAATGGAATAGAAACACTCGCCTACGGACATTACAGAATTCGTAAGCGGTCACGGGAGGAAGCAGGGGACAATGCAGTAACCAAAAGAATAAAGACCTGCACCAATAAGAGAACACGCAATGAAGACGAACCATCCACACCAAAACGACAAAAACTTTGTGAAGCGATCATTCAACAGCCATGAGTGTACGAGAAATCATCGCCGCGCGCGAGCTTTATGCACCTGCAAGAAGAAGATTTCCTACGAGGAAGTTGAAGGCATTAGAGACTTGTATCAAGCCGACTTAGTTGAAATGATTCCATACTCGAGACTGAATGAAGGCTTTAAATATATTTTAACCTTAAAATATAAATTGTTATCAGTTGTTTTTGTAAATATGCTTACGCTGTTCCGTTGAAAAATAAATCTAGTAGAGAAATTGTCGTAGCTCTATCTCCTATCGTCGATTCCAATCCTATGAATCACTTTCAAACGGATAAGGGGAAAGAATTTTATAACAAGGAAGTCGAGAGTCTGCTGAAAAAACATGGAATGAATCACTACTCTTCTCACAGTGAAAAGAAGGGGTCGTTATTTGAGAGATTCAATAGAACGTTAATGACGTTAATACACAGAAAGTTTACAGAGTTGGGCAAGTATCGTTGGGTGAAGATATTACCTACCCTCGTGGAAGAGTATAATAACAGAGAGCATAGGACAATTGGTATGAAACCGATTGAGGTTAGTGAGAAGAACGAGGATCGAGTGAGAAAAAACATTGACAAGAATAGACAAAAGTATACGAAAGCCGATAAGGTAGCCAACTTTCAAGTTGGGGATAAGGTTAGAATAAGCAAGTATAAACAGGTATTTGACAAAGGTTATCTGCCAAATTGGACGAAATGAAATGTTCACGGTTCACTCTGTTGAGGCTACTATACCGGTGACGTTCACGCTTACCGACTGTCGCAACAACGTGATGGAAGGAAAATTCTACGGAAAAGAATTGAAGAGCGCAAAGTACGGTGACGTGTACCTCGTAGAAAAGATTGTGAAAAAGAGTGGGGATAGAGTATTGGTTAAGTGGTTGGGGTTTGATGGAACTCACAACACTTGGATAAATAAGAACGAACTCGTTTAATCGAGTTAATATATGATGAGTCATCACGAGAAACGGTGGCGACCCAATGGTCAATTTTGACGGATACTGTGAGAATAATACTATAATGGAATGAAAGCACAGTCCTCTTTTACCAAACCATATACGATGTCTTATGTGTGGTCCTTCAAATTCGGGGAAAACGAAAGTAACGCTAAATCTTTTGTTCAACGCCAACGGTTTGAAATTTGAAAATGTGTTGACTTTGGGTACCTTATTCCGACAAAACGTTTATGTGTTCTCCAAATCTCTACACCAACCCAAGTACAAGTTGTTGGAAAATGTGTTGACCAGTGTACCTAATATTGGTTATTTACCATTTACCGACAACGATCAAGTGGCTCATCAACCCCAAGATGTCGAACCAAATTCCATTATGATATTCGATGTAGCGTGTGAAAATGAAGGTTATATAAAAAACTACTTTACCATGGGAAGGCATAATTGTGCCAATACATTCTATCTCTGTCAAACGTACAGCAAAATACATAAAAAGCGCGTGATAACGCCAATTTTCTCATCGTATTCAAACAAGATGAAATGAACTTCAGACACATTCACAACTATCAAATCAACACTGACATGTCATTTGACCAGTTTAAAAACCTGTGTGCTCGCGTTTGGAAGAATAACAAGAGTTTCGTCGTCATACGCAAGAAGAGGGAGCTACATGATGGACGATATTTCGCAAACTTTGACTTTTTCCCAAGAAGACCGAACTTCACACTGTGAAGAAATAGCTAGAGATCGAGAAAGGTACAAACGACGTATTACGCAATTGGAAGCAATATTAACATCTGTCTTGAACAAGCGTTTGAACACAAACTCGAACCTGAACCCGAACTCAAACTCAAACCTTAACTTGAACACAGTTGTTGAGGCCATGATAAATTGGAGAAAGTATCTCATTTCACGAAGTCCTCATCATGTCGATCACGATCTCACTCTCAAAATTGACCAGTTACAAGACAGTATTAGGAAAAAGTACCGCAGTCTGAAAAATCAAAAGCTTCAGTATGAACAATGTTTGGTGGAACAATATAAGCCATTAACAAAACCGCTTCAAGAACTTAAAGACTACCTTGGTACCTACCTACCTAGGTAGAGACTGTATTGATCAAGAAAGAGCCGAAACAAGAAGTTGAAATTAAACCTGAGGCAGCGCCATTCTTCGATATAACTATGATTTCTGAAATACATTATTTGACCAATTGGAGGAATGTGTGCAACAACAACAGGGTTTCAAAGAAACGATTCAAACGTTTGTAACTCAAAACCTGAAATAAAACCTCAGACGGAGGTGAGGGTGATTGGTGAGCAAATAGCTCCTAACTTGAACTACGTTGTCAAAACGAAAAAACCTACGTTGATAGCACATACGCGATACACTACGATGGTTCCGACCGGAAGATGGGTTCTTACCCAGTTCACTTGACGGTAATAACCTCATAATTGATAATGGCATGTGCACTGGGGTTGTTTGAGTTGGTTTACAAGAAACATCCCGACGATATTTATTCTGCCAACGATTTACAAACGTACAGAAGCATGTTGAAACAGACCAATGTACATCAGGGTGAAGATGAACGGACTAAAGCGGACATTGGATACAAATATACGAAAATCATACATATTCACTCTGTTTCCACCAAACAAGAAGCAAAAGAAAAACCCTGCAAATTATTACACAATGGTTTATTATTCTCATGAACAGCTTGACCTAGTATTACTGCTCCGAGACCCATTACATTCGATTCAGCATCGAAAAATACTAGTAAACCATACGAAACATGACCTGACTACAATGGCACTACGGAAACTAAATATTCCCCCGGCGCCAGGCGCCCGTAAACAAGTGTAAGCATTTATGATCCGATGCAGGTATGTGTGGAGGAAGTGCCTCATCGGCTCTAACTTTCCTTTGCCGCGTCAGGGAAATGGGAACGACGACTTCCGCTGTACTTCCCGCGAGTTCTAGCAATTAGTTGACTCTAATAATTATTGTAATTTCCCTATACGCAGTTGTACACGTCTGATACTCATTCCATTCGACCCAGGATGTAAAAATACCTTGAAAATGATACGAAACACGGCTTATTTGCGATTATACTGCGTTTCGTTAATTTTGTTAACCATTTTTTGTCCATAACAACCATAGGCTTCGTCCGATCGGATTGCCGAGATAGCGGGCACAACTAGATACCAAATGAGATTTTTGTGGGAAAAAACGAGTTTTTTAGACCACGTTAAAGACACAAAACGGCCCGAACGGCGGACGGAGGACGGGAGACGGGGGAGGGTGGACGGACATTGCAAATTTGGAATCCCCATGTCTTGTAACGTAAAGTATCAAATTTTGAGTTGGGGTTGTAAAAAATTTTTCGTGGCCGAAAACATAGGGTTATTATTCAGAATAAATAATAAACCAATTGGATTAGTCAAACCTTAGAGGCGTACCAATGTTGAGTCCGAACGTAAATATCTGGTGCGTAGCAACACACAACTTTCCGCCACCCCTGTAAGTTCGAACACCAGCTACATATGCGGGTGCTATATCTTCGTTCGACGCATTTCTACCGAAACATTTATGGAGAACTAAATGTACAGAATAGTTAGCTGAGAGTACTCCGTAGGTTTGATAGAAATCGTTAGAGCCATTTTTGAGAAAATTGAAATACCGATAAATTAATATTCGACAAATCTCCTTTTCTGAGTTAACTTGGCTTATACCTCCGTCAAACGCTCCTCTGATGTCAATCAGAACTGCTTCGACGTACTTAGCCAATGCCAGCAGGGAAACACGCGGAATTTTGACAATGACAAGGTGTGTGGACCTTCCTTTGGTACACCCATATTGCCTACCTGTGAGGTTGAGGCCAAAGACTCCTTCGAGGGACTGCAACATCAAGACTTCTATTGTTTTGCCTAATATGGAAAGAAGGCTTAGCGGTTTCCATGATCGCGGGTCTGACTGATTGCGGTCGCCTCCCATTTGAAGAGTGACAACACGCGCAGACTTCCACTGAGTGGGAAACTGTCCGACCTGCACACAGTCATTAAATAAATTAAGGAGGCCGCTGCAGATTGTCCGCTCAGCCTTCCCTAGCATATTGCTTTCTATTCTACCTGGCCCAGGGGATTTGTTGGGCTTTAAGGTCGCAAGGGCCCTGCAAAGGTCGCCTGTTGTCCACAATGGGATGGCGGGCTCGTTCAGAGGGTCCATGGTCAGCTCCCTTGCTGCCCTCTGGGCTTCAGTGTCTCGAGCTACCTGGTCATCAGGGAACGCCTTCTCAAGGAGGGTTTCCAGTGAGCTTTCGATGCTGCTGGCGCAGCCTGACGCATTTTGCATCACAGCAAAGACCTGCTCTACATTTGCTTTCCCGATGGAGGACTTGTAATGTCTGCCCCAGGGGTTCTCAGAGCTCTCCACTTCCACTTGCTCGTTTGATGGAGCGGTGGAAGGCCTTCTTCTCCTGGATGAAGGCAGCTCGGAGTGTGGCTCAGGCATCAGGGTCACGAGTGTTTTGGTACATCCTTCTGGCTCTATTTGCACTTTGCATGATTGCATGAGGGGATTTAGTTTCTCAGTCCACCATGGGACTTTGATCGCCCTGTGTTTCTGTTGGCCAAGTACAGAGAGCCCAGCAGAGTGCAGTGCTGTGGTAAATATGTCGACTTTGCTGTCCACCTCTCCAGGTGTGGCAGCTTGCACTATTAGGTCGGTGTCTGCGGCACGCAATTCACCTTCCAGTACCCTACAGAATTGTGTGTTTTTTGTGCGAATCGCTTTTCACACACACACACACACACACACAAACAGTCCATCTTCTTAAGTATTGTTTTTCGGACTCAGGGGGGTCGGAAACGTAAAGATCTGAAGAGAACTCAAAATTATTTTTTTCAGCCGATTACATAACTTTCCTTTCTTCTTTGTAGAGCCAAGGAAAGTAAAAAAGAGGATATTTGACGGTTTTGAGAAGGGAATATGCAACTTGGATGAGCCCACTGAAGATTTAGTTCGTACAGATGCTGTTCGGTTAAAGTATTTAAAGGACAAGTGTCTCGTGATTGATTGTGACACCTTTGAAGCCACGAACAAACCTATTAAAAATGTTGGTGGATTGCCGAAAGAATCCAACGACGTCGTAAATAAAGATCAACTAACCTTACAAGTGGACTATGAGGGTTGGAATATTAACGATCGACGATTGACTCGAGTCGCTCAACGAGTGTCACGGTACGATGCTGTGAGTATAGAATATCTTAATTCAATGACACTTACCTTATACAATAACAGCTGGAACTGTAAATACCTACCTTTACGATACGTTGATGATCCGATTGAGGATACTGATGCCGTAAATTTGAAATTCTACACTAAAACAATCGATGCGCGACATTTTGAAAATAGATCGTTGAAGGGGATTGGCGATCCTAAAAACCGTAACGATGCCGTGTCAGTCAATTATCCCATGTGGGTAATGGGAGAAATGTTTCTCGACTTGTACAATACAATGGCACTACCCCAGCATAGAGTGATGATTAATTCCAGAGCAAACTGGTTGGAGCAAAACTTTGTCGCAAAGTACTTTATAGATCCGAGGAGTAATATCTAAGAAATGCCTAATAAAGTGGAAAACACTTCATTCTCGCTATTTAATGGGTAGAGTAAGAAACAAACGACTCGGTCGTCGAAAAACAATGCTGCGGATATCAATGCTGCGGCCTAGGCACACGATTGAGAGAAAGATTAGCTCGTGGTGATCCTGGTATAAATAGATTGGATCAAGTCAATAAGACACATGGCATTGCGTACGCTTTGTACAAAGATAACGTACGCTTTGTACAAAGATAACGTACATCGTGGACTGGCTGATCAACGTTTGATAGAGAGTGCGTGGGCTCGTGTCAAGTCTTCGAACGCCTCCTTCGAAGAGCGAGCAGCAGGTTTAGCAACAGCTACAGCAATGAAGGCTAAAGCAAAGTTAAGAAGTTCGTTGAAGAAGAAGTCGGTCAAGACTCGAGAAAAGAAGAAACAAAAAAAAGGGGTAAAGAAGCAAACTGTAGGTATACTACCATTGGTTCCAATAGCCAGTTTGAGCGCTTTGGGAAGTGTGGTAGGTGGAGCTGCAGGTGTTGTTAAAGCCGTATCAGAAGCCAACAGCAATGCAAAAAAGTTGTCCGAGATGCAAAGACACAATCCTTCTATGGAAGCTATTGCTCTCAAGGGAAAGGGATTGTACTTGAAACCGTACAAGGGAGGTGGAATTCGTAAACCTTTGAAAAATAAGGATAAAAAAACGTCGATAACGAAATACCAATTCGCCTCCTGTCCAACATTGATCTACTCAAATACGCTCAAAGCTTAAAGATTCCACATGTTAGAGGTGTATTCACCAGAGACAACCGCCCGAACAAGCCGTGGAAAAACGAGAGTGCCATCATAAATTTGGATTCGAGTAATGGAGATGGAATACATTGGGTATGCTACAAAAAAAAAAAGAAGATTGGGTTCAATACTTTGACAGTTTTGGAAATTTGCAACCACAACTACCGTAGACCATTTGATACGGCGATTTGCGGTCATTTATGTTTGAAGTTTTCAACGACAGTTGATCAGTAATAGTCGACGATCAGTAGCAGGATCATGTTTTGCGTAAGTGGAAAAGATTCTGTAATCAGTTGCGATATTTTCCCTCCACTCGATTTGGCATTGGGAAATTGGCCTCTTGGGGTTTGCCACGTGCAATTCAATATCAAAAGTCGAGGAAGGAGTGAATAATTTACTTCCTTTCGGCTCACAAACAGTAGAATTTCCTACTGGGGCTTATGAAATTCAAGATTTGAAGAGCAGATACAAGCAATAATGAAGAAACCCAACTCTCTGCTCATCAAGGCAAAATATAACACTCAGAAACCGTCGATTTTACTAAACCTCAAAGTATTGTGTCGCTGTTGGGCTTTTCTCCGAGAGTTCTAAGTAAGAATAAATTGCATGTGAGCGATGGGATGGTAAACATAAATAAGATGAACGTGATACGAGTCGAATGTAACGTTGTTCGTGGAGCCTACCAAAACGGACGGGAAATTCACATTATCCACGAATTTTATCCGGCGGTGCGCCCCCCGGCTTCAAGATTTTGGAAACACCGAGGAACGTCATTTATCTACCAGTCAACCCGGGAAGACTTCACAACATTACGATGGCGCTTCGTGATCAAGACGGCAGAACCATAAGTTTGAGAGAGGACACTGTCAACGTACGCCTTCATTTGAGAGATGGGTCTCGTATTTAATGAAAATCAACCTTTAGACTGCCCTCTCTCGGTCTACAAGTTAATCGACATGTTGGGGGTAAACTCGAAAGCACAGTACGACAATCCGGTACCTCAGTACGAGTATAGGAGTCATACACCTTTTACATCGACAACATTCAACCCAAGCGACGAAGTGAGGATCACCATACAACAACAAGAGGATCTGACTCTACCATGCGAAAGTTTCCTTCACGTTAATTGTGTTTTGACCAAGGCTGATAGACAAACTGAGGATCTTACGCTGAAACTAACCAGCAATGCCTTTGCATTTCTAATCGATGAAATACGATACGAACTGGGTGGAGTGACGATAGATCGTACGAAAAATGTCGGAAGTACGTCGAGGATTCACAATTTGCTCTCACTCACTCCGGCTGATGGAAATTACGCCCATAATACAGGAGTGGCAAGCAGTCGTGTTGACTTTACCGGTTCGGAATTTTCCTTTCTGCGGATGTTCATGGGTTTTTTCAACGACTATAAGCGCGTCATTCTGAACCAGAAACAGGAGCTCAATATTCTTCTCAGGGGGGGGGGGGTGACTTCTACTATAGTACATCCGTTAGTGGGAGGAGGATGGGGGATGTAAATATGACGTATTATAACGTAATTGGTTGGTGGGTGGATAAGATGGAAGGAGATGTGGACAACTTCCAGAAATTGGTGCATGGAGGAGGGAGTATTGAAGGTTGTATTACAGTACGGTTGGTTGGGAAATGTGGCGGAGGGGGTAAATGGGAGGGGTGGAGGGGATAAAGAATGACGTGCTACAACGAGACTGGGCGATGCCAAACTAACCACGTTAAAGGCACAAAACGGCTCGGACGGCGGACGGGGGATGGACATTGCAGATTTGGAATCCCCATGTCTTGAAACGTAAAGTATCAAATTTTGAGGGGGAGTTGTAAACATTTTTTCCTGACCGCAAACATAGGATGATTATTCAAAATGAATAATAAACCAAAACCACGGAATCTTAGTTTATGGGAAGAGGAAGTTCGGTAACACACCTATGCTTAAATGGGACTAGATCATCAATGTAAATACCTCGCATAATACATTCAGCGCCATGTAGGAAGGTGTGACCTTCATTGATGCAGAGTTGCTTCGTAACCCGAAGTGCCAGAAATGATGCACATGACTGGCCATATTTCAAAGTATTGAATTGATATTTCGTCAAAACCTCCTCTGAACGAAAAGGCCACAATACGTACGATCTGCTGGATCAATATTTTAACTTCTATACGTTTTAACTATATCAGTAACAAATACCACTGGCTGCAAACGAAAGCGGCAGCAAAATATCGTTGATACTTCTATGTAGTTTAGGCCCCACAAGAAGATGGTCATTTAGTGATGCTCTAGTTGTCGTAGCAGCTGAGCAATCAAATACTACCTTCAAATAAGAACCAAGTGTACCGTTTGACTCCCATTATAGGTACTCCAGTGGTCATAGTCCTGTGGGTATAGACAAAGGTTCATAATCCGAAGAAAGTTGAGCTATGGATCGGAGCTCGCTGTAATTTTTGCCTGAGTCAGCGGCTCCCCAAACATCCCCGGAATGGTGCGGAATTACAAATTTTGATTGATCAGATGTCATTGACATATGACTCAAGTCTAAATAGTTTTGAACCAATCCGTGATTAGGATTTGGTTTAGTTTCCTTTAGAGATTTAAGCATCTCTTTAATGCTACTTCTGAGGAGCCAATTATTGAAAATTTAAGCGATGCAGTTTTGAAAGGAAGCCCGATAACATACTGTCCTAATTTAGTTCGATGATGAGTCCGTCGGAAATTTGACTCATATTCAATATCATCAGGGCTATCAGAACTTGCTGGACCAGGAGGCTCCCAAAACCTTTGAAGCTAATCTTGAAGAGAGAGTACTTCAGTTATGCTCGACTTAGCTATTGCAGAATCTTTACCGCAAACAATTTATCCCAGCGAGGATCCAAAACGTCTGGGCCAACCATCTTGGACGGAAACGATTTCCGCAATACATGTTTCTGGATATAATTAGCATCCGAGCAGAAATTCGATATGCCCAGCCTTCCAGAACTGTTGATCAGCCAACGCGAAGGCTTGGTGTTGATTCCAAACGTTAGAAGGTACAGCAAAGTTTGGCAAATCACATACAGTTTCGTCTAAAAGAGAATGGGTCCAGACCCACCCCTGCGTTTAATTTGGCAACAAGGTCCAAGTCCTTACCAACACTCCCTTACCACCCTCAAAAATAGATCGGCAGAGAGGAATTGATCGAAAACAATACGTAGGTACTGATAATGTGAAGATATCCTGTGGGTTTGGTGAATATTGTTGAAGCTGTTTGACCAAAAAGCGAGAAAAACCTATTTTTCCCAAACCACGGAGACAATTGCCAAGGCATGATGGTTAACTGCAAAAGCTAAAACCCTCAGCAACGTTCATGGCAACCCTATCTAATTGCTTCTTTTTCTTCCGGGCCAGGGGCATGGCTGTCTGCAGAACTGGACCATGCCGACGACATTCTGGAGTCGAGATGCCTGCACTCGTAAGAACTGCCTGAAGACCACAGACTACACCGGAGTAGGTCTGCAGACCCCCACAATCATCCCTCTTCAAGGGGACAACAATAGTGCGACATACCACCAGAAGATTCTTCCATGTAGAAAAGTGAGTTGAGAACCAGCAGCTTTAACAGCCTTCGGAGTTTTGTTCCATGTGGGGTGAAATACCATAAAGCCCAGCTGAAGTGGAGTTGCTGACACGGCACTTATGACCTTTTCCAGACGACTGGTGAACACATAATGCTGGCTAAGAGAAGCAGGGGACACGACACATTCTTCAGGGATTGCTTGAAATGCGCACGAGAGGCTCACAAAACGCCACCAAGTGCTGAACATTAGACTGAACTTTCCCATGTTCTGTATCCTCCAGCACCTGTGACTCTACCTGGATACCTCGTGGGAACATTCAGTGCACATAACCTACCCTGTTGTCCGCAGAAACAGCTTCCTTTGCTTGACTATGTAGGTGAGGATTCTCATAATCTTTCACTTTACTCACCTGCTGGTCAGGCATCCAAACCTCATTCCACAAAAGGGGCCAGGGATTCTTCAGCTCCTAGGTCTGGCCAACTTTCTGGGGGCTGTAGAACTACGTGGGTAATGTGAACACATGGCAGGGTTCCACCAGCTGCTGGTACTCGGGCTTCTGGTTTAGGGTTGTAATGGCTGCTGCAGTATGGGAGAGAATATCACTCCTGGCTAGAGAAAAGAAATGATGTGCTAGTTAGCACGATAGAAGGATAACAGGACCCCCTGCATAACGGTCCACTAATAGGAGTCCTGTACTCCTCTAGGGTATTATCATCGACCACCACGAGGAGATTGATGATGGCCAGGGGCAACTCATGAGGATTATCAACCCGCTGACTCAGCTGATCTCTCTAGCCTCGTCCCAGAAGCAAACAACAAACCTCTGTTCTAAGAACTCATATGAACCTCCACCAACCTGACTCAGGAGCTTCATTTCTGTACCGTCTCTTGAAGTGTGACGCAATCTGTTGTTGAAACAATTTGTGTATTATTAAATTCTTTATTAAACCCGTGCATATTGTTACATTCACTTATTTCTTTTTTTTTATTGCCTGTTATACAAAGAACGTCGCAAGAAGGATTTACAAACAAATTGGGGGTAGGGAGTTAGGACGAGAAAGCAAGACATCTAGTGGTGAACACACAGAACCCCTCTACTGATAACATTTTCTAGTAGATCTTGCAGATGTACTGGGACCGGGACGAACCAAACTCTTCCATTCGCGGAGGCAGAGGCTCGTTCAGGGCATTTGTGCTGATCAGGCACCTCTAATGCCCCGATTCGCTCTAAACTTCGCTGTCCTCAGTTCTAACCGAGCGGTCCCCTGGTCGCCTTGTCGCCCGCGCCCGCGTTCGCTCCCACTCCCTATTTGTGGTGGTTAAACTTGTCCGAAAGTAATTCCGAACAAAACTATTTGTTCCAATTACTATTTGGACGATATCGTACCCACTCCCCGACTCACTTAGTGCGATATCGCTTATATATCCATAACATGGCGCCCAACAAGTGGTCGAACTTGCACTGCATTAGTTCGCGATGAAAAGGTTCTTCTAGCGCGATGGGAATTTTTGATCTCCCATCTTCAAATTTTCTGTCCTTCGGCTGCGACCTACCTATTATGTTCGAACATTGTCCGTTCTTGATGGACAATTGAACACAGCTTTGTGTTCAATCGACGACGGTTGTTTCGAGGAAAGCAGGACAAATGTCGAGAAGATCGAGGTAGAGGAGGTCAATGCCTATTCAACGTCGCAGAAGCGCACACCTCACAACGTCTCAATTCCCCAAACTTCCTCAACATTGACATCTTCCCGCATGTCTGTCCCCGAACCACCTCTCAAATACCGAGTCGGGGAAATCATGTAGTTTCGAAAAGGCAGAACTCTACCACCAGATCCACATCTGGGGAAATCACCATCAGGCAAAAAACCGCCCACGTTTCCTCAAGTCCAGCCAGGATGCTTGAAGAACCTACATGGAAGGGTACCGACTAACTCCTATTAAGGCACAAGGCGATCGTGGTCTAGTGGTTAAGACAATAGTTCATAATCCCCAAAACCTCCTCAGAACAATTGGTGCACAACTCGTGGTTGAACTCCAACGTGCTCCTTCATTCATTCGAAGAAAAAGAAGACGGTCAGAGAGAAAAATATTTTTTAAAGTAAGAGAGAAATTATGAGACGAATAGTCGGGTCCAGGAGGGATTCGCTGACGCTGTGAAAGTTCCAACGTGAAGGGAAAAATAGGCGACGCGCCTACTTCAATGTGAAAGAAAGGACTTCCCTTGTAGCCCCCTCGTTCCTCGAATCAAAGATCGGATTTTCCGGGGATTCGCTCAACTCTCAAAAATTCGTTCATTAAAAGAAGACAATTAGTTAAGACAATTGCTCATAGTCCTGACGAATGTAGGTTATTGGATAGGAGCTCCCCCCGATTGCAGTAATTTTTGCTTGAGTGAGCGGATCCCCAAACATCTCCAAAAACCCCTTCAGTACATTGGCGCCCAACGTGGGTCCGCCAGAGAGAACAATAAACAAATTAAGAGAGAAATAATGAGACGAATCGGGATTCACTGACTATGTGAAAGGTCCAGTGCGCAGAGAAAAATGGGCGACGCGTCTACAACTACAATGTGTTAGAAAAAGCTTTCCTTGTAGCCCCCTCGTTTCTCGAATCAAAGATCAGATTTTCCGGGGATTCGCTCAACTCTCAAAAATCCGTTCATTGAAGTAGTCCGCTCCAGAAGCAGTGACTAACGGCGAGGGAAGAGATGTACTGAGACTGACTCCTATTAAGGCACTGGACGATCATGGTCTAGTGGTTAAGTCAATGGTTCATAATCCTGACGAATCTCGGTATATTGGATCGGAGCTCCTCGCGATTGCAGTATATTTTGCTCGAGTCAGCGGATCCCCAAACATCTCCAAAAACCCCCTAAGTACATCTGTGTCTGTGTGCACGATCTGTGTACGGATTGTCTCGCAACTTCACACTCACACGTGAAGGACGAAGGAAACATCGACTCCCCCTACTGATAGAATCGTCTTTCACTAAGAGATGAACCGATTCCCTGGACCCTGAATGAAAACGAAAAAGGATGGCAAATGATAACGAATGTAAACAGTTTGATAGCAGCTCTTAGTAGTGTTTACAGATGAATGCGGCGTTGAGTGAGTTCCATTTAGTAAAATATACGGCGGAAACATTTTCGTAGAAAGAAATCGAGCAATGTTTATGGACTAACAAAGACATCGCTCATTTTCTTACAATTGAGAGTGCACAAATCTAAAGAGCGACAATATTTTTGTTGAGCAAATCTGATTAATCCCGCTATGATACTATCACTCTCCAAAAATCAGGGTGGTAGTCCTAAAATCTACCTATAGTATAAAAGTGTAATGACACTCATAATATAATTCATGGAAGTTTACAACGTTCCAGAATTCGAAGCATCGCCGTTTCACTAATTAACATTTCACACAGCTTTTACCCGATAATTCCAAACAAAAACAATAAATTACGTAACCTTAACGGCTGTCAGTTTTTAAATAGATAGCTGAGCTACGTTCTACCAAGTTCAAATAAACTGAGTGAAAAAGAGATGTTATTTGTTGCTAGAGTGATATTGATGGGTGCAAGAATGGGGGAGCTGAGGATCACAATAAAACTGAAACTCGATGAGCGTGAGGAGGACTGTATTATATGTGCTTGCGGAATTGAGTAGAATTAAAGCTGAGGTGAGAGGGGGTACAACTGGGAGACAAGGGCGGCACTCAGAACGCGTGAACTGGCAACTGTGTGAGAGAGTGAGAAGTTACTGGGATGGTTGTTGGGAGCAGAATGATTTTGGAAGAGCTCTGTCATCGATAGGAAAATGAAATTCGGAGAAAGAAATAAAGAAAGGGGAAAACCTAGAAAAGGTGGCTGAGGGGCCCGCAGCTGAGGGATTCCCGCAGGTGAGGGGCAGGTATTGAAATACTTGGAGACAATTAGGCGGTCGGAGACAATGACGCGGGGAAGTCCGAGGTCGAAGACCCTGACAACTTCGACGCTTTGCATCAAACATACTTCCCCGCGCTGCGGCAGCAGGATAACCCTTGACGAGAGGTTACAGTGGTGTGTGGTAATGAATGTGAGTGTGGAGGCTAGCGCTCATGAGGGCTGAGCTGGAGGACATGGCAAGGCTGGGCTACCTGATGATCCCGAGCAAGAGCGATGAGGGGATGAGTGTGAGACAATGATGTGGTAGTGGTGAATTGAGCAGGACAACAGAGACCTGGAGGTGCGAAAATGAGGATGAATGAGTGATTTAATGAGGACAGCACAGGCATAATGAGGTTTAGGGTTTGGGTCACTAAGGTGGGAGATGGCGGAATGCATACTACGGGGAGGTAAGTAGGGAAGGCACACTTGGGTGGTGCAAATAGGGGAAAGGCACGCTGGGGTGGTACAAGTAGTGAGGAGGGCATGCTGGGGGGGGGTGCAAGAGGGAGAAAGGCATGCTGGGGTGGTGCGAGTAGGGAGGTAGGCACGCTGGGGTGGTGCAAGAGGAAGGAAGGCACACTGGGGTGGTGCAAGAGGGAGGAAGGCACGCTGGGGTGGTGCAAGTAGGGAGGAAGGAACACTGTGGTGGTGCAATTAGTGAGGAAGGCACGCTGGGGTGGTGCAAGTAGGGAGGAAGACACAGTGGGGTGGTGCAATTAGTGAGGAAGGCATGCTGGGGTGATGCAAATAGGGAGAAAGGCACACTGGGATGGTGCAAGAGGGAGGAAGGAACACTGGGGTAGTGCAAGAGGGAGAAAGGCAAACTTGGGTGGTGCAAGAGGGAGGGAGGCACACTGGGGGGGGGGGGTGCAAGAGGGAGGAAGGCACACTGGGGCGGTGCAAGAGGGGGAAAGGCACACTTGGGTGGTGCAAGAGGGAGGGAGGCACACTGGGGTGGTGCAAGAGGGAGTAAGGCACGCTGGGGTGGTGCGAATAGGGAGAAAGGAACACTGGGATGGTGCAAGTAGGGAGAAAAGGCACACTGAGGGGGTGCAAGAGGGAGGAAGGCATGCTGGGGTGGTGCAAATAGGGAGAAAGGCACACTAGGGTGGTGCAAGTAGGGAGAAAGGTACACTGGGGTGGTGCAAGTAGGGAGAAACGCATGCTGGAGTGATGCAAATAGGGAGGAAGGCACATTGGGGTGGTGCAAATAGGGAGGAAGGCACGCTTGGGTGGTGCAGGTGGTGCTAGTGCATGTATGAGAATGCACACAGCAGTGGGGTACATAAGAGAAAGCACATTGAAAGGGGCGATAGGGGCAATTGCAGTGAGGTGGTGAAAGTTGAAGGAGCTCACTGAGGTGGTGCAAATGTGGCTAGCACACTGGGGCAGTGAAAAGGAGAAAGCGTATGGGAGTGGTGCAAAAATGGCATGTGCAGTGAGTAAAGGGTATTATTTAGGGCATGGGATTAAGAGGCGAGACCTAGTGCTGTCCTGGGTGAATGCTGAATGATACGAGGGATGATTACAATTCTGAGGTCGAGAAGGTAAGAAATGCTGCTAGGATAGAGCAGTGAGTAAGGTGGGAGGGTGAGGCAAGCTGACAGGGTGCAAGAGAAACAGGATGTGAGGCATAAGACATTGAGGCTTGTGCTATTAAGGATGCGAGCTGAATGAAATTGTACTGGAGAGAAACGCATAGGAGGATGAAACGGAAAAGGGTGTAGTCAAACTACAGTTAGGGTTGTGAGAAATGGGGTATAAAGACATAAATGGCGTTGGAGCATGGGGAACTAGTGATCAGGGCGACGCTTAGTTATGGGAGCAGAAAAACAAGAAGGATGATGAGACGAAAGGAGGTGTAAGTAAACTACGTGAATGTAGTAAGATGGTCAAAGGGGCATTGGTGATGGCACTTGAATTTTGGTATGATCAGGTGTGGAAGGTAGAAAGGGTAGAGGGAAGCTGTGCTGGTTTAGCATTGAAGAAACCGAATGTTAGGGCAAGATGATGTGGGTTGTGGTAGGGTACAACAGTTAGGGTTTAGCATAGTAAGATGTGAAGACTAGGATTTAGAAAATTAGGGTGTGAAGACCAAAAAGGGCGTTGAGACATGGGATACTTGAGATGAGGGCTGAGTTGAGTCGTAGGAGCAGAAAAATAGGCGGAAGGATGAGTCAAAAGGATGTGTGGGTAAACTGCGTGAATTTAGAGACGTAGGCAAAGGGGACTTAGTGACAGCTCTTACATTTTGGTGTGTGGGCACGAGATTCTGAGAGCAAATGTCTATGTTGAGGGCCTTGAAATACCAATGTAATGCTTCTGTTCTGTGTGGAGGTGTGAATGCACTTGTAGGGAAATGGTTGTGGGTCGTGTGATTTGAATGAGGATATGAGAGGAGCTGAGGCGTGATAGATACAAAGGACGTTGGGGGATAGGGTGCTAATGATGAGGGCTAAGTGGAGTTGCAGAAGCAGAGAAACAGGTAGGAGGAAGAGACATAGGAGGCAAATTGATTGAGTTCAGAACGTTGGGCTTGGTGACAACACTTGGGATGCGGGTTATAGGGACAGAACTGAGAGGAAGGGTTTGTTGTGAGGGCCGATTTGAAACGATTTGAGCTTGGGCTGTGTGGAACTTTTAATGTGGGTTAGCGACTTGGGAAAAAATGGTTGCGGGTTGCATAGATAAAGGCGGGAACCAAGAGGAGCTGAGGGCTGCCTCTGAAGAGGAGGAGCTGAAGACTCGCTACTATAGTCTACTATGGGAAGCCAGTTCACGCAATTCCGAGACTTACCTTGTGTTACATTGGTCGGCGGCGATCTGAAATTGGAAGAAGCAGACGTAGGCGGTTGACCGGCGGCGATGCGACTATTTCGAGTGTTGTAGGGCTTCACTCGGAAGTTGGAAGTTCGCAAGTACGGGGCCATTGCGAGCATCTAATTGGCGCTTGAGTGGCGGGGCGATTCTGTGATGAGCCCAGCGAAGAGATCGTCGGAGGAGTGACTAGCGATGGCGGCGGTGGTGAGTTACCGCAGGGAGGCGAAGTTAGAGCGGGCGTCACAATGGATGGTGGCGGCGAGAGGCTGGTTGAGAGTTCCGATGTTGACGCGTGTGAAAGAGAGGAGTTGCGGCGGGCGCCGGAAGACGTGAAGGCGTCGACCCGATTATCGTTTCAGCTTCTTTTCTCCGGTTGAAACGCGTAGTGGGCATCGTGGCGTAAACGTTCGGTCCTGGTTGCTCGAAAGTTAACGAAATCCGGCCCGGAGGACCAAATGATGGGTGCAAGAATGGGGAAGCTGAGGATCACAATAAAACTGAAACTCGGTGAGCGTGAGGAGGGCTGTATTATATGTGCTTGCGGAATTGAGTAGAATTAAAACTGAGGTGAGATGGAGTACAACTGGGAAACAAGGGCAGCACTCGTAACGGGTGAACTGGCAACTGTGTGAGAGAGTGAGAAGTTACTGGGATGGTTGTTGGGGGCAGAATGATTTTGGAAGAGCTCTGTCATCGATAGGAAAATGAAATTGGGAGAAAGAAATAAAGAAAGGGGAAAACCTAGAAAAGGGGGCTGGGGGCCCGCAGCTAAGGGATTCCCGCTGGTGAGGGGCAGGTATTGAAACGGTTGGAGACAATTAGGCGGACGGAGACAATGACGTGGGGAAGCCCGAGGTCGAAGACCCTGACAACTTCGACGCAAAGCGTAAAGATATAAATTGCTGATCGTGCTTGGGGCTGAGCAAAAGTTTGTGATGCGTCGCATCATTTTTTGTTGTTTTTTTTTTATTTCATAAGAATTTTTTCTTGACAGTAACAAGCCCTACAAAAAAGAATTGGTAGAAATTGGTGCACGAGTTTTTATACAACAAATGAGATGAAGTTTCAGAGTTTTTAAAAATCAATTTATTAATAAAGATGAAACTCCCTGGAAGTCAAACAGCCCGGACGTATACAGGGCGCTTAAAGACTCACGGCGGAAGATTGTAATGCCAGGAGTTTGATGGTGAAGAGGTTTAAACGTCAGGGAAGTTCTTGGGGTACAGACATATAACTTCTCGCCTCAATGTAAAAAAGTTGTAGGGACAAAATTTGCAAAAATTTGGAGGCATCAATCTTAGAAAAGGGGTTACATAACTGAGTGACATGGGTTGCGCCAGGTGCTTGAGTACTTTAACGTGGAAGAAGATAGATATTTCAAAAAGATATTACAAGAGTTACAAAAAGTTGCAAGCTACATGTAACATAAACGCAATTCGCATTTTTCTTATGCACTTTACATATACATTTTTCTTGTGTAGCCACATTTTTTACTTTCCGCTACCCCAAAGGGAGAGGAAAGTATAGTAATCGTGCTCACCCTGCAGTTGGGGGTCACCCTGCGTGTTTGTATAGGCCGGACATAAAGGGACACACTTCTTTCACGTACATGACACACTGGGAACCCTCTACCTTGAGCTGGGATCGCGGAACGCAACCCCGGGAGGAAGGGGGATAGAATTCTCCTGCCCTATCCTCTGCGTGGCTGTAAAAGCCGGTCTTAAAGGGCTTAAAGCTCACGACACAGACATACACAACATATTCCAGATACAAACAACACTGCAACAAGTCACGTGGCAGAACACATTGACTTAAAATTTTCACAATGAGCGAAAGGCAGTCCTGGAAGTAGCTCACTAACATCTACGAGCATTCCCCTATATAGGTGCGACCTTCGAAATGAGGAGGGGGAAAGCGTTGCTGGGGCGGCTGATAATGTGTGTCCCACTCACCACATCACTAGTGCCCGAGGACTGACACTTACCAGCAGCTGAAAAATCCCTCATGCGTCTTAGTCCCAGTGGGTGGCCAGACTGGCAGCTGCGGCGCATGTGGGGGCCTCCCTTTGACCCTCAACGGACCAGTGAAAGGGGCTAGAATCAATATGCCAGATGGGGGAGCTACCAGGACACTGCATCGAGCACCTTTCGCTCATACCACTTACACACACAACAAATGAACTCACAAGGGTACACTACATCAGTCTCCTTCTTTGACCCCCCCCCCCCCACAAAGTCAGTTAAAACATCGGCAAGTAATAAAAACGCCACCTGTGCCTCTTCCTCAGCCTCCCTCCTTCTTCGGGCGATGAGCAACCTACTCGTCACCAAACAAACAAGCGTGAGAAGAACCAAGCAACCTGCCTTCCTCTCCCCCTTCCACCCCTACTTCGCGGGGTAGCCTGGCTACAACAAGTAGTAGACACCCTGTGGACCCTAATCTGTTGGATATGGATGAAAGGAAGTGGAACCGCGCATTGAAGTCACCATGTCCCGCGAGGAACTGGCTCGTCCAGTGGTCATCCACATAGGTGTATGGCTCGCAGTCCGTCTCCATGAGTCTCCTGAGAAGAGCTTCAAAGAAGGCATTCCAGAGTACTGGTCCGAAGATCGAGCCCTGTGCGCACCCCTTCTCAATCTTTCTCTGAACGGAGACATGCCTGCATTCGATCGTAGCAGTTCTGTCTGTCAGGTAACTTCTGACGAGTGAGTACAGGTTGCGGGGGATTCCCCTACCTTTGAGCTCATTAATGAGCGCTGGCCACCAAAGGTTGTCAAACGCTCCTCTGATGTCAATCAGAACTGCTACGACATACTTAGCTGATGCCTGCAGGGAAACACGCCGAATTTCGACAACGACATCCTGCGTGGACCTTCCTTTGGTACAAAGACTCTGTTGAGGGACTGCAACATCATGATTTCTAGTGTTTGACCTAATATGGACAGAAGGCTGAGTGGTCTCCATGATCGCGTGTCTGACTGATTGCGATTGCCTCCCTCTTGAAGAGTGACAACACGCGCAGACTTCCACTGAGTGGGGAACTGTTCAACCTGCAGACTGTCATTAAATAAATTAAGGAGGCCACTGGAGATTGTCCACTCAGCCTTCCTTAGCATATTGCTTTATATTTTATCTGGCCCTGGAGGTTTGTTGGGGTTTAAGGTCGCAAGGGCCCTGCCGAGGGCGCCTGTTGTCCACAACGGGATTTCGGGCTCTTTCGGAGGGTCCGTTGATCAGCTCCCTTCTTGCCCTCTGTGCACGTTTGTAGTATGATATTACAACCAGCTCAAAGCCAACGGCTCGTATGAGCACAGCGGCCAAGTGCTGGCTGTTCAGGAGGGTGAGTGCGAGCATGACAATAGACGGGTCAATGCAGGCCACTGCTGCCTCGGCTCCCATTCTTGCGCCAGCCACCACTCGTGCCTGCGATCCCAGACCAAGAGTTTTAGATCCTATGTATGATTCCTGTATGGTGAGAACACTGCAGCGTTTCTTGGATGCATTTTGCAGCAAATCAGCCATAACCGGGGAACTCTTATTTGCGTTGTGCTGAAGAATTCAAACTTTTTTAACCTATTCATAATCCACTCCTGGAGGACAATCGCTGGCTGTCGAATGGTACAGCATGCATCTCGTGTAGTGTGCGACCTGTTGGATTTTGCGTTCGACACAATTGGCACACTTGAGGGGAGCCACTTGCTTGCATTCCTTGCTCTGCTGTGCCATGGCACACCAGGTGCACACAACAGGTCTCGTGCTGGCTACTGGCAGGTGGCCATAACGCTGGCATTTGTAGCACTTCAACGACCCGTGGTTGGAGGGGGGGGGGGCTGATGTTTGTAGCTCCAACTCCTTCTTGATGGAAATATGGCTCGTAAGCGCCAGGCCATTTTCAGAGTCTCTGTCACGATGACAGGTCACCTCTAACTGCGGTGCGGATGTCAAGCACTCGGACGCTTAGTGTTTGGAGGTCCTTACCAGGGACACCCTGCATCAGCGCTACCATTGCATCAGGGTTGGAGTGACCAGCCTCTCCTTCCTCATATGTACGCCTAACTACTACCGCGTTTTGTCGTGGGTTTTTGTGGGGAGTTTGGTAAGTGGTGGAGGCTTTCTATTTTTGTTTATATTTTTCCTTTTCCCCTCCTCTGTTTTCAGGCGAAGGTGTGGGTGGAGCACAGCCCTCGGCCTGACCGTCCTGCTTGTTTGAGGTCTTTTTCTCCTTCCCCCTGGACTCCCTAGCCAGTCTCGGCTCCATGAGGGAGAGTAGAGGGCTCAGTAGCAGCTACACAGGGCTTGGAGTACTAGTCTGGCTCGTTGGAGATCCTTGAGCTGGGGGGGCTGGTGGCTGAGCATTTGCCCTACGCAGCTTTTCCCTCACGACAACCACCACAGTTTCCCGGAAGGGGGGTAGTAGCAGTGGGTCCTTGTGTGAAGGGAGGGGGGGGGGGTACTGGCTTTGATAGCTAGCTTCGATATTTCGAAGAAGCAGCTGGTGACGAGGTCACTCATTGGTCCCGTCGCGTTGACCCTCATTCGCGCCAGCTGGCCGTGGATAATTTGGACATAAGCACAAATCTGCTCCATGTCCGAAAGGTTAGGGTCCACGGGGTGTCTGACACTTGTAGTAGCCAGGTTGCCCGGGCTACTAGGGGGAGAAAGGGGAGATGAACGTAGTTTGCCTGGTTCTTTCCGCCCTTGTTTGTTTTGACGACGAGTATGTTGCTCATCGTCCGAAGAGGGAGGGGTCGAGCTTGGTAAGGCCGAGGGAGAGGCGCAGGTGGCGTTTTTATTACCTGCGATTGTTTTATTTGACTTTGTCATGTCATTTTTCTAATTAAGTGGCGGGGGGAGATTAAAGAAGCAGACTGATGTAGTGCATATGTCAGCGTCGTGAGCTTTAAGCCCCTTTAAGGCCGGATTTAACGGCCACGCAGAGGATACGGCAGGAGAATTCTGTCCCCATTCCTGCGGGGGGGGGGGGGTGTTCTGCGATCAGCTCAAGTTAGGGGGTTCCGTGTGTATCATGTATGTGGAAGTAGTTTAAGATGTGTCCCTTCAAGTCTGCCTCGTACCAAAACGCAGGGAGTACGATAGTGAAGTTATGGACCTACTACTGCAGGGCGAGCACAGTGTGGCGACAAGTACAGGTCTGTTTCCTTATTTGATGACTGTTCCTAAACCATCGACGAGGGATATATCAGTCATAGAAGTTGCAGTTCCGCTAATATGCAGGCGGCCAGCCCCTGCAGCATCCACCGAACTCAGACCTGTGGAGGTATGACAGGTATTTGGTCGTTAGTCAGTCTCCTGGTAGAGAGCTGTTGACCGTGTGTGACTGCGCGGAGGTGAGGAGGACCACCTGATGAATCCCATACCATCAGGGAGGAGTTCCTACCTGATCTAACTATTTACATGGGTGGCAAGTTTCAAAAGGACAGATCAACTATGACCACATTTGTTAGCCATCACCTTCTTCGCGAACTTTGCAAAATGGTTATAGGCTAGCTTTGTAGCAGTCAATGCTGCATAGTTCATTAGCCCTCCCAACAATCGTCGCTCACCGTTGTAGAAACTACAGTGGAGCAGCACATGGTTTCTTGTTTCCTCCGCACTCGAAGCACAAGACGTGCATAATGGACAATCTCTCAGAGAAAAGAAGTGAAGCCACGCATTGAAGTCACCATGTCCCGTGAGGAACTAGCTCGTTCAGTGGTCTGGCTCAACCCATTTTCTCGAAAGACGTTCATTGATGTTGGGGAAGAACTCATACGTATCACGTCCCTTTGACGAGGATTCCCATCTCGCTTGCCATTTCTCTAGAGCCCATTGATCGATGGCGGCAAGTTTCTGTTCAATGGTGAGGTCTGCACGGAGTTCAGCCCAAAGCGAGGGAAGCTCCCGCTTCACTCCCCACTTGTCAACGATGCATTCAACTGCCAAATCAACTGGTAACTGACCAGTGATCACCTGGAGTGCTCCTGTTTATACAGTCTTTTAGGCCTTGGTGATGCACAGGAGCGCAGCTCTCTGGGATTGGGCCAATACTCTCCTTTGATTGACTGTTAGTTTGCAACCCAAGAAAATGGGGCAGTAGTCAATCACGCCTAGATAGATGGCCTCATACATGAGGATAGCGTCATGGTAACACACACCCCAAGTGGCCTTGGTAATGGCACGCAGTGAGGCAAACCTTGCAATGATAGTGCCTTCAAGGGACTGGGGGTGTTGGTTGAAACCCCACCTCTCACCTATATGCACTCCTAAATACTTGACGGGCTTTTCAAGAAGGAGCCTGTGGCCGCAAAAGCGTATCGTGGGTGGATTGTTCACTTTTCCTTTCAAGAGCATTAGCTGGGTTGTTTCCTCAGCCACCTGCATCTTGACATGCTCGCACCATTGGGTGATGGTGCGGAGCACGTGGTTGGTTCCACCGTGGATAATTTGGACGTTAGGGTCCACAGGGTGTCTAGTGCTAGTAGTAGCCAGGTTGCCCGGGCTGCTAAGGGGTGAAGGGGCAGCATCCACCGAACTCAGACCTGTGGAGGTACGGCAGGTATGTGGTCGTTAGCCAGTCTCACCGTAGAGAGCTGTTGCCCGTGTGTTACCGCGCGGAGGTGACCACCTGAGGAATCCCGTACCATCTGGGAGTAGTTCTTAATCTGGTTCCCTACCTGATCTTTCTGTTTACTTGGGTGGCAAGTTTCTAAAGGCCTGATCAACTATAACCACGTTTCTTAGCCATTACCTTCTTTGCGAACTTTGCAAAATGGTTATAGGCTTCCTTTGTAGCAGTCAAAGCTGCTAAGTTCGTTTGCCCTCTCAACAACCGTCGCTCACTGTTGTAGAAACTACAGTGGAGCAGCACATGGTTTCTTGTTTCCTCCGCACTGGAGGCACAAGACGTGCATAATGGAGAGTCTTTCAGAGAAAAGAAGTGGAGCCGCGCATTGAAGTCACCATGTCCCGTGAGGAACTGGCTCGTCCAGTGGTCTGGCTCAACCCATTTTCTAGAAAGACGTTCACGGGTGTTGGGGAAGAACTCATACGTATCACGTCCCTTTGACGAGGATTCCCATCTCGCTTGCCATTTCTCTAGAGCCCATTCATCGATGGCGGCAAGTTTCTGTTCTGTGGTGAGATCCGCACGGAGTTCAGCCCAAAGCGGGGCTCCCGGGGAAGCTCCCGTTTCACTCTCCACTTGTCAATCATGCACTCAACAGCCAAATCAACTGGTAACTGACCAGTGATCACCTGGAGTGCTTCCGTTGATACAGTCTTGTAGGCCTTGGTGATCCACAGGAGCGCGGCTCTCTGGGATTGGGCCAATACTCTCTTTTGATTGACTGTTAGTTTGCTACCCCAGACAACAGGGCAGTAGCCAATCACACCTAAATAGATGGCCTTATACACGAGGATGGTGTCGTGGTAACACACACCCCAAGTGGCCTTAGTAATGGCACGCAGTGAGGCAAACCTTGCAATGGTAGTGCCTTTAAGGGACTGGAGGTGTTGGTTGAAACCCCACCTCTCACCTATATTCACTCCTAAATACTTGACGTGCTTTTCAAGAAGGAGCCTGTGGCCGCCAAAGCGTATTGTGGGTGGATTATTCACTTTCCCCTTCAAGAGGATTAGCTGGGTTTTTCCTCAGCCACCTGCATCTTGACGTGCTCGCACCATTGGTAGACAGTGCGGAGCACGTGGTGGGTTTTTTTCTTCAATTTGGCGGACTGACTCTGCAAAGATCAGCACAGTCAAGTCATCCACATAGGCGTACGGCTCGCAGTCAGTCTCCATGAGTTTCCTGAGAAGACCTTCGAAGAAGGCATTCCAGAGTGCTGGTCCTAGGACCGAGCCCTGTGGGCACCCCTTCTCAATCTTTCTCCGGACGGAGACATGCCTACTTTCGATCGTAGCAGTTCTGTCTGTCAGGTAACTTCTGACGAGCGAGTACAGGTTGCGGGGATTCTACCTTTGAGTTCATTAAGGAGCGCTGGCCACCAAAGGTTGTCAAACGCTCCTCTGATGTCAATCAGAACTGCTACGACGTACTTAGCCGGTGCCAGCAGGGAAACACGCCGAATCTCGACAATGACATCCTGCGTGGACCTTCCTTTGGTACACCCGTATTGCCTGCCTGTGAGGTTGCGGCCAAAGACTCCTTCGAGGGACTGCAACATCAAGATTTCTAGTGTTTTGCCTAATATGGAAAGAAGGCTGAGTGGTCTCCATGATCGCGGGTCCGACTGATTGCGGTCGCCTCCCTTTTGAAGAGTGACAACGCGCGCAGACTTCCACTGAGTGGGGAACTGTCCGACCTGCAGACAGTCATTAAATAAATTAAGGAGACCGCTGGAGATTGTCGTCATGGGGTCGTTGGCAACAACCAAGTTGTACCTGGTGAGCAGCTCTATATACGCCTCACCCGCCCCATCCAGGGTTGGGGATCCCCACAATGGTGATCTGGCGTTTGCATCAGCACAGACTACGCAGGGTCGTCCTGATAGGCCTGCTAGAGCCCGCTCGAGTGGTTCAAGGCTGTTGGCAACTGGTGCGCCAAATTGCCTGTAAAATGATATTACAACCAGCTCAAAGCCACCGGCCAAGTGCTGGCTGTTCAGGTGAGTGAGTGCGAGCATGTCAATGGACGGGTCGATGCAGGCTACTGCTGCCTTGGCTCCCGTTCTTGCTCCAGCCACCACTCGTGCCTGCGATCCGAGACCAAGAGTTTTGGATCCTATGTACGGTTCCTGTATGGCGAGGACACTGCAGCGTTTCTTGAGTGCATTTTGCAGCAACTCAGCCATAACTGGGCAACTCTTATTTGTGTTGTGCTGAAGGATTCGAACTGTTTTTGACCTATTCATAATCCACTCGTGACTCCTGGAGGGCAATCGCTCGCTGACGAATGGTACAGCGTGCGTCTCGTGTAGAGTGTGCGACCTGTTGGATTTTGCGTTCGACGCAATTGGCACACTTGAGGAGCATCACGCTTGCATTCCTTACTCAGATGTGGCAAGGCGCACCAGGCGCACACAACAGGTCTTGTACAGGCCACTGCCAGGTAGCCATAGCGCTGGCATTTGTAGCACTGAGTGGGGGCTTGGTAGTTTCGTATGGCGCACCGCTGCCAGGCTATTTGGAGGTGCCTTGCCCTCTAGTTTTTGTACAGGCTGGGTGATACCTCAATCACCCAATCCTTCTGTCTGCCACGCTTTTTGGTGAAGAGAGGCCTGACATCCTGCGGCTGCAAGCCTAACGCAGGGTTGTGCTCAACAACTTGTTGGGCCAAGTCCTCTTTGAAGGTCGGTCCGCACGTCGCACAGCAGCAGGCGTGGGGAAACGACCCAGGGGGCTGACGCTTGGAGCTTCAACTCCTTTTTGTGGAAATGTGGCTCGTGAGCGCCTTGGCCATTTCTGGCGTTTCCGTCACAATGACGGCGCCACCTCCTACTGCGGTGCGGATGTTCAGCACTCGGACACTCAGAGCTTGGAGGTCCGTAGCAGGGACACCCGCATAAGCGCTTCCATTGCGTCAGGGTTGGAGGGACCAGCCTCTCCTTCCTCACATGTCCGCCTAACCACTACCACGTTTTGTCGTGGGTTTTTAGGGGAGTTTGGCAAGCGGTGGAGTCTTTTTATTTTGGTTTTTATTTTTATTTTTGCCCTTGTTTTTGGGCGGAGGCATAGGCGGTGCGCTGCCCTCGGCCTGCACTTCCTGCTTAGTTGGGGCCTGTTTCTGCTTCCCTCTGCGCTTCCTGGCCCTGGCAGGCTGCCATTCCGCCTCAGCTCCATGCGGGGGGGAGGAAGGCGCAGTAGCGGCTACTGCCGCATATGAGGGGCCTGGGGTACTACCTTGGCTCGTTGTTGCTCCTCGAGTTTGGGGGGCTGGTGGCACTGGCTGCTGGGCAATTGCCCTACGCAGCTCTTCCCTCACGACAGCCGCCACAGTTTCCCGCAGGGGGTGAGTGGCAGGGGGCGATGTCGTTGGGGGCATTAGCTTTTATAGCCAGCTTCGAAATTTCGAAGAGGCAACTAGTTACGAGGTCCGCATAGGTCCTGTCGCGTTGGCCCTCATCCGTGCCAGCTGGCCGTGGATGATTTGGACGTATCCGCAAATTTGCTCCATGTCCGACAGTTTAGGGTCCACGCTGTGTCGTGTGCTTGTAGTAGCCGGGTTGCCCGGGCTACTAGGGGGAGAAGGGGGAGATGAACGCGGTTTGCCCGGTTCTTTCCGCCCTTGTTTGTTTGGACGACGAGTAGGTTGCTCATCGTCCGAAGAGGGAAGGGTCGAGCTTGGCGAGCCCGAGGAAGAGGCGCAGGTGGCGTTTTTATTACCTGCTGAAGTTTTAGTTGACTTTGTCATGTTTTTTACTTATTTGGGGGTGATTAAAGAAGCGGACTGGTGTAGTGTATCCTTGTGAGTTCATTTGTTGTGTGTGTTCGTGGTATGAGCGAGAGGTGCTCGAGGCAGTGTCCTGGAAGCTCCCTCAGGCATATTGATTCTAGCCCCTTTCGCTGGTCCGTTGAGGGTCAAGGGAGGCCCCCACATGCGCCGCAGCTGCCAGTCCGGCCACCCACCGGGACTAAGACGCATGAGGGATTTTTCGGCTGCTGCTCAGAGTCAGCCCTCGGCCACTAGTGATGTGGTGAGCGGGACACACGCTATCAGCCGCCCCAGGAACGCTCAAACCTGGTTTTCCCCTCCTCATTCCGAAGGCCGCACCTATATAGGGGATCGCTCAAGGTGTTAGTGAGCTACTTCCAGGACTGTCTTTCGCTCATTATGAGTGTTTCAAGTGAGTGTGTTCTGCCATAAAGCCGTTGCAGTGTATTTAGTATCTGGAATATGTTGTGTATGTCAGTGTCGTGAGCTTTAAGCCCCTCTAAGGCCGGTTTTAACGACCACGCAGAGGATACGGCAGGAGAATTCTGTACTCCTTCCTGCGGGGGGTGTGTTCTGCGATCCCAGCTAAAGGTAGGGGGTTCCCAGTGTGTCATGTATGTGAATGAAGTGTAAGTTGTGTCCCTTTTAGTCCGGCTTATACGAACACGCAGGGAGTACGGCAGTGGAATTCTGGACCCCCTACTGCAGGGTGAGCACAGTGTGGCGACAGAGTACACTGTGACGCCCAGCCACAGTTAAGCCTCGTTGGATGTAATCTTGCGGGGACCTCATAGAGGTGAGGTTGTCTTTCAAGCTGGGCCCACCCGGCTGTCCCTTTTAGTCGGCTCATACGACACGCAGGGAATACGTCAGCGGAATTCTGGACCCCCGACTGCAGGGTGAGCACACACAGATCTGTTTCTTTATTTCATGACTGTACCTAAACCCTCGACGAGGGTTATATCAGTCATAGAAGTTGCGGTTTCGCTAATATGCAAGAGGCCGGCCCCTGCAGCATCCACCGAACTCAGACCTGTGGAGGTACGGCAGGTATGTGGTCGTTAGCCAGTCTCACCGTAGAGAGAGCTGTTGCCGTGTGTTACCGCGGAGGTGACCACCTGAGGAATCCCGTACCATCTGGGAGTAGTTCTTAATCTGGTTCCCTACCTGATCTTACTGTTTACTTGGGTGGCAAGTTTCAAAGGACTGATCAACTATAACCATGTTTCTTAGCCATTACCTTCTTTGCGAACTTTGCAAAATGGTTATAGGCTTCCTTTGTAGCAGTCAAAGCTGCTAAGTTCGTTTGCCCTCTCAACAACCGTCGCTCACTGTTGTAGAAACTACAGTGGAGCAGCACATGGTTTCTTGTTTCCTCCGCACTGGAGGCACAAGACGTGCATAATGGAGAGTCTTTCAGAGAAAAGAAGTGGAGCCGCGCATTGAAGTCACCATGTCCCGTGAGGAACTGGCTCGTCCAGTGGTCTGGCTCAACCCGTTTTCTAGAAAGACGTTCACGGATGTTGGGGAAGAACTCATACGTATCACGTCCCTTTGACGAGGATTCCCATCTCGCTTGCCATTTCTCTAGAGCCCATTCATCGATGGCGGCAAGTTTCTGTTCTGTGGTGAGATCCGCACGGAGTTCAGCCCAAAGCGGGGAAGCTCCCGTTTCACTCTCCACTTGTCAATCATGCGCTCAATAGCCAAATCACCTGGTAACTGACCAGTGATCACCTGGAGTGCTTCCGTTGATACAGATCTTGTAGGCCTTGGTGATCCACAGGAGCGCGGCTCTCTGGGATTGGGCCAATACTCTCTTTTGATTGACTGTTAGTTTGCTACCCCAGACAACAGGGCAGTAGCCAATCACACCTAAATAGATGGCCTTATACATGAGGATGGTGTCGTGGTAACACACACCCCAAGTGGCCTTAGTAATGGCACGCAGTGAGGCAAACCTTGCAATGGTAGTGCCTTTAAGGGACTGGAGGTGTTGGTTGAAACCCCACCTCTCACCTATATTCACTCCTAAATACTTGACGTGCTTTTCAAGAAGGAGCCTGTGGCCGCCAAAGCGTATTGTGGGTGGATTATTCACTTTCCCCTTCAAGAGGATTAGCTGGTTTTTTTCCTCAGCCACCTGCATCTTGACGTGCTCGCACCATTGGTTGACAGTGCGGAGCACGTGGTGGGTTTTTTCTTCAATTTGGCGGACTGACTCTGCAAAGATCAGCACAGTCAAGTCATCCACATAGGCGTACGGCTCGCAGTCAGTCTCCATGAGTTTCCTGAGAAGACCTTCGAAGAAGGCATTCCAGAGTGCTGGTCCTAGGACCGAGCCCTGTGGGCACCCCTTCTCAATCTTTCTCCGGACGGAGACATGCCTACTTTCGATCGTAGCAGTTCTGTCTGTCAGGTAACTTCTGACGAGCGAGTACAGGTTGCGGGGATTCCCCTACCTTTGAGTTCATTAAGGAGCGCTGGCCACCAAAGGTTGTCAAACGCTCCTCTGATGTCAATCAGAACTGCTACGACGTACTTAGCCGGTGCCAGCAGGAAACACGCCGAATCTCGACAATGACATCCTGCGTGGACCTTCCTTTGGTACACCCGTATTGCCTGCCTGTGAGGTTGCGGCCAAAGACTCCTTCGAGGGACTGCAACATCAAGATTTCTAGTGTTTTGCCTAATATGGAAAGAAGGCTGAGTGGTCTCCATGATCGCGGGTCCGACTGATTGCGGTCGCCTCCCTTTTGAAGAGTGACAACGCGCGCAGACTTCCACTGAGTGGGGAACTGTCCGACCTGCAGACAGTCATTAAATAAATTAAGGAGACCGCTGGAGATTGTCCGCTCAGCCTTCCTTAGCATATTGCTTTCTATTTTATCTGGCCCAGGAGATTTGTTGGGCTTTAAGGTCGCAAGAGCCCTGCCGAGGTCGCCTGTTGTCCACAATGGGATGTCGGGCTCGTTCGGAGGGTCCATGATCAGCTCCCTTGCTGCCCTCTGGGCTTCAGTGTCTCGAGCTAGTTGGTCATCTGGGAACGCCTTCTCAAGGAGGGTTTCCAGTGAACGTTCGATACTGCAGGCCCAGCCTGACTCATTTTGCATCGCAGCTAAGACCTGCTCTACATTTGCTTTTCCTATGGAGGACTTGTAGTGTCTGCCCCAGGGGTTCTCAGAGCTCTCCGCTTCCACAAAATTTCGCCAGCCTTGCCGTTTGGCTCGTTTGATGGCGCGGTGGAAGGCCTTCTTCTCTTGGATGAAGGCAGTTCGGAGTGTTGCTCTGGCATCAGGGTCACGAGTGTTTTGGTACATCCTTCTGGCTCTATTTGCACTTTGCTTGAGGATTAAGTTCCTCAGTCCACCATGGGACTTTGATCGCCCTGTGCTTCTGTTGGCCAAGTACAGAGAGCCCAGCAGAGTGCAGTGCTGTGGTAAATGTGTCCACTTTGCTGTCCACCTCTTCAGGTGTGGATGCTTGCACTATTAGGTCGGTGTCTGCGGCACGCAGTTCACCTTCCAGTACCCTAAAGAATTGCGGCCAGTCAGCATTTTTTGTGCGGAATCGCTTTTCACGCGTGTCTTTGCAGAGGATGTTATCATCCGTAATGGCAAAGTCAATAACCATGTGATCGCTCTGCGTTGCACCTGGTACGACTCGCCAACCCTTCAATTTGAGTAGCAGGGTGTGGGACACGGCCGTGACGTCTATACACGACCTTCCTCCCGGGCCATCATAGGTCGCCTCAGTCATGGGGTCGTTGGCAACAACCAAGTTGTACCTGGTGAGCAGCTCTATATACGCCTCGCCCGCCCCATCCAGGGTTGGGGATCCCCACAATGGTGATCTGGCGTTTGCATCAGCACAGACTACGCAGGGTCGTCCTGATAGGCCTGCTAGAGCCCGCTCGAGTGGTTCAAGGCTGTTGGCAACTGGTGCGCCAAATTGCCTGTAAAATGATATTACAACCAGCTCAAAGCCACCGGCTCGGATGAGCACAGCGGCCAAGTGCTGGCTGTTCAGGTGAGTGAGTGCGAGCATGTCAATGGACGGGTCGATGCAGGCTACTGCTGCCTTGGCTCCCGTTCTTGCTCCAGCCACCACTCGTGCCTGCGATCCGAGACCAAGAGTTTTGGATCCTATGTACGGTTCCTGTATGGCGAGGACACTGCAGCGTTTCTTGAGTGCATTTTGCAGCAACTCAGCCATAACTGGGCAACTCTTATTTGTGTTGTGCTGAAGGATTCGAACTGTTTTTGACCTATTCATAATCCACTCGTGACTCCTGGAGGGCAATCGCTCGCTGACGAATGGTACAGCGTGCGTCTCGTGTAGAGTGTGCGACCTGTTGGATTTTGCGTTCGACGCAATTGGCACACTTGAGCGGAGCATCACGCTTGCATTCCTTACTCAGATGTGGCAAGGCGCACCAGGCGCACACAACAGGTCTTGTACAGGCCACTGCCAGGTGGCCATAGCGCTGGCATTTGTAGCACTGAGTGGGGGCTTGGTACTTTCGTATGGCGCACCGCTGCCAGGCTATTTGGAGGTGCCTTTCCCCCTTCTAGTTTTTTGTACAGGCTGCGTGATACCTCAATCACCCAATCCTTCTGTCTGCCACGCTTTTTGGTGAAGAGAGGCCTGACATCCTGCGGCTGCAAGCCTAACGCAGGGTTGTGCTCAACAACTTGTTGGGCCAAGTCCTCTTTTTGAAGGTCGGTCCGCACGTCGCACAGCAGCAGGCGTGGGAAACGACCCAGAGGGGCTGACGCTTGGAGCTTCAACTCCTTTTTTGTGGAAATGTGGCTCGTGAGCGCCTTGGCCATTTCTGGCGTTTCCGTCACAATGACGGCGCCACCTCCTACTGCGGTGCGGATGTCTAGCACTCGGACACTCAGAGCTTGGAGGTCCGTAGCAGGGACACCCCGCATAAGCGCTTCCATTGCGTCAGGGTTGGAGGGACCAGCCTCTCCTTCCTCACATGTCCGCCTAACCACTACCACGTTTTGTCGCGGGTTTTTAGGGGGGAGTTTGGCAAGCGGTGGAGGCTTATTAGTTTGGTTTTATTTTTATTTTTGCCCTTGTTTTTGGGCGGAGGCATAGGCGGGGCGCTGCCCTCGGCCTGCACTTCCTGCTTAGTTGGGGCCTGTTTCTGCTTCCCTCTGCGCTTCCTGGCCCTGGCAGGCTGCCATTCCGCCTCAGCTCCATGAGGGGGGGAGGAAGGCACAGTAGCGGCTACTGCCGCATATGAGGGGCCTGGGGTACTACCCTGGCTCGTTGTTGCTCCTCGAGTTTGGGGGGCTGGTGGCACTGGCTGCTGGGCAATTGCCCTACGCAGCTCTTCCCTCACGACAGCCGCCACAGTTTCCCGCAGGGGGGGAGTGGCAGGGGGCGATGTCGTTGGGGGGGGCATTAGCTTTTATAGCCAGCTTCGAAATTTCGAAGAGGCAACTAGTTACGAGGTCCCGCATAGGTCCTGTCGCGTTGGCCCTCATCCGTGCCAGCTGGCCGTGGATGATTTGGACGTATGCGCAAATTTGCTCCATGTCCGACAGTTTAGGGTCCACGCTGTGTCGTGTGCTTGTAGTAGCCGGGTTGCCCGGGCTACTAGGGGGAGAAGAGGGAGATGAACGCGGTTTGCCCGGTTCTTTCCGCCCTTGTTTGTTTGGACGACGAGTAGGTTGCTCATCGTCCGAAGAGGGAGGGGTCGAGCTTGGCGAGCCCGAGGAAGAGGCGCAGGTGGCGTTTTTATTACCTGCTGAAGTTTTAGTTGACTTTGTCATGTTTTTTACTTATTTGGGGGGGGGGGGGTGATTAAAGAAGCGGACTGGTGTAGTGTATCCTTGTGAGTTCATTTGTTGTGTGTGTTCGTGGTATGAGCGAGAGGTGCTCGAGGCAGTGTCCTGGAAGCTCCCCCTCAGGCATATTGATTCTAGCCCCTTTCGCTGGTCCGTTGAGGGTCAAAGGGAGGCCCCACATGCGCCGCAGCTGCCAGTCCGGCCACCCACCGGGACTAAGACGCATGAGGGATTTTTCGGCTGCTGCTCAGAGTCAGCCCTCGGCCACTAGTGATGTGGTGAGCGGGACACACGCTATCAGCCGCCCCAGGAACGCTCAAACCTGGTTTTTCCCCTCCTCATTCCGAAGGCCGCACCTATATAGGGGATCGCTCAAAGGTGTTAGTGAGCTACTTCCAGGACTGTCTTTCGCTCATTATGAGTGTTTCAAGTGTATGTGTTCTGCCACGCAAGCCGTTGCAGTGTATTTAGTATCTGGAATATGTTGTGTATGTCAGTGTCGTGAGCTTTAAGCCCCTTTAAGGCCGGATTTAACGACCACGCAGAGGATACGGCAGGAGAATTCTTTTTCTGCTTCCTGCGGGGGGTGTGTTCTGCGATCCCAGCTAAAGGTAGGGGGTTCCCAGTGTGTCATGTATGTGAATGAAGTGTAAGTTGTGTCCCTTTTAGTCCGGCTTATACGAACACGCAGGGAGTACGGCAGTGGAATTCTGGACCCCCTACTGCAGGGTGAGCACAGTGTGGCGACAGAGTACACTGTGACGCCCAGCCACAGTTAAGCCTCGTTGGATGTAATCTTGCGGGGACCTCATAGAGGTGAGGTTGTCTTTCAAGCTGGGCCCACCCGGCTGTCCCTTTTAGTCGGCTCATACGACACGCAGGGAATACGTCAGCGGAATTCTGGACCCCCGACTGCAGGGTGAGGTGAACACACACACACACACACACACACACACACACACACACACACACACACACACACACACGGACCACGCGCCGAAATTAGGTTTTTTAGACTCAGTAGGCCTCAAATCGTAAAGATCTGAAGAAAACCCAATTTTTTTTTTTTTTTATTTTTTTTTTTATCCGATTACTATACTTTCCTTCCCTTCGGGTAGCGGAAAGTGAAATTAGAGTGGTGCTCCAGTATACTAATACTGTGATGATTTAAATTAATAATGGCCATAATGGTTTTGATTAAATTTCTCAAAGACACAGCTCCAAACAAAACATAAATGCCATTTTAGGAGTGGTATTTTTGGTTGTATAGGAAGCTTCATTTCTCTTAATACATAGTTACCGTATAAATGTGCTTTAGTTGTTTTTGCTTTTCCTTCCCCTAAATTCATGGGTTGATCCTCACTAGAATTCATTTTATTATTTTTCCTTTTCCTTTATTTAATTTTTTCGTTGCTAGGTTAATATCATTCTGTTATGCCTCCCTTCTTTTCAAAAAGGCTCTCAGACGGCAAGCAAACGGTACGTGTCGACACAAAGGTTTCTCGTCGTTAATCACGAGAGATTGATTGATTGATTGATTGAGATTTTTATTTAACGAGAGAGATTGATTGATTGATTGATAACGTCTTTATTATTGAATCTGGCGAGGTTTGGCCATACATGGCCATTCTTCCACCTAACCAGAACTTTTCAGTCAACAAGTTACGAGCACAGATTGGCACAAGGCGACATTACATGGCAATCAATTTTGTGTTACAAAATTCTCCAGCTTTGTGTTTAAGAAAAAAACTACTACTACTAATAAAAATAAAAAAGATAAATAAAAGTAAATAAATGTCTTCTTTACTGCATTCCACATAGGTAATTACGTCCTTCATTTTTCATTCAGTATAAAAAGATAATAAGCTTTCCTTCAGATGTTTCTTGAAAGCAGGATAACTGGTCAATTTCTTGAGGTCAGGTGAAAGTCCGTTGTAATATGAAGTGCTCTGCATAAGGAATGACTGGCGATAGGCTGTAGTGCGGCACGGCGGCAACCGGTAACATATATCCTTATTCCGGGTTTCAAGGGTGTGAATTTGGGAAAACATCTGATATCTGTCAGCGAGGTACCTGGGCCTTCTTGATGAGGTTATTCTAAACATCGTGATTAGAACCATGTACTGGATAAGCTCATCAACTTTCAGGATTTGGAGATGTCGATATTTGTCGTACACCCTGTCGTCGTATTTAAGATTTAAAATGTACCTAATACAGGTATTTAAAGCTCTCTGCATTTTGAGCCGACATACAGAGTCCAGATCGCAGGCGACTGCAGCACCATACATGAAGTAAGGTAGGATCAATGTCCTGAACAAGGTCGTTCTAAGGCTTACCGATTTACAGAAAACTAAGTTCCTGAAAGCGTAGAGCAATGAGTGAACCTTCCCCACAGTGGCATCAGTTTGAGAAGTCCAAGACAGATCATCATTCAATATAATCCCTAGGCATTTCATTTGCTTTACATAGGCAATCTGTACATTTTCAACCGCCAATTTTGGGATTCCACTGAGGGAGAAATTGCCAAGCAATCTGGCATGCCCCATAATCATGGCACTACACTTGTTCGGATTCAGCACAAGGCCATGTCCACTGAACCACCCTGAAAGATTCTCCAGGTCCCGATTGACAGCGCTGACAGCCTCATAAAGTTCCTCCCGTTTGCATGATAGGTATATGTTCAGATCATCGGCATACATCCCCCTTTCACAGACAGATAGAGAATCCGCTAATCGATTTATGTACAGAGCGAACAATACTGCAGAAAAAGTCGTTCCCTGTGGGGTGCCCTTACCAACCCCACCCACGAAGAAACCTCACCAGTGCTCCTTTTTACGCATTGCCGCCGTCCCACCAGGTACGACCGGAACCACAAGAGTGCCGAGTCATGGCAGCCAATGGATCTCAAGATGGCGATCATCAACCTGTGGTCTATGCTATTGAAAGCATGACTAAGATCAAGGCTTGTGAAGACAGTCAGTTTCCTTTCATCCATCGCTTTTCTTACATCATCAGTCACCTTAATTAGAGCGGTCTGCGTGCTATGATTCCTTCGGTAACCCGACTGGTAGCTATCGAGGATATTGCCTTCCTCTATGAACGCTGAGAATTGTGCAAAGGTTATTCTATCGAAAATTTTTGCTAGGACACTAATAACAGAAATTGGTCTGAGATCGCCAAACTCAAGGGCCGGGCTTTTCTTGGTTATGGGTAGAACGAATGCGCTTTTCCATTGATCTGGATAAATGGATTTTTCGATTGAATAATTGAAGATGTGGACAAGGATGTCAGCGACTTTCTCTGATATGATCTTCATTAGGATTGGCGAAACGTTATCAGGCCCTGTCGCATTTGAGGAAATATCCTTTATGGCCTGTTTCACACTGTCAGTAGTTACTGGCAAAAATCGAAATCTCGGCGTACATGTGGGCTCCAAGTTTTCATAAAAAGAGATTAGGGAGTGATCGATTTTATGTTGTGTTCCTAAGTTACAGAAGAAATTATTCAAACCATTGGTATCAATATTAGGGATGTCGTCAACCGTGCGCTTTCGCTTACCAATCCCCTGCTGTTTTACAATTTTCCAGAATTTGCTCGGATCTTTTACATTTAATAGTTGATTTTTTATAAATTTAAAACGGGCGTTTCGAATAGCATTTTTTACTTTATTTCTCAGCTTCTTGTACGCTAATTCATCTTCTGTCGAACCAGTCCGTCTGCTTTTTCGTAGGATTCTGTTCCTCTCCTCCTGGAGTCTTTTGATGGTGGGTGTCATCCATGGAGTGGGTGGTTTCGTCACACGGATCTCACGCAAGGGAAAATGCTTGTCCATTAAACCCTCGAGGAGAACAGACACTACTGATACCTTTTGGGCAAGATTATCGGAGTTATACACCTCTGAGAAGGAAATGTCACTAAAATCATTTACTATCAGTTCTTTGTCGTAGTTTTTGAAGTTCCTTGTTTTTATGAACCTATGAATTTTGTTGCGATACAATAACGGGAGGCAGCAGTAAATCGTGTGAGAGAGAGAGAGAGAGAGAGAGAGAGAGAGAGAGAGAGAGAGAGAGAGAGAGAGAGAGAGAGAGAGAGAGAGAGAGAGAGAGAGAGAGAGAGAGAGAGAGAGAGAGAGAGAGAGAGAGAGACTGTTTGACTGTTTGACTGTTCATTTATTAATCTGCGCATACATTAGGGCCATTTGGCCCTCTCTACCACGATGGCAGAAAACAAAATTACAAAAATAATCAAAAATAATTCTTCCTTCTTCTCAAGTATTAACAATATTTACAACGATATCAAGTGAGCTTGCCATAATCCAATATATATATACATGTGTTTTTTTTTCTTTATTATCATTACTCCTTAAATTCTATTTAATTTTTTGTTCAATTAGTTGTACATATTTAATAATTTTTCAACAGTTCTTCCTTTAAATTTTTTTTGAATGTCTGAATACTACTTGCCTGCTTAAAAATAACATTGAACTCATTGTACATTTTTATTGCTTGCACATGGAAGGACTTTTCATAAAATATCGTCTTATGATGCGGTACTATGAGACGTTTTTCCCTAGGCTCATGCCTGCTTACTTCAATATTGTATGTAAATTGTTCTCTTAGGTACAAGGGGATGTCAAATTTCAATATCTTATATAATGATATTCCCAATCTATATAACCGCCACTCCTTAATCTTCAGCCATCCTATCCTTTTATAAAATTGTGTTACGTGCTCCCACTTATTTACGCGAAATATAAAGCGGATACACGCATTCTGTGCACGCTGAAGGCACTCCATTTTTTGGCTAGACATGTCAATGTACGCCAAACTGGCATAGTCCATTAGGGGAAGGAGCAGGGATTGAACCATTTGTTTTTTGACGCTGATTGGGAAATTATGAGCTAGCCGTCTAAATTGATACAGCCCTTGTAAACGCTACAACACACCGCTGAGACCTGTTCCGACCATTTGAGATTGCAGTCAACTAACAATCCTAGATTCCTTACTTGCTTCACAAAATGAAGCGTGCTTGACTGGACTACTATTTTTTCGCAAGACTGAAAATCTATCTGATTTAGTAGAACAGAATTACCGACAACCAGCGCTGTACATTTTTGAGGATTAATCTTCAGCATGTGATCTTGGCACCAGGATACAAGTTTGGTCAAAACTGTATTCATTGTACGCACCGTCTCATCAAATGAACCGACATCTGTTTCAAGCCACAGCTGAAGGTCGTCCGCGTACAACATATATTTGCATAACTGACCAAAACTTGTCGAAATTCTGTTCAAGAAAACAATAAACAATAGCGCTGATAGATTAGATCCCTGAGGCACACCAACGGTAACATTGCACCATTGAGAGGTATTTCCTCTCGGGGGTTACAATCTTTTGCATTCGGTTGGACAAATGTGACTCAAACCACAACGCTAAATTATCTGAAATATTGTAAGTTTTCAATATTTGCACAAGCAGCGTATGGTTCACTGTGTCGAAGGCACGAGCAAAATCAATTAGACACATAATTACTAGCTTTCGATTATCCATTGATTTTCTCAGGTCATCCAAAACACGAACCAGCGCTAACTCAGTACTGTGGCCAACTCGAAAACCAGCTTGATACTTGTCAATTATTTCCTTTTCATTTATATACTCTATTAAACGATTGTATATGCAAATATCCAATATTTTCCCTGGAACACATAGGTTATTAATACATCTATAGTCCTTCAGTTCTTTAGGTGTCTTAATTTTATTTAAAGGCAAAACAATGGATTTTTTCCATAAATCGGGATAAGCTTTGTTTAGAAGGGAGCAATTAAATATATTCCCTAGAATGGGAGCTATTTCATCCCTAACGAGGTTTAAGAAATATATCGGGATCTCATCGTGTCCAACAGCACCTGATGAAATTCTTTTCATGGCTACCTTAACTTCCTCTTCAGATATTTGCTGAATCCCATATTTTTCTTCATCAGAATCGTTAAGGTTGTCATAAAAATCTAGAGTTGAATTTTTAGCTAATGGTTCAGAATTGTCACAAAAATAACAATTCAATTCGTCCAAATCACACATTGGTTCAGAGAATGTCTTGACCTTCCCAATCCCATTGTTCCTAATAATCTTCCATAACTGCTGAGGCCTAACGTTCAGGGAAAAAAGTGTTCGAAAATGTTTCGTTTTGGCATTTCTAATTAATTGCTTAACCCTATTCCTTATCTTATTGTAAGCTCTACGATTGTCATCAGTTTTTGATTTGATGTAAATTTTATACGCTTTATTCCTTTCCTTCATAACATTTCTTATGTCTTGGGTAATCCATGGAGCTGGAGGTCTCGAAACTCTAACTTTTCTTATTGGCATGTATTTATCTAAAATCAACTTAATCATTTTAGTAAACTTCTCAACTTTTCCATTAATATTTCCTTCGTTCAATACGCAATCCCAATTTAACAATGCCATTTCTGATTTTAGCGCTTGTATGTTAATATTCCTTTTGTCTCGGAATCTGACATATTTTCGCCGAAACCTCTCCAAATTACACATGACGCTACAATATATTAATTCATGCTTGGAAAGCCCAGGCACAGGAAATTGGCCGTAGAACGATACCCTATTCATACAATTCAAAATAATGTGATCAGTTTGAGTGTCAGCAGGGGGAAAAGTAGAATGGTGAGTAGGACCCAACGGTACCAAATCTAAATTGTGCATTTTAAGTTGATTAACCAGAAATGCCTTTTCTGATGTTTGTCACAACATGTCAACGTTCCAGTCACCCAACATAACTGTGAACGTATAGTCGTGCATAATCACAGCAAGATGGTTAAATACCTCTATCATGTTGCTTGATTTCGGGGGCCTGTACACCACGCCAATTAAAAATTTACTCCCTGCACCATTCAGTTCTATAAATATGTACTCAGGTGAGTTTGAATAAATTTCAGGGGAGGTCAAAATTACTCGATATCGGAAGGCGTGGTTTATAAAGAGCGCCACTCCTCCTCTTCCCTTTCCCTTCCTATCACATCTTTCCAAATCATAGCCAGGTAAAACAAAAGCATTGGAGTTCAACTCCTCCTTAAGAAAGGTTTCGGAAACGGCCACAATATCAACATTACTCTCCTCAAATATTTCCACAAATTCACTCCAGTGACTGATCAGAGACTCTGCGTTCACATGAGCCAAATTTAAAATCCTTTTGTCACGAGTAAACACGTCCTTTAATCGTCGATTCAAAGAAACTGACATCTTAATTTAAAGATTAAAAAAAAAACAAACAAAAAAAAATGTATATATATATATAAAGATAAAACGAAAATTATTCTTATGATATAAAACGAAAGTTATTCTGATAATATGCCAAAATTAAATTATTAAAGAATTTCATACATTATTAAGGCGATTTTGAGAGTTGACGCAAAGCTCCTTGTGATTTCACATGTATTCTCGGCGAGTCTTCTGATTGTTTTAAGAAAATACAGCCGTTCCGCACCCAAACAAATTTGAAATTGTTCTGCCGCTTAAAATCCTTACAAGCGCCGAGAAGTTTCTTGTTGTACTGAGTCAAACCGTTGTTTATGTAGATTCTATTAGGTTCTCCAAGCAAGAAACCAACATTCCGAGTGTTGAAATCCTTCATTTTCCATGCAGCCGAGTAAAAGCATTTTTTATCCAATTTTCGGACAAAAGAGATTATAATCGTTCCTGGGAAGCCCATTCGTGGATTTCTGGGTTTAATACGATAGCAGTCGTTTATCATTTGCTCAGAAATAGGGAAACTGACCGCGTCACCAATTTTTTTCACAATCTCCAAAACATTCTCACTTTCGGCCTCAGGATATCCTGATATCTCTACTGTTGACTCGCGGGCTTGTTGATCAACATTGTTAATAATTTCGGTTAAATCTTCGAGCTTCTTATCGTATCCCTTCTGGCAATCAACAACACTGTCCACTTTCTCAGTAAGAGCCTTCAATGAGGAGTCTACACGATCCAACGATTGTTTGTTAGATTCTATATAATCTGAGTACGTACTGAGCTGGACTTTGAGATCATTAATTTCACCCGCCTGGCGTTCAATCTCCTCTTGAAGTCGCCGATTTGAGCTCCGAATATCCTCTCTTATCTCCTCAATAACGTTCAACAGTTCAACTTGCTTGTCTGATTCAGATGGGGCACCGATTACTCGGGACAATCTTCTTTCCTTCATGCATGATGAGCAGAAATA